>JAHRHJ020000017.1:0-113957 GCA_019776745.2 Taxus chinensis | reverse complement strand
AAAATCCTTTAAATATGTTAAAAGTGTGTGGACCAAAGCCAAAAACCTTGTATGAAGACCTAGAACAACTTCCCTACAAGCAAAAGCTAGGGAGACGAAGCTTTCTCCATGTAACGTCCACAAATTTTCGCACACGCAACCCGAAGCCAAGCAAATAATATAATAGAAAAATTATGAAATAATTTTTTCGTTGTTAAAAGACGGATGAAACGTTAAGCTAATCCCTAGGTTAATAAACGATCATCACAAAATTAATTAAATCATAATGTAGATAAGAGCATTGATTAAATCTCTAGTTGAGTTTAAAAATATTTCATTCTATTAATCCTAAATAAATTTAATACCTAGGTTCCTAAGGTCATGCAAATTAAATAATTAAAGTCCAAGTCAAATTAGTTCTTTCATTTATACTAAGCAAATAAATTAATTCTCGATTTCAAAAGAAAACTAAACTAGTAAGGGTAGAGTTGATTTAATTAAATTCAAGGATACACGACAATAAAATTAATTACTTTCAACACACACTAGTGACCCCTTTCAAAAAGGAGACCCATGTGATCAAATGATCACTCCACCTACCCCCACCTAACTAAATTTAATTTTGTAAATTTTTCATTTCATTGTAAACATAATTTAAAGGAATACCTATTTGGTTATTTTACATTTTCTCAAAAATCTACATTTGGTTTGTATTATAAACATTCTTTGTTCTTTTGAGTATATTATACTTGTGTATATACCTATATCAAGAATATATATATATATACACTTGTGTGTGTATATATATAAATATATATACAAATTTCAATAAATAAATAAAACCGAAATCACACAAACACACACACATTAATTTATTTAAAGCAACACAAAAACCCACAGCTCAACTGAATACACAATCTGTTGAAATTATTTGCAAAGCAAAAAAGTTCAAAAGTGGTGGGGTTTCGCCCCACCCAAGTTCTTTATTTGTTAATTATTTAATAGATATGGTGGGTTTGGGGGAGGGGCATCGCCCCCACCCCAACCCATAGTGGGTAGTGGCGGTGCCCCCCTCCCCAACCCACTTCCCAAAACCAAAAAAAACATATAACCAAAAAAAAACTACGACTTTTAGAGGGAAAGAGCCAGTTATCGTGAATCATAATGTGGGAGGTTGTTAGAGCCACTTAGCAATCATATTAAAAAAAAAACCCTTTTAGAGAGCATGATTTTTTTAATATACAGATTTTCTTTCAAAACTTTGAGTATGTGGAGAATATATTTTTAAGGGATTTAAAATAAGTACTTTTGAATACAGAATAATTTAAGACAACCCATTAGTTGAGAATAAAATCACCTTTTATAGGTTGTTTATGCGTCATCATGTTCATTGGTTCCATTATGATGTGACTTACTTTATTGGCTAGTTTTTATTTCATTTTAACTTTAATTCAAACAACTATTGGTACTTTTGTTTCACATAACTATTCACGGTCATTGGGCCATTCACAGTGATTGGCTCCTTTCCCCTACCAAACTTGGTTTATTTCTAATTTACTTTTTTTTATATAAACTTTACTTTATATAAAGTTTTAATAATATATATATATTATTAATAGATACTTCTTATATATATATATAATATATATATATATATATATATATATATTCTTAATAATATTTCTATTTTTCGTTATCATCATTAAATTGTAACACTATTAATATATTAATATATTAATTATTTTAATACATTACTAATATAAAAATAATCAAATTTTATTTAAAAATCTCCTTATTGTTTAAAGTTGGCCAAAGTTAGACTAATGTGAATAGGAGAAAATTTCATACAATGCCGATGAAATTAACTTACTTACAATTGCCTTTAAGTAGAAAAGTGAATTTATGTATATTTTTGTTTTGTAAAATTCACCAAATGTGAAGCTAAGCTAATTATATGTTTTCTTGCACAACTTACGTAACAAAGTAACAATGAGGAGAAACAAAGGTTTCCATTCAAACTAGAATTTTAACAACTAATCCCCTACAAATAGTTTAGAAATACATGTAAATTTTAGCCCTTCATTTACTCTCTTTCGAGGGTAACAAAATACCCATCCCATTTCATAATCTAAACCAAACCAATAAATAATTGTTTCTTCCAAAATAGAGTTTACAACATTACAATAATTTGGGAAATGAGAGTATATCAACTTGGGGTATTTGGTCATTTTACGGAAGCATTCAAAATAGAAAGGGGGAGAGATGCACAAATTTGCCAGCGATGGCACTATAGAGATGACAGTGAATGTAAGTTCACGTCTTTCTGTTTCACCAATATCAACAGTTGCCTGTTGCAGAGTAAGACCTTGTGCTTTGTGGATGGTTAAAGCCCATGCCATCTTGATTGGTAGTTGCTTGCGATTTCCTCTAGAAATTGGAGGAATTGGAACATGGGATGGATTATGGGGATCCCAACATGGGCCAATGTATTTGTCAAAGTTAATAACAACAAATAAAGGAAATTTAGGAGGTGCAAAGGAACTGTCGTAGAGTATGTCAACTATTTTTATTGTTGAACCATTTACAAAGCCCTATCTCAACCCACAGGTTAGCTATAAGAATAACTATTTGGTTTTTGCAAAGAAGAACTTTGAATTCTAGTTGTTCATGTCTGTCTACTGAAGGAAAGCTTCCTCCTCTAGTTATTTGCACAATGCAATGAGCTATTGGAGCATTAAGAGATTTCAACATATGCAGATTGTGGTGGTCAACCAAATCATTTTTAGAGAACAAGTGGGGCAGTCATGGAAAGATTTAATTTCCTATTGTGTAAGTCTAGAATTTGTTCTTGACATGAGGAGTTCCCAGTCTTGTAAAGTGGGTGTTCCATTGCAGACATTGAGGAGCAATCTTCAAAAATAAAATTGATCGGAGGATAAACCTTGTTGCCTGAAAATTGTGTCCAAGGTGATTGAAATAGTAAAACCCTTCCAAAGGGTTGCACCATAGGAATGACTTGCATAGAGAGGAATGTCTGAGACTGGAGGAAGCTGGCCTAAGTCACCCACAAGAATAATTGACTTTCCACCAAAGGGCGAGGTCTTTGCATGCGGGAAAGCCTCTCGTAACCGAAAGTCTATTTTGGTCAGCAATTTTGGCCCAATGAAACTCATTTCATCGATAAGAACATAGTCAACATGCTTGAGGGACTCTTGAAAAGAGGATAGAGAATGACCTTCCAATGGTTTGAGCTCCTTTATAGGTATGCGAAGGGAGGCATGTATGGTTGATGCAGAAATGTTAAATGCAGCAACACCGGTAGGTGCAAGAAGAAGAAAAGGTGATTTCTCCACATGTGGCACTTTGGCAAAAGTCTTGATCCATATAACATTAATGAAAAATGACTTTCCTATTCCTGCAGTTCCCTGAATTATTAATTTCAAAGGAGGAAGTTCTATTCTATGTGAGAAGTGATGGAAAATGGTATCATATGCTAGCTTTTGCCTGCTCGAGAAGCTTTCAATGACAATGTTGCAGAGGATATATGAAGATTATCATAGATATATTGTTTCTTTGTAAATCTATAAAAGAAGAGCCAATTTCTTGCAAGCAAAGAGGAGTGTTGTTTGCATGCCAATTATATAGCATATCGAAGTCATGATGGCTAAATAAATACAAACCTTGAAGTCCAATGGTTTGTACAAGGTGCAGCTGTGCAAGGAATTGCCATTCTTCTTGAATATTCTCTCTTTTCTTAGAGGGGTGTTCTAATTCTTGATCTGAGTCTGACAAATCCGTGTAAGAAGAAATAGAATGAAGAATATGCCACGGTCTATAAGTGTTCTTAAGAGCAGGTTCCAGTTAGAGACAATATCTTCTACAGTGGCACCAATATCTGTGGAAATGACACATAAGGGCTTGTATAGAAGAAGCTTCTGACCAACAAAAGAGTTCAAAGGATGTTGAATCTAGCGTTGGTTCTTGGGAGAATCTAGGGTACACACGGACAAATTGTTGGGAGTGTTCTTTGTTTCCATTTATTGCTTCAGTACGATGTCAGCTATAAGTCCAATCTCTGGTTGTTTCAATGAGAGAAAGGGTTTCCATATCGGGAGGCCTAGTCTTGTAGGAGTCAATGAATATTGTTGTGTCCTCCAAATGTAACTCAGATTCTGACAATTCTTTGGGAGGATTTTTTTCCCTACATTCAAGGAAACAAAGGACCGGTGACTGCACAAAACAAGCAATTTCTGCAACATGTGGAAAGTTTCTTGTGTACTTATTTCATGTTCAACGATGTTGTCTGACAACATTTTCCAGATTGCAACATGTGCTGGGAAATCAGGGTCGACATCCCTTTCTATTCTAGAAAGCATTTGATGGTGTGTTTTTGATCATTTCTCATCCTTTGATGCATATTTTGCAATGTAATTTATAACAGCATGGCGAGATAGTACGGGTTGGCAGTCAACATTGGCTCTCCAAATTGATAGCATAACAAGGATTATGATATGTTGAGCCTATTCGTCATTCCATGCAGGAAGGTATTTTAATGTTCCGTCGCCATCAACAAACAAGGTAGAAATATTGTCGATTCTCCCAAGGGGCATTGTAACGACATTGCAGACCGGTTTTGTTTTTTTCTTAGGAAGGTTTGTTCAGAGCATTTTCTATGACACTACACTCTATTCAGAAGCTCTTCAAGGTCTGCAGCTGGGGAACATGAAATAATTTGAGACGTATCCAAGAGGTAGGGGTCATCCTAGATGGAGCGATGTATATATTCATGCCTATTGGAAGATGGTTGCGGATTCCAAGTGGAAACAAAAGAATCAAAGTATTTTCTAGTGGCTTCTAGAGATGCAGTGTCCGTTGAATCGAGGGCATTAATGTAAGGAGCAATTTCAAGCCAAAAGAATCCGTGGACATGGGCGGAGCCTCTATGTTTCCATTCACACCTGATGGAAAGTCAACATGTTAGAAATGTTTCAAATGCAAAGCAAGAAAAGACTCAATAAGGTTATGCAATTACATATACCAATAGTCTTTTGCTCCAAGGTGTTTTTCCAAGACTTCTTCTCGGAAAATTGTGAATTTGTTGTGTAAGTATGTGGACACTCGGTGCAGGTGATGAGACAATGTTGTCAATTCTCCAGTGTTGTGTGACACGAGGTTCAGTAGGGGGATTGTCGGGAATGACGCTATGCATATCTGGCCATTTGGTGTCCATGCGAAGCTCAAAGTGAAGAACAAAGTTGGTGGCCCCAACTGATTGATCATGTCTGAAAGCTCCCCTCTACTTTTTTCCCAGAAGGACCGAGTCCCTCAAAGGTTTGAACCAAACCGCATTAAACTATCAAGGAGGGTGTCGTAGAGGGACTCTTGAAGCCTTCTGTGGAGATCTTGGATAGTGAGCTGAACATCAAAATTAATATTTTGTTTCATATAAACTACAATAGTTTCTTGGCTCTGACAACACAAAATAATATTGAGGATATAGTATGGGAAGCAAGGGTGAGCTCCCAAAGTGATTGTCATGATAACCCAACAAATGCAAAGCATATTCATGTAAAAGAACTTCCTTCATTCTTGGTTGTCTTGAACATGGATTTTCCTGCTGGAAACAAAGTCGGAAATGCCATAGAGAACAATCCTTCCATGTTGTATTCATTTACTAGGGGAAAATCCAATTTATGGCCATGCAGAGTTGAAAGGGGTCATTCTTCCTTGCTGAAGAATGTAATGTTGAATTTCCTCTTCTTCAGTACCTGAATTGAAGATGGAGGGAACAAAGGAAGAAGTTTGGCTGACCGTGTCAGGCATGTCTGCAGACTTTTGTTCAAAGATATCTGTAGGATCTTCATGAAGTCTCATGAGAGGTGAGTGCAACCCTATTTAAAAAGGGTGTCGATATCTATGGAGGAAGAAGGCAAGGATTTCAAGAGAATTATTATCAATCAACACATCCTTATAGTATGAATCGTATGTAATTTTAAATCTCAAAGCTTCCTAGACACAAGATTTGCTAACATATAAGTCATATTTTGTAAGATTTGCTCCAATTTTTGTATGAGAACAACATCCAAATCTCCAAGCCTATGTGGCAGGTATTTTTCTATGGTCAGGATATGTTTTGAGGGAAGCTTATTGTATGACCTGAGTATTTGTATTGTCCTCCTCACACTTGAGTGACTTGCAAGATAGGATTTACACAAGAAAGGAGAATTTACTTCGACCTGGGTCAAATAGACTTAGTACAAAAGGGCAAGCACCCGGATCCATAATGTTCCATGATGAGAATCAGTGGTCGTTTGTTTTAGATTTGCGTCTGCTACATGTATGCAAGGCCAAAAAACTTTGTTCGTTTTCATTCCGAAGTAGTTTTCAAAGCAAATCGAGCATGTCTGGGTGTTTGACAACAAATCTAATCTTTTTCGAAACATGTTCGTCAAGCTTTCGAATATGAAACCAACATTGAGGATTGTGAGAATGCAGGTGAAGAGGAAAGGGGACCAATATTGTCTGGAAACGATATCATCGTGGCGCTCGCGAAGGGGGGAAGGAATGCACAGTAGATTACACAAGAGATGAAAGAGGAAGCCAGGATGTCTGGTAGAAGGGTACTGCGGTAAAGCGCGGAGGGCCTAAACCCAATCGTAGGAATGTTGGAGGAGGTATGTTATAAGGATTATATGTTTCAGTTGACTCAGTAATACGTGGGGCCGGGGGGAGATAAAGTTTGCACTCAAGCTTGCTGGAGAAGAGACAACTTGAAGGAAAAGAACCAGTGTGTGCTTGCATGGGGCCATCAAAGGTTGCATACACTGTTAAAGGTTGTTGTATTGGCTCGTAGTTGGGAAGGAGTTCTATACATTGTCTGTAGAAGTAGAAGGTCTGGCAGTAAGACAATGAGGCAGGAAGGAAGTGAAGCACAACATGGAACGAAAGCATAGAGCTCAACCTCTATGTTTGCGTAGCTGATAACGAGAACACACTTGACAAACATTAATAGTGTTATTTGTGCAGCTGAGAATCACGCTCTCAGCGGCAATGAGCCATGCTATTGCTAAGGAGTTGGCATGACACTGGTTTTGAAAACCTTCACCCAATGGCTAAAGGGTTAGGAGGAATTATTTTATTGTACTTTTTACTTGAAAGCTGAAGATATACAAAGAACAAGGCAAAGAAAGTGCATTGCACCTAATGTTGTTTGATTAGAGAAAATCATTAAATAAAAGGGAAAAGTGAAATAACAATAAAGTTACATTTGATAATATTGGTTGGAGAGTTTTAGAGAAGATTATATGTTTCATAGTTTTTGTTTATTATAGCAATCATAAAAGGAGTCCTTAAAAGTATTCGGTATATATCGATCTCATACTGTTATTATTTTACATCAAAAATATCGTTGTAACTAAATGTCGACATACTAAAAGAGTAAAGACATGAAAAACTCCTTAAAATATGTTCACAGTGTATATGGATCAGAGCCAAAAACCTTGTATGAAAGTCTAGAACAACTTTCCTACAAGCAAAAGCTAGGGAGATGAAGCTTTCTCCATGTAACGTCCACAAATTTTCGCACACGCAACCCGAAGCCAAGCAAATAATATAGTAAAAAAATTATTGAATACTTTTTTTCGTTGTTAAAAGACGGATGAAATGTTAAGCTAATCCCTAGGTTAATAAACGATCATCACAAAATTAATTAACCTAATGTTAGATAGGCGCATTGATTAAATCTCTCGTTGAGTTTAAAAAATATTTCTTCTATTAATCCTAACTTAAATTATATACCTAGGTTCCTTAAAGGTTCATTGCAAAATTAAATAATTATTACGAGTCCACGTAGAAGGAGCTATGACAGATTTCGCAAGGTCGACCATCAGATGGTGTGTCAGACATGAAAGCCTTCTCATGCTTAGTCTGAACTGCACCCACGGTTTGTAAATAGTCGTATTTCGTCAACCAACTAATCTCTGCCCTCGGATTATCTGACAATGTCAGAGCCCTCGAGGTTTTCTACCAGATAACACGCCTTTCGACGTAACAAGGATATAAACTTGACAACAGTCAATGCATCAGATTGTCGTCAAACCCGTCCTAAAACCTTGACTATCTTAAACACCACATTGTCATCAAACCCATCCTACAACCTTGACTATCTTAAGCAACACTTGCAGGGAAAAGTTGAGCTCAAGAAAAAAATTGTGGCAAGCGAATTACAATAGCTTTACATTCAAATTTTCACTTTTTTAGCATTAGCTACGCAATTCAAGTTTCATACACAAGTAATATTCTCAGGATTAGGTATGTTGGGCTAGGTTGAGACAGAGCTACAAACTGGCTCAAGGGAGGAGTTTGACCTTAAATTTCTAAACTAAAAAACAATTAAATAAATATTCTTGAGAAAACCAGGAAAAGCATAGCAAAAATAAATAAATAATCCTTGTAATCAAAGCCAGCACTTGTATTTAAAACCTCCAATAAGAGAAAATTTTAAAGATGCATTTACACTAGCTGAAGAGTAATATCAAGTTGGGCCATTCTCACTCGGGAATCATACAAACTAGTGAGACATCATCTCTATATCCCCCTTTCATTGTTCCTTTAAAAAACTAGAAAGTGTGGGAAGATAGGTTTGATAACATTAGAAACTATGAGAACACAGTAGGAGCTAGCTTAGGAAAAGTTGGAAGAATCCAGCAGTTGATAAACATAATTTGGCTCAACTTGAAAAAGAACTTCCAAACCGCATTATGAAAAAAACACAGTTTGTTCAAGATACAATAAGTTGCGCTATGTACAACAAATCCTACATTGACAAAAAGGGACTGTGAGAATCATTCCAGGCAAATTAAGAGGTATCAAACACAATCATGTCCTTACTTGTGAAGCTTGATGCACTTCAAAGAACAAAAAGCTAGGCAATGTACAACAATTCTTATACCACCAGCGAAGTACTGCAATATCATGTCAGAAAAATCAAGGGCATCAATCATGATTGTGTCCTTAGTACCTACAACTGAAGCTCTTCACAACTATCATAAGGAACACAAATGTATGATGGGGTATGGTGACATGTCTTTCCATTGTGCAGGTATCATACATCTGGAACTACAATTAACACATTTGGACCAACTGAAAGCATTTGTGCAGTCCATTTTTGTGCCAACTTTAATAGCCAATTGGTGAATATAAAGAATAGCAGCAATTTAATTTTGGTATAAAACCAAACTCTGATTATTCATATTTTTTAATTAGCATTTCTTTCTTGAAATGCATGTTTGGCAAGAAGGTTGAATCTTCATTTCTCAATCTAAGTATGCTTAGCATTTACCAGAAAAATTACCATAGAGGATTGCTGAATTGTTTCTAATCCTTTTAGAACTGGTTTGAAATTAAATGCTCTTACCATTTCTAAGCAAGTACTCTATGTCTAAGACATCTATTGTAAATTCCCCTTCCAAGCATAGAACCCAATTATACCTGAATAACTCCAATATACATAATGGTCTTATGTCTTTGCTGAAAATATCACAAAATCACTTGCTTAAAAAAATGTTGCTTATTTTCTTCGCAGATGGCATAGGTTAACGTTAAGATTTCTTAACCAACCCAACTCTCACGGCTTGGCAGTCTGTACAACAATTGTAGTGATCTCATGTTGCAGTTTTATGTCAACACTCACTGTGACAATGTACTGCGAGGAAATGTGATTAACTACAGATGCTCGAGGCGCCAAATCAGCATATATTTACTGCTATACATCAATCAATATTTTACCTTTTCATCAGTTGCTAAGATCCAGGTACAGAATCTGACATTTGTGACAGACTTGCACTATAGTTAGCTCCCTAGACACATTGCCTGAGATGACGCCAATAGCATATCAGTATTTAATGCTTCACTAAATTCATTGGTTACAAGAGGTAATCCAAGGACATCAATTTTTTATTTTTCCTTGCATTGAACTAATTGGAAATGCAAAGAACTTGTTGGGTGAGAATTAGAGTATGCCGGCCCTGCCCAACCCTTGGAGTGGTTGGTGATGAAAAAGAAGAGCCCTCATTGCTCATGTTCATTTCATAACTTACAGTCAAAGATTTTCTCTCCAAAACCCTCTGATTAGGAATGATAGTTACTCTGAAGTCCATGCTCCAGTTTCCACAGGTTTTTACCACAAATCACATTTGTTCTTTTTGCACTCCCGTCTCTGTTTAGGGTAGAATAGAATAGCATTGAACTCCATTTAATATTTGATCTATAGTTTTCATGTTTGTTGGCCAAAATTGAAGATTATGTAGAGGAAATCAAGCGTCCTAGTCCTTTGCTTGGATCAAAGAACCATTGCTTTAACCAGGTAATATACACAAGATATCATGCTACCTCCTCCCAGCCAGAGTAATAGATCCTTCCTAAAAACCATGTGATGAATAGCATCAAACTCTATTTAATATTTGATCTTCTTCAATTTTCATGTTTGTTGGCAAAAGCTGAAGATGATATACATGAAATCAAACCTTTCCTTGGATAAAGAACCATGACTTGAACCCCCATCTTTATATGGCAGGGGACTCAACCAGGACCAGGAGAAGACTCAACCTACAGCCCTATAGTTCAGAACTGGACCCTTCCCGCCCCCCCCATTTTTATCTTATCTATGGGGGGCACTCGCCCACCCCTATATATCTATCCGGATCCCACTTGTACACATATATAATTGGTTGGAGGGCCCCTATCTCCCCTATATATATATATATATATATATATATATATACGGGGGGTGGGGGTGGAGGTGGGTTCCCGTTTTGTTCTCGCTCTTGAGTCATCAACCGCCAGCAGAGTTAAGTGCCGGGCATTCATGCATTTGGCCCCCTTTTATATGGATTAGATTAGAAAGGGGAACAAATGGTAGCGGGTTGAGCTGCCACCTATCACTCATGCCGGCGCCCATATAGACATATAGCCTCACCCCCAATGAGATCTAGGTGGAGGTGGGGGTGGGGGTGGGTGGAGCTGGCAGGATAATATATATAGGTTGTTGCCCCCTCCAATAAAGAATTACAGATGGGGTTAATTCTACATAGACAGGAGGGCGAGAGGGCGGGGTGGGGGGCATAGCATATATAGGGGCCCTCACCACCTGTATAGATTTATAGGTGATCTCAGATCCTTTGTAAATTGCTTAACCAGGCAATTTACAAAGGATACCATGCTAGCTCCTCCCAGACAGAGTAATAGATCCTTCCTAAAAGCCACATGCTTAATAGCATGAAGGAGAATTGGACGCTGTGCTGGAAACAGGGGTTTCCCTACATGCTCAGGGTTTAGCAAAACTGCAGAAAATAAGCAACTATTCTCATGTTTTAACAAGTTATTCGGATATGGGCTTTCATGGAAAAACCCATCATAGAGCCATGCCTCTTAAAACATCTCTCTTGATGTATTGATGCCTGAACCATGGCATTTCTTCAGTTTATAAAATTACTCCTGTGTGATAATCTGCTCCAGCTATGCTTTGGTTTTGCTTATCATATTGACTGGAAAATTGATTTTGTCGATGGCTCACCATTTTCAATGGAACTAGAGGAACCCACTAAAACATCCAATTCACTAGAACCCAATAAACATCATTATTACTTCCAGGAAAAGCTTGAAAACAGAGGTGATGCCATCAGAATACGTATTAATATGAATGGAAGATCATCATACAAACATAGCCTATTCAAGGTGTCACTGCCATTGGAGACCAAGTAAACTACATCTACACGCCCAAAATCTTGCTATACATGGTTTTCTGTGACATAAGCTACCTTCTGATACTGTCCTTGCTAGATCTGGTTTTGATATAAAGGTCTTATTAAAAACTGGCATTTATATGTACTAATTAGAGGCCTGCTTTTTGAATACTAGTTTACATACATGGTTTGTGTTGGATTTGAAAATATTTTTGTGAAGATACAAATTGGCTTGATATTTAAGTCAAAAAAAGAAAGTCGGATGTTAATATTTCTGATTTTATGAAAACCTTTGTCTTATTTTGCTGAGATATTGGGTCACTCTGGAAAAGGAGGAATGAAGCCAATTTCGAACCAGAGAGAGTAGGACTCACTGGAATGGACTTCGTGCATTTTGCTGTTGATGCAGAGTTATGAATGCATTTGCAAATTGAAAAGATTTCTGCAGACACAGTGGAAGGGCTGAAGATGGGGGCAGGTTTAGAGCAAATTTATTCAACAGCCTCATCCTAGGGCTAGACATTACAATCAGACATAGGTTTATCACCTAATGCTAATAGATGTGATAATGAGGGTTGCCCCATCAGTGCTGCCAATGCTCGAATGTAAAGCTTCTACTGCACATAACAGTGAGGTAATGAGTATGATGTTACCCAAGTTGCTGTCACCCCAGTTGTTGAACTTATGTAACAGTACTCTACCTCGTAGAATCATTCCTCTGACCTGACCATAGTTAGTATCGCTAAAGCTCATTTTCAAAGTGATGCTCCTGTTGGTGTTGTTGATATCATGCCACCAAAATCACCAATTAATCACCATTTTTGGTATCATCTTGATTTTTACTAAAAATAATCATTGTTGATTTTCTGAAAAGATGCCTTTACTTATTTGTCTTGTTCGCCATTTTTTTCTACTTAATCTATTCAAGAAAATTGCCTGCTGATTTTTGTTCATGATTTTGACAATATGAACTGAAATTCCTAGGGGGCTCACTGGCTCATCAAAATGCTGGTGACTCACTCATGCATGTTTTCATTGACCTATTTCTATCAGCTATAATTTGGGTAAAAACCCTTGAATTATACTTTTTTGCCGAAAACTGTGTAAAGACCCTTGAATTGTAATTTTTTGCTGAAAAACTTTAGTCAAGGGCACAACTTTTATTTGCTTGCTTCATCTATTATTATTATTGTTTGTTTAGGACTTTGAAACCAGTATCAGGAATATATATTGCATCTAAAAGGTCGTTTGCATGGTTTTGACTTTTGACAGCCATCCAACCAGGTAATCTCTTTGTAAGTACAATATATAAAAACAAGGCATGATGTCCTTTCATACTTTTCACATATTTTCTCCACATGGCTTCCACATGCACATCTAGAAGACATAACTGTAATTCATGACAGTAAAAACTTAAGTTACACACTGCATCAAAACCATAACCATACTTAGACAACTTCAAGGCACCTCTCTAACCCACAGAGCAATCACTTATCAGCCTTAGCACATCATGCTAATCAAGTTCTATGGCCTGTATTGCTCACTCTTGGATTTTTATTTCTCCTAATCATTAACGGAAAACTGTTGTGAACCTTTTCTGTAAACAACCTTCTAGAAACAGCTATATTCTTAGATATAATATCATAATGCAAAAGAAAACAACCTTTTCAATCTTCTGTTGAAGGATATTGCATTTCATCCATCAACACACCTCTTCATGCACACAAGTAGTCACTGGAGCACGCTTCGATAGTGCCATTGCTAGACAACTGAGTTTCAAGGCTTTAAGAATAAGAGTGGTATCCTGCAAAGTAACTGGCATTCATTGCGTTAAGTGTCAAAGGGTAGCTGACCTGTCTCTACTACCACCACCATAAAAAGCATGAAACCTGCACTAGGTAGCCACCACAACTTTGCTGTTGATCTCCTTTCGAACATCCTTGACGGTATTGTAGGACATTAGTGGATGAAGTTTTGCAATAACATACTGTTCACTGATGGTTTTGTACCCAAAAGTTGGAAAAGGTAATACCTGCATTTTAAAAATAATTTAATGAGAATGTATGAGCCTGAAGAATAGAATAGCTTTACATCCAATTCCTCACTTTCTTAGTCATCGTGTTTCGTGTTTTATACCCAAAAATATAGTCTCAACACAACCAGGAATTCCAAAAATATAGTCTCAACACAATCAGGAATGCCAAAAATATAGTCTCAAGTCTCAACACAACCAGGAATAGCATACCTTGTATCCTGATAATCAGGCAAGTAACATGTAGTTGAGATAAACAATATTTTCGGCAATCCATGCAGTGCTCTAAATACTGGAAGTGAAAATCACGCTGGCAGGAGATATTTTCCCTCGAGTTTCCAAGCACAAAGCATAGGTGCATACATGTCAAGCCAGGTAACAAAGCCAGCAGTTTCACATTAGATTGAGCCATTCACTTGAGAATCATACCAACCGGTCAAACACACAACTCATCCATGCATCCCTTTCATTTTCCCTTCAAAAACTAGAAAACGTGGGGAAAGATGCTGTTTACTTCACAGACCACGAGAAACAGAGAAGGAGCTAGCTTACCAAGGGTAAAGAACCAGCAGTAAAGGTAAAGGTAATTTGGCATAAAGCAAGAAAGAACGTTCAAGTTGTGTAAAAGAAAGAGACTATGCCAACAGAGTCGGGCCCTATTTTACTACACTGAATTTTAAAAGGTACAGTATTTATGGAAACATATAACAGGGGAACCTTGCAAAACCTTGACAGTTAGATCAAGGTGCAAAATCCATGCAAATGTCCAACAATTACTGCAGTGATAGAAAAAGGCTATCAGATGATGCCAGGCATATTAAGAGCATCAAACATGACCATGTCTTTCCTCCTCATGTTCCAAAAACTCTTTACAGCCATCAAAGGGGATAGAATGTACAACAGGGAATGCTGAAATGTGATTCCACTGTGCAGATATCATACAACTGAAAATATAATAACTCCTCCACGCCAACTGAATGCATTCATGTGGCGCAAGTCCTGAGCCAAGGTTGATAGATTATCAGTAAACCTGACTACTGCAATTTTTTTTGGGATAAAAACCAAATTCTGACAGCTCATCTTTAAAATAATCAACACTGCAACTATCTATTTCAATTTGGGATCACACCCCTTACATTTATGTAGTTTTTTCCAGTATTACTGTCATTTTATAATGTGCCTGTGTGTGGGAGTTGCATATCCTCTGCAGTAATCAAAAGGGCTTCCCCTAGTATCAACACCACATAATGATAAAAGTGACATCTATTTTAATTCTCCATTGGAGCAGAAGACAGGAACATACCTGCATAACTCCAGTAATGATCTTGGAATCTGCATATACAACAGTGTTATGTCTTTGCGGAAGATTGCTCTATACGTCCTACTTCAAAGAAAATTTGATCTTTTTTTTCCACTTTTGACCATCATATACAAAACGCTGGTAAAAGACCTGCGATTTGAAACCTTCACCAACCCCATTCACAAGGTCTAGTGGCCTGTACAAGTTATAATTCTAGTGGCCTCATGCCGCAGTTTTATGTCAGCAGTCACTGTTACAATCTACTACCAGAGAATGTTGTTAGTTACAGACTGCTCAAGGCACCAAATCAGCATTTATTTACATCTGTACAATTCTTAATTTGAATCTTCCCTAGTATCAGTCACCGAGATCCAGGTGCAGGATCCGCTTTAAATTCTTGGTGGCAGATGCAACATCTGTCACAAAACCTTGAACAACTACAGTCGGTGTTTTCTCTTGAAGGAGAAGTAGGCACTGACCATGATGATGCCCTTAAAGCCTCGGTACTCAATGCCTCACTGAATTCACCGCTTGCAGAAGGCAACTCCAAGGAGGCACTTCTCATTTGTCGCATTGAAAATTTTGGAAGTGGCAAAGAGCTTGGTGGAGGGGAATTGGAGTACGCAGGTCCTGCCCAATTCTCTGTTGGAGAGGCTGGTGGTGAAATTGAAGAAACCCCATTACTCACATTCATTTCACAACCTAGAATGGGAGACTTTCTTTCTGGATAACTCTGTTTAGGAATGGTAACTGCTCTGCAATTCTGAGGTCCAGTTTCCACAGGTTTCCAATCACAACCACTTCTCTTTTTATTCATGGCAGAATGGCAAGGAGTTTTTGTTTTTGATATCTGATCTTGAATTTCTTCCATTTTCCTGCTTTGATGGTCGAAGAGGACGTTGACATATAAAGCCTTGGTCCTTTGCTTGGAGAGAAGGAGCACTGCTTTCACCAGGTAATCTACAAGGCATACTGTGCCATCTCCTCCCTGGCGGTGTTGCTTGCATATCCTTCATGAAAAGTAGCCGATAACATACAGGAAGGCAGAATAGGAACAGATGCTGGTGAAGAGGATTTCTCATTTGGCAAAACAGAAGAAAATGAGCAATTGTTCTCATGCTCCAGCAACTTCTCGGGATGTGTTGAGGATTTCTCATTTGACAAAACAGAAGAAAATGAGCAACTGTTGTCATGCTCCAGCAACTTCTCAGGATGTGAAGAAACGCCACTTTCAGAGCCATGGGTTTTAGTGATCCTCTCTTGATGCATGGATGCCCCAACTGTGGGGGTTTGCCACTGCATTTCATATTTCTTCTGTGGGTAGTATTCTACTCCAGCTAGCCTTTGGCTCTGCGCATGAGAAAATTGATCTTGTGCAGGAAGAACAAGAGTGTCCATGTTTAAATAATATACATAAACAGCTTGCACTTCAAACTTGAGTCAAGCAACCATCACATTTTTCTATCATGAAAAGACTCAAACCAAATAAGCATCCATTTTCAAACGGCGGACAGCTCACACATGCACAACTTATTTAACATGCCACTGTTATTGGTGAACATGAAACTACATTTACAGGCCCATACTCTCAACTCGTTCTAATAGTTGTACCTTTCAACAGAAAATTTCTTTGCAATACCCCTTAAAGATGGCCAATTATCGTTGATATTTCTTGTTTCAATTCAATCAACTATTCCAGCAGTTCCATTCAAAGAATTGGAAAGAAAATCTGCCGACAACCAGTTTACCTTTTACAGAAACCCTTAAATAAATCCGATCCTTAAAATCCTTGTTATTCAACCGTTGAATTTTTCTTTCATAACGTTATTTTCTCAACAGCCAAAAAAAATACAAAACTACCATGCAAGACAAATAAGGCCAGGATTTACACCTCAACTCGAAGATGGCGACAAATCCAAAGCTCCTGTGAAATTTTCACAAGCAAAATACGTAAGAAACTACAAAAAAACGGCACCTGAAAACGTAAACTATTTTCCTTTGTTTACGTGAAGTACAAACCAAAGTTCAGACAACATGACGTCGTTTTCCTTCATTATCGATCGGAATCAGCAAACAATTTATACAACATGCCATCAATCTACAAAGTATTCACACTGTCACATTCATGGAATCCTAGTAACCCCCTGTTCATAAGATCTGACCTAATTTAACTCCAAAACACCTTTTAAAATTCATATAAACGCAAAGCTCAAACCATTTGCAAATTGTCATCAATTTCCCTTTTTTCCTATCATTTTCAACACAAAATTCGTACAACACGTTGTCAATCCACACAATATTCACATTGCCCGGATCATTGACTCCTCCTAATTCTCTGCTCTTAAAAATCCAGCCTAATATACGACAAAAACACACACTAGTACATTTTTCAGAAAATTTGGCTCAGAACACATTAAAATGTTCACAAACACAAGTCCAGCTTAATGTTGTCCACAAAATGGCATTAAAATGCTCAGTCAAACAAATTTAACCGATATACTTCCAAAACACACTCAAATGCTCATAACTAAAAAATCCAGTTCAAATTTTTTTCCCCAAAACACAGCAACATCTTCAATTAAGGAAACATCCGAAACAAAATACAGGGAGAAAATGACTGTTCATGACATTGCAGCAATAAAACAAAAGAATTCATCAAAACATGCCCAAAAAACATCAGAAAACTCACAGATTTATCTTCAGTAATTACGCTCGTCGAGATGCAGACGATAAAAAAACAGAGATTTTCTCGATATCTTCCCCCCCCGTCCCCCGCGATCGATTGTGGACCTCCATGCCCTCCTCAGTCCCTTGTAAGCGGACCGGACGTGAAATACATTACATTACGTTCTACACGTCCGTTCGCAGAGGGCCCACCGTCTGGTACAGAGGCCGGCGGAAGAAAAACCAGAGCAAATCTTCACTCGACACGTGTTACCACAGTCCTGCGACATTATTACCGAGCGTATCTGGAAAAGGAAGACAACAGTATTGATGGAAAACATTATGAAAAAGGAAACTACTTTCACTTTATTTTTCAGTCAAATCGACGGAAAAGTTGTTTGACATTTTTATATTTGCAGAGTGGAATATTCCGTCGGAATTCGGACATTTCGTTTGTGACGGTAAGTGGTGGCGTACGGATCGTGTTTGCTTATTTGGCAAGTGGGCGTGAGACTTTTCGTTATACTTGCCAGTTGCCATCATATTAATAAAGGAAACGTGCTTAAAGTTTGATGCTCTGTTATTTCTTGCGTAAACATCTCCATGGATTACAGCTGTGAGATGGTAGTGGTACGCGTACAAAGGAAATGGTGAGATGTCGATTTAAAGGTGAAAACTTTAGTTCCAAGTGGGGGAACGTATCGGTTCAAATATGGGAGGGGGAAATGGATTTAGATTTCTCACATGTAGAAGTAAATTTTAATGTGTATTGGGTAAGAATATTTTTATGAGAAATGTTGAAGGGATACATCAAAGACGTTAAATTCAAGGGAGATAAACATCGGTACATCGAAGAAGTTAAACTCGAGGTAGATGAACATCGGAGGAGGAGGAAGAGGGGAGATGAAGAAGGAGATTTGAGGGAGGAGAAGTTGAATGATGTGGAAAATGCAGGGTAATGTACACAAAAATCCTATTTCTTACGACCAAACATATATGACGCACGTGTCATTTGTGTCAATCTTTTAAGGAGAAAGGGCATGGGGGTGCAGGTCGTTGAGGCAACGTACTTTGGAGATGAGGCGTCTTAGAAGTCAAGGCATTGTCAATGAATACTCCCAAGGGAATGTTATAATTCGGTTGATTGATGTGAAGATTATAATTTATCAATGAGCCAACAAATATGAATGCATGAATGCCAGTCAAGGATAGTTGGAAGTTATGTCAACTCGTATGTCGAGGCAAGGAGACACATGTAGCCTACATCAACTATTTATTATAAGTATGAACTAATGCAATGTTTAACCACTGTAAATAATGGGCGAGTCGAGGGAAGATGCAAACTTGAGTTATCTCATTAGTGGTGCGAGGGGATGTCAGATGTTAAAAAGTATGAATTTCAAAGCTCAAAACGAGATCCATGATGTAATATATGATGTCAATCTTAGAGGGCCCTCAATATAAAGACAATTGTTTGATGATCCCAAAACAAAATGAAAACCCAATAAAGATCAAATTTGAGGGATCAATTTGAGCATGATGAAAGTATAATGTTTGATGCTAACATGAAGCCAAGAAAAAAAACGCAAGGGAGAGACAAGACATTCACTTTTACAGGTGTTTGAGGAAGACAATGTGTCAAAAAATCTAAGAAAAGGTGCATGCGAATGTGGGAGGAGGATCACGTGAACCTTCCGTTAGACCTCCTATCCTAATGAAAAGATCTCTAAATTGTTTACGAGATAGCCTCGATAATGACCACTTAGTCAGGTGGAAGACAATGACACGTATAAATAATAAAATTTATTATTCATGTGTATGACATGGTTGTGTCCAAGCACACAATTTTCTCGCATCGACTTCGTTTGGAAAAGATGGCTATTACTATAAGTACTTGCTAACATTACAGATTCAACAACCAATAATGTGCAATATTGTTTATGGATGATTCATTGTTGGCATATATATACCTTCCATTAAGATTTGATGGTTACATATTCCTTTCTCTAAACTCACATTTTGGCCGAACTGGGAGGATGATGGTGCAGGTCTGAAAAGGGTCAGATGGAATCACACAACATAGCAACATAAAGGCTACGCCCTTAACCTATTGCTTGTATTAGGATATGAGTAGCTGACTTGTGGCTTACCATATCATTTTATTATATCATTTATACTTTCTCATGCTTAATAGGTCGGCCTTGGTGATGGCCATAGCATATGAATAGTATATATAGGGGATTGTAGGTAGTAGTTCATTATCATTTGAGCATTTGAGTCTTATTATATGGTTTGGAGGTTGCCCCCTCGAAGTGGCGAAGCTATTATAATTGCATATTGAGATCATTATTCTGAAATATTGTGTTATTTGGTGTTCTATTGCTGCTCATAATCTGAATTATACTAGTAATTTCATTACAAGTGGTATCAAAGCTGCGATCTGGGCCAAAATTAGGGCAAAAAACCCTATTTTTTTGTTTCCACAATATATTTCGAACCAAAGCGAATTGGTGGGAGATATTTTTACCAAAGTTGAAAAACATTTCAAGTAAGGTTCCCTAAAAATTTTAGACTTTTTTGATTTATTTTGCAAAAGTTATTACAAATTTAGGGTTTTTCATAAAATCACTCCCTAGGGTGCAAATTGTGGAATTTTTTCAAGTTCTTTACATTTTCGGAAAGCTCTCAAAAAAATAGTATTAGTATCTTCTCTGTGTTTTTCCTGTTCGGCCAAATTTGTATCGAAACCCTAAACCCTAAGGTTTGATATCATGGCGGGGCCTTCCACAAGAGCAAAAAAGAATCCAGTTACTCCAGGTAAAACCCCAGATAAAGATGGGGTAGTGATTGAAGAGATGGAGTCAGAAGGGGTAAATATAGATTCCTCAACACTAGGGTTTACCTCAGTTGATCATAAGGTGAGCCAACTTGAGTATGAGCTGTGAAATGTACAATCTGAGATGGCCTCTAAAGGAGACATAGCCCAAATCAATCATCGGTTGGATGATATCATGCAACATGTAAAGGGTAAACAATATGGCCCAAATCCATCCCATATCAACCAAGGAGGATCTTTAGTTCAAAATCATGGACAAAATAACCATGTTGGATCACTTTTCCAGCCCAATCAAAATCCAACTTATTCACAACCATGGAACATGATGCTGAAAGTGGATATGCACAAATTTGATGGTAAGGATCCCCTGAATTGGATAAATCAAATGGAGAAATTCTTTGAGTTACATCAAACCCCATCAGGACAAAAGGTGACCTTGGCATCCCTGTATCTTGAACCAGACCAATTTGTTTGGTATCGATGGTTATGTGCTCAGAGGCAAAAGAATGGTCTCAGTGTCACTTGGACAGTTTTTACTGAGGAGTTGCAATTGCACTATAGTTCCAGTGTTTCAAAGAACTACTTTAGTCAATTAGCAAAGTTACGACAAATAGGATCAGTCAAAGATTATGTGCATCAATTCCATAACCTATCCTTAAGGGTGGAGAATATTACCAGAAGAGAATCTGAATGACCTATTTCTTAGGGGTCTTAAGGACCACATTGAGCATGAGGTATGTATGTTTAATCCACTCAAGCTTTCTGATTCTATTATCATGGCATGTCGAGTAGAGGAAAAAGTTCTTTGTAGTAGGAGGCAACCTTTCATTAACACCAGAGACCGTAGTATCTCTTCCCCTTCATTTTCTAGGCCAATTAGACTGACTCCTCAACAAATGGAAGAAAAAAGAGCAAAAGGATTATGTTTTAACTGTGATATCAAATATGGACCAAGACACAAATGTGCTTGAGAAGAAGTTGTTCTATATTGACAGAGGTAATGAGGATGATGAGGACGCTGAAATTATAGGAGAGGATGAGGAACCAGTAGAAGATGAAGTAGAGGATCACCAACCTACAATTTCTTGCCATGCATTTTCAGGTATTAGTACTCCTCAAACACTCAAGGTTATTGGCTATCTCAAAAAATAGAAGGTGACAGTGTTGATTGACTCAGGGAGTACTCATAACTTCATAAATAGTAAGTTAGCTGCCCGCCTCAATTGTTTTATTTACCCAGCTCCAGAAATGCAAGTTATGATTGCGGATGGTGGGACAGTCAAGTGCACAGGAAAGTGTCATAGTATCAAGCTTTCCATGGGAGACTACATGTTAGACTCACCTATGTTTGTTATTTCTATGGGAGGGGCAGATATTGTTTTGGGTGTCCAATGGCTCACAACCTTAGGTACTATAGAGATGAATTTCCAAGAATTGTTCATGCGATTTCATTCAGATGGAAGGACAATACAATTGAATGGGATGGTAGCTAAGTCTCCATAGATTATTAGCTCTCATCAGATGCAGAAGGTTCTCAGAAAAGGAGTAGATGGATTTATAGCAAAGTTATTTTCCATAGAAGTACAAAATATAGAGTCTTCAATGCCACCCAATCTTCAGAAGATTGTTGATGCTCACTCATCTATTTTTTATGCAATTCCAAAGGGACTACCACCAGTTAGGGATCATGATCATGCCATTCAGTTGATTCCAGGGAGCCAAACACCTAACATCAGACCATACAGATACCCATATTCCCAGAAAAGTGAGATCGAGAAAATGGTTCAGGAAATGTTGAAGGCAAGTATCATCAGGCCTAGCCAGAGTGCATATTCTTCACCAGTGGTCATGGTACGTAAGAAGGATGAAACATGGAGGATGTGTCCAGATTACCGAGAACTCAACAAGTACACCATCAAAGATAAGTTTCCTATTCCAGTAATTGATGATTTACTTGATGAATTGCATGGTGCTATTTATTTCACAAAATTAGATCTTCGTTCGGGGTACCATCAAATTAGAATAAAAGAGGAAGATGTTCATAAAACGGCTTTCAGGACTCATGAGGGCCATTATGAGTTTTTGGTAATGCCTTTTGGTCTTACAAATGTTCCTTCAACCTTTCAAAGCTTGATGAACACTATTTTCAGGCCATTTTAAAGGAAATTTGTATTAGTTTTCTTTGATGACATATTGATTTACAGTAAGACATGGGAAGAACACTTACAACATGTAAATAAAGTGTTGGAAGTTTTGGAGAAACATACTCTCTATGCAAAGCCATCCAAATGTTCTTTTGGTGTACAAGAGGTAGAGTACTTGGGTCACATTGTATCCCATGAAGGTGTCAAAGTTGATCCTCAGAAGATCAAAGCTATGGTGGAATGGCCAAGGCCCAAAACTCTCAAAAATCTTTGTGGGTTCCTAGGACTAACAGGGTACTACAGAATATTTGTGCGGGGATATGGTAGAATAACAACCCCACTCACTGCATTGCTAAAGAAGGATGCCTTCCATTGGACAGACTTAGCCACTAAATCCTTTGAGCAGTTGAAGGAAGCCATTGTGCAGCACCCCAGTTTTGGCTACTCCCAACTTCTCAAAAACCTTCATTGTTGAATGTGACACTTCAGGATCAGGATTGGGAGCAGTTCTAATGCAAGAAGGAAGACCAATTGCATTTGAGAGTCACCAATTCAAAGGAAAATATCTGCTCAAACCTGTCTATGAGAAAGAAATGATGGCTATTCTTTATGCGGTCAAGCAATGGAGGCCCTATCTCATGGGTAGACACTTCAAGGTAAAAACTGATCATGATAGTCTCAAATACTTTTTGGAGCAAAGGTTATCATCTGAGGAACAACAAAAGTGGGTAACAAAAATGTTGGGTTATGATTTTGAAATCATATACAAAAAGGGTAAAGAAAATGTAGTAGTTGATGCGTTGTCCAGAAGGGATACATCCGCAGATGCCTTACTATGTGGAATGTCCATGTTGACAGGCCGATTGGGTGGATGAAGCAAGATTGGAATGGGATCAAGACAAGGATACACAATCTCTAATACAAAATATCAAGCAAGGATCTATGACATCTAACAAATTTGAGTGGAAAGGTAATGCCCTATGGTACAAGGACAAGTTATACTTGAGTAAAGATTATGAGTTGAAGCATAAGATTCTTGCAGAGCTACATGCATCACCTGTTGGAGGACACTCTGGGTTTTTGAAGACATATCATAGAATAAAAAGATAATTATTTTGGGAAGGACTCAAGGGTGATGTACAAAATTTTGTATCAGAGTGTTTAGTGTGCCAACAGAACAAAGGTGAAACCATTAAGACACCAGGTCTATTGCAACCATTACCAATTCCTAGCCAGAGATGGGAGGAGGTCTTCATGGATTTCATCTCAAGATTGCCTTTTTCAGAGGGTAAGAATGTTATTTTGGTGATTGTGGATAGGCTCACAAAATATGCCCATTTTTGTGCCCTATCACACCCATTTGCAGCCAGTACAGTCGCAACTATTTTTTTGGAGACAGTTCAAAGGCTACATGGAACCCCAAAGATAATTATAAGTGATCGTGATCCTATTTTCATAAGTAATTTTTGGACTGAAATTATTTTCATGTTTTGGTACTCAGCTAGCTCACAATTCATTACTTACCATCCTCAAACTGATGGGAAAATGGAAGTGGTCAACAAATGCTTAGAGGGGTATCTACGTTGTTTTGTATCAAATAAGCAAGAAAGGTGGGTTAAATGGCTACCACTTGCAGAATGGTGGTATAACACATCTTTTCATACCTCTTCTCAAATGACCCCATTTTTAGCATTATATGGTTACCATCCACCATCTATCACTTCTTCCTTGAGGGTGCAAACTAAGGTCAGAGATGTTGAGGAACACATTCAACATCAACAACAGGTTTTGGCTAGTTTGAAGGAGAATTTGGCATTGGCACAAAACAGGATGAAACAACAAGCAAATCAACACCGTAGTGAAAGACATTTTGAAATTGGTGACAGGGTTTTTTGTACGTCTCCAGCCTTACAAATAAATGTCCCTAAAGCAACAGAAAAAGGACAACAAACTTGCTCCTAAATATTATGGCCCTTATCAGGTTCTACAGAAAATTGGCAGTGTTGCTTATAAACTAGAGTTGCCTCCATCTTCACACATACACCCAGTATTCCATGTTTCATGCCTGAAGAAGGTTATTGGACAGAAATTTGAAGCCCAGACAGAGTTACCAGAACTTGACGAGGAAGGAAGAATCATTTTGGAGCCAGAGAAGATTCTGCAAACACATACTAAGAGGCTGAGAACCAGAGACATTAAGGAATATCTGATCAAGTGGAAGAATCTGAGCATAGAAGATGCAACCTGGGAGGATGAAGGTTTTCTGCAGCAACATCCAGGATTATTCAACGTTGAGGACAACATTGGTTTGAAGGGGAAGGGCATGCTATGCCCTTAACCTATTGTTTGTATTAGGATATGAGTAGCCGACTTGTGGCTTACCATATCATTTTATTATATCATTTATACTTTCTCATGCTTAATAGGTCAGCCTTGGTGATGGCCATAACATATGAATAGTATATATAGGGGATTGTAGGTAGTAGTTCATTATCATTTGAGCATTTGAGTCTTATTATATGGTTTGGAGGTTGCCCCCTTGAAGTGGCGAAGCTATTATAATTGCATATTGAGATCATTATTCTAAAATATTGTGTTATTTGGTGTTATATTGCTGCTCATAATTTGAATTAGACTCTAGTAATTTCATTACATTTTCCCCAACCTTGGAGGTTTTAGTGACTTTGTCTCTTGAGTATCGCTTGAAGGATACCCAAGAACAATATCCAAATTGTTCTTAGTCCAAAGCACGGTGTAACCCCTTCCTGTCATGCAATACATATTTCATCCTCGTCATCCAACGCTATCAAATCTATTAAGATACACCATGACACATGTTTACCCTTTCAGTTGAGTATCCTTGGATTTTTGGATGTCTTGAACCTTGTAGTTGGTTCTCTGGCTCAAAGTCAATGATGACAATGTTTATACCCATTTTGTTACCAGTTTATAGATCAATAATCTTTCATTGTTGGACATGCATCCATGAACACATAACACATGTGATAGCTTTGTAATCTTTGAAAGTTACATAATGTATTGAAACATTATTTTATACATCCATGTCCTCATCCGGTATTTCATTCACCCTCTATTTAATGTTTTCATCATATATTGCAATTAGTTTATAAATTTATCATGAAGTGCTTCCTCCTTTATAAATGTCCCTTCTCATAGGAAACAATTATCCATTATTTAGAACTTATGTAGTATGGACATCAATCTATGCAAACATGTTCCATTTTTTCCCATGAAAAAAGTATTTGCATTTCATTTTTCATGGTAGACAAACCAACTCCAATGCAAGACCCATGATGACAATAGGAAAACCATGTTTGCCATAATTTACAAATGGTAAAAATAATTCTCCTGTAAACTAGAACCTTGACACATTCTGATATGCTCACTTTGATATCTTAATGCCTAGTTGTATATGTTTTGAAATTTCATGATCCAAAATTCATAAAAACTATGGGAATCTATTTAGAATTCTTATGATTCAAATAGACTTCCTTATCCTGGCCCAAGATATGAGAATTAAAATCTTTCAGGGGTGCTGCATTGAAAAGATGAAATCTAAACACTTCCTTTAAATGAGTCAACTTAATAACGAAACCAATTTTTGCTCAACTTAAGAATAAAATTATATTGATGTTTTTGAATGTTAGCACCTATGGATGGGCCTGTCAAAAAGTGACATTACCTTATCTCCCAGGTCAAGGCTTCACCAATCAACATATATCCCTTACATGACTAAAAGCTCCAAATATTTATTATAGACCAATATGTTTTAATCGGGCTTTGCTATATAATAATGTAAACATTCTAAGGTGTAAGGTATACATAATAGAATGGTGATCAACATATAAGATATATTGGCAAGAGAAAAATGCCATAATTTGGAAATATATCTAAAATTGGATTATGATAACCCTTAAGGTAAGGAAACACCATACAAGGCTCCTTCAAGAAGGAATAACTCCACAACTCGGATACTTCGTACATAAAAAACTCACATGCTATATTTGATATCCTTCATGATGATATTCGACCTCCCTTATATATAACTTTATGTAGACTCCCCAATAGTGGAGTAACAACTAGTCTCCAATGTAGGCCAAATTAATTACCCAATATACAATATTCTACAAAAATTTACTTATTCGAACCAATCAATATTAAACCAATACATCTAAGGGTATGTGTGTCATATGTCAACATGAAGCTCCATCACCCCATACACATGCATAATATCATTTCCCAAGACACACAACATCGTGATATGAAGCATAATCAAGTTTAACTTTATTGTCCATAATCCTCAAGAATATCCCACTCACCTGAGGATTCAAGATAGGGGTACATATCCCAATGTAACAAGAAAGATATATCTAACGAAGCACATAATTGATAGAATTCCCTAGAAGCTATGCATAGTATGTACTCAGCGACAAAGTAGGCAGAAAAATAGCTAATGCAAAGTAGTAGTCATACATGATATGTATTCATGATAGCACAAACGTGCTATCACATAGTATACTCAAGCTCTACCATGTAACAAAATTAAATGTAAACATAGTGAATACATATAATTAACATCATGTTCAATAGTATACACAAAAAATGAAGTGACAAGGAAAATAGGATCCTATGACATGATACATACCGCAGATGTCCAAACTCTATAAACTCCACCTCCTCGACTAAGTATTGGACTCTCCTTTCCGATGGAGCTAAATGTCGTTATGGAGCGGGGCGTTATAATTCTTACGGTTTCGCCGAGGAAAAGTCCTCCCATTTTCGCTTTTAAATTAAACTTTGAATTACAACAATGGCACTGAGACGAATCCCTCCTCCCCCTTACCTTAGCCAAAAGATTGGTATTGATAACATCCAAGAGTCCTGGGAAGCTTTTAATTATGTGAGCAAATCAAGTTTCTAAGTATATAACCTAAAGCCGAACATTTTGTAACTCTACAAAACGCTGTATGAGATTTAAGCCAAGGCTTTCAACTTCATTCCATTGAAGCATCTCGCGAGAGAAAAATCTTCTCGCCGATTCCATACTAACCCTCAGCATCACGTTTTACTTCCAAGCAATGAGTTAGAAGTACCAGTCACACGTGTCCTTCGTGATGACCCATTAATAAAAATAATGACCACATCCTCTTTTAGCGGTGTGAATCTACCGTCCTAGACATGTTGATAGTCGATGCGCTACTTTTGGATTATTTAAATGCCTATGCAGCAGCTACATCTCTCTATCACATGCTAGATTTTTATCCTTGATTCCACATTCATCTTCCTACTTCGAAATCCCGTACGGACTTCCCTCACAAGTGGACCTAGCATATTACGCATAGAAATTGGGGATGATTTTGATGAATTTAAATCCTCAGCACCACCTTGAGTTCGAAATAAGGTAACCCTCTTTGATCGAAGAAACATCGAATGTCAACATTGGACAAAAGAATGAACCAGAATATTGACAAAGCTAGGATCTTCGTTAACCCCATCGCGAGTCTGATAACTCCTGTGGCGCTGTCTCATCTTCTAGTTCTCTTCACTCTACTGGGGAGCCCCGCACTCTTAGTGCCTCATTCGGCATTTGTGCCAGTAATGACAAGGATGATAGGAGGGTGCACAACACCCCCCAATGTGCGGTGCACAACTGTCACTAGATCAGATGCAAAGCCACTTAAACAAACTCAAGACCCATGAAGCCCAAAGTAACGCTCATGGTAAGAGGAGCTAATAAAACTCCTTCAGGTATATTCATCAGCTAGTTACCTACTCCCATGGGTATCCAATCGTTCCTTGTGTCTCAAGAAGAATGGAAAGATTACGCATTTGCATAGAATTTTCGAGATATCAACCAAGCGGTCCCTAAGGACGACTGCCCATTACCATCCACACAGATGTTATTGTTATGCAACAGCTCATTTTGAACTCCTGTTCTCTCATGGATGGATTCTCGAGATACAATCACATCCAGAATATCTGAGCAAGATCAAGCTAAAACCTAGCTGTACATTTCAGTACCTCTTTTCCCCATGGTGTCTACGTTTTACAGCCATTCGGTCTCAAGACCGCCGGTGCTACGTACCACGGGCCTGACATAACATATTTTCACGATAAATTCAAAATCATGGAATCTTACATAGATGAACTTTTTGGCTAAAGCACGAAGCGTTGTGACCATCCCCGAAGCACATCCATTCATTCACTTTCCCCGTTTTAATGACTAAATACTACGGAGTCACGCTAAATCAGAGAACTTTGTCTTTGGTGTACACAAGATAAAGCTCCTAGGTTACATCATATCGTCATGAGGAATTGATGTTGATCCAACCAAAATTCAGGCTGTCCTCGAAATGGTCCCCACCTTCTCGAGTGAATCTTGGAATCAGATCATTTCTCGGAAAGCTGGTGCGAATCCACAGAGATTTATCCTCGACATTAGCTTTTTCGCCGTTCTCCAGTCACAATTTACTTTACTCAGAAATCTATAAGCCCTTGATTGGAACCGAGATGCCATGAAGCTTGTTGATGCAGTTAAGCGTTTTCTTCTTTTTAAATCGCCACCTATGCTAATGCCACCTAAGGCGAATCACCCTTACTCTATATTCACGAGCTACAATTCCTCGCTGGCCTTTAATTTGCCCAAGAAGCGATAACAAGAATACATTGTGATTTATTTCATTAGCCTATGCTAACTTCGACTATGAAACTCTAATAACACAGGCATAACGAGAATCCTCCTGCCATATTCTGTGCTACTAAACGCCTAAGACGTTCTGTTGAATAAGAAACAGGTCATGGTAAAAAGACCATTTACCGAATTTTCTACACAAGGGTTCATTATCTAAAAAGGCTGGATGTTTTATACCTTAATGGCAGAGTTCGAATTAACAGTTGTAAATCAGAAGTCGGTTTAAGGACAAACCATCGCGGATTGTTAGCTGACAACCCATTAGCAACGGAGGCGATTTAGTAGATTTAGACGTTCCCCGATGAATGTGTATACTACATACCTCGCAATCGCCACTTATCTCTGAGTGTCTCCTTGGTAGCCCTGATATCATTAATTATCTCATAGACCATACGTACCTGGAGGCATTACACACCCGCAACAAAGAAGGTGGTTACTCTAATTGTTCGTAAATATGTCATTATAGAGCAGGTGCTCTATCGAAGCATTCGATGGGATGCCCTAAGGTGTGTCGACACAGAATATGGTTAAGAGGATTCTTCCATGAATCTCCACATTGGTATATGTGGAGGCCACTTCGGTGGCCATGCAAACCGGTTAAAATACATCGAATGGGCCTATTTCTGCCCACTCGAGAACATGCGCGATTGAGTTTGCACCAGTGTCCATAGTGCCCAAGATTCTCCCACGAGTCCCAAGCCAGCACAACTCTACACTCAATCATCGCCACCTCCACTGGCCCTTTTCTACATGGGTCTAGAAATATAGGGAAATTCTATCCCTCGTCGATAGATGGCCATACTTTTATAATCCGCCACTGATGTTTTACCATGGTGAGGGCCTTCCTCTTACTAAGTAACCTGTTCGTGATTGCCAAGTTCATTTTTGAACAACTCATTTGGCAGGTACGGTATCCCCCACAAATCATTATCTCCGATAATGGAACTTTATTAAAATGAATAATTCGCGACTAGTAGTTATTTCAGATAAGCCCATCATACGGCTTTCCTTGTATTATCCCCACGCCGACGGACGCGGAAGCAACAACAAACCACTGAAAGCCTTCTTTTCTTAAAAACTGTGACAGAAAACAGCGAGATTGGAATTTGAAGTTTATATCGGATCCGGCCTTGTGGGCCCACCGAACTCAAATAAGAACACCACTAGGAGCAACTCGCTTTCTCACTAGTATTTGGGTTATAAGCAGATCTCCCACTTGAGGTCGATACCTTTCTCCCGCATTTCACAAGTACAAGGGATTCTGGATGAAATACGCTTCAGAGAAGCACACTTTCCCGCAGCTAGAAACCGAGATGAAACTAGGGTTAGGATGCTTACAAGCGGCACAAAGCTTATGCTTACTCTATGTGCCAGCAATATAACAATAAGGTCTATTACTGTGATATATACCGACGGTTGACTAAGTTCTAAGACTATGATAGCCCTTATAGACCAGAATACAGGTGGAAGGAAGGCATTCGCCCAAATGGTTGGCCCATACCAAATTCATGAAGGACTCGGAATGGGTTACCTCTTATGTCCACTAGAAGGTTGAGGATTTGGTGAACAGTTCAATTCCCTGGCACCTCAACGATTCTACGCATAATAAAGCAACCAACACTACTTGTATAATTATTTACATTGCACTTATATAGTTAAGATCATTTTTTGTCCACTTATTTCTTACATAAATTGTGATCAAAAATCTAGTCTCAAAGCATTCATTACACACTCTTATGTCTTTTGGCATAAAGTTATTTAAAAAACCAACCTCTCAATCTTCATGTATCAGCGAATCATCTCGGATCTTTTATCAAATAAAATCAGAACATGACAAGTCCTAACGGCCATACCAAAATTCTGCAAGGTTTGTTCTCACTTGATTTCTTCTTTAGGAAGGTGCTTGCCTATGGTCTGTTCTAGAACTTCATGTGTCACATCTATCCATATATACATCTCTTTGTAAATAGCATATACGCCATTTTAACTCTCAACTAAGCAAGTCAAAAAGGATTAAACAGAAAATTTATGTTTCCAACATTTCCTTGCCCCACCAACCTTCCGTGCTGAGCTTTGCGTCTCTTCTAGTGAAAGTATGGTTGGGAAGGATGGAATGGCCCTACCTCCTCGCCTACCTTTCCCACAGTGAATAACCCACGCTTCCTCACTAGTGCAGGGGCAAAGTGTTGGGGTCCGCTTACAAAACCAAACATTAAAAGTCATAAAAAACCAATTCAAAGCTTTGAGTCAGAACAGGAATCAGATGTTCAAAATCCCAGAGAGTTAAATCCTCAACCCAGATTTTGTCTACTATGGGTGCCATCTACGGGTCTAAGTCTAGATACACCACAAAGCAAGTTGCATCAAACTATGAAGTCATTAGGTAGACTAAGCTTGTAGTTTTCAATTTGGTTCCGTTAAAAGCTTCTCCTGTCTTTTCAAACCTCATTTCACCTATTTCATAACTTGCAATCCCCTTCTTGGCTCTTGGTGATAGCCCTCGCATCTTACTAGTTACGTGGAGTTAGGAGTGGGCAAGTTAAGCTGGTTCATCATACGTTTATTTTCCATCACTTTTGGGGGGGGGGGGGTCAAAACAAACATGAGGTATCCAAATTTCTCACAGAAGCTAAAATTCAAGATCACAATATATTACATATCATTATCAGCTCATGACCAAAAACGAAAGCACACATTTGCATCATTTTGTTTTTCCATTGCATACCTTCGAGAAAGCATATGTTAACATACATCCGTAAAAACACAAGAACAGAAATAGAAAGGAAACAATGAGTGACAGAGCGTTGATCCAAGACAAATGTATATAAATAATCAATGTTTATATACACTGCAATCCATGCTCTAGCTTGTCCAAAAACACTTTAAGAGCCCGTTGATTATATACAAAAAATTATAATAAAGGTACCCGAGGGCCAGAGGCCTCTCATCCCTCCGCACCCCTCCGAGTGCCGCCCACGCTAGACTTCCGGCTAACGCCAGCGCTCTAATGTTTAAGGCTATGGGGCCCCGAGGGGCAAGCCGTGGTCTCACTCCCGAGAATGGCTCCTCATGAGGCGCTTAGCCATCCTGTAGTCCCTCTGAACTCTATGCGGATGGTCGTCACATCCTAGCCACGTGCCCAAACTGGAAAGCGAAGACATCATATGTCGCCACCAGCTGCTGAGGGCTCCCCTGCATCTACGGTGCTCCCCAAACTTGTCCTATCCAGTGAGCATCAAGTAATCGGTACATACCCTGCAGATCACTCCCCGCCACTCTTCGTTAACAGTCTCTCTGCAAACAAAGGAAAAAATGCATTAGAAACCACTCCAGAGGCTGAAGATATAAGATAAAAACAAGGAGAGATATAAATTAAAACAAATCCTAATTCAAAAAACACATTAAAAGGGGAAGGGTACTTACTCGTATCCCCATGCACCCCAGGCATCCAATATGGGTCTTGGGGCCGGCACCTACTGCCTATGCCGCTGCCTGGACTGAGGCTCTCCTGTGCATGTGCTAAACATGCACCACCACCTGTTGCGAACTAACCCATCCTCTCCACCATTGCCCTGAGGAGTGGCCTCCTCTAAAGCTGAGTGTCCTTCTTGCGCTCGTGCTCAGCCCTCTCTGCCTGCCATGACTTCCTAAGTTCATGCCACTCAGGATCGCTGTCCTCTTCCTCCTCCTCTTTCCCTGCTGTCCCTCCCTACCCGTGAGCTCCCTCAGAATCGGAATCAATATCTATAAGGTCCATCGCTACTATGAGGTGACCCTCCGCTCTGAAGCAAAGTGCTCGAGGCACCGGCTCTTCCCCTCTTCCCGAACTACCTCCTGGCTTGCAATGGGATGCCAGGGTGATCTTGTCAAACCATGGCCTCTAGTCCCCCCCTCTGTCCTCGCGAAAATGATCTCTAAACTGGTGCACTGGGGGAAGCATGCCATATACGGTAGGCCAACTTGCTGAGGAACCCGGCCGAAAGAAACGTTGGGAACGATGTACCTCTACTGACTCGCCCCACTTGATCAAGGAGTGCCTTGTGGTGGTGAGCAGAGATCAGGTAAGAGTCTCCTCTCTCCCCATATCCGCCATAAGTCGTTAAGGTGTCCGCCTCCATGTCTGTAGTAGTACGGGATGAAGACGGAGTCTGGTGAGGTGCTTCTAAGCATCGACATATCTGTTCCATCTGGCTCCCTCACAGCCCCAGGAAAAAAAAATCTGCCACCGCTCCCGCCTCTGCCATAAGGGATAAACAACTCATACACCCACTCATGACTAAATCGGGTGGCTCAATGACTGTCCTGTAATGGACCACCTTGTATAAATTCATGGTAGGTGGTGTCCCTAGAATATCTACACCCCAGGCATCTATCCAGTCCATGCCCCTCTATCTGCGTAATGATGGGGGCCAGCAGTATAACAATATTCCCCTTGTCCCAATCAGTCTCAAGGCCCAGGGGAATCCCCATGACGGCTTGTCGAAGTACTGTGATAGCAAAGAAGGAATGGAATCAACTCTCACTTGCTCCCTTCTTCGACCCCATTGAGATAACTGCATCTCCCATATAGCTGGTCAAACACGTGTATAAGCTGTGCCTGTGAGCCTACTATCTCCAATGTAAGTCTCCGCCCAATGAATCGGAACTCCCAAATGCGGTAGACTCCTCGAGGTAATGGTCCACTCACACGACCCCTGGCAGCGAAAGGTGTCCGATCTGCAGCCCAATAAGAAATAAGTCATCAAATGAGTTTGACTCATGGGGCATAAAACATGGGGCACGCGCGATATACGCATTATGCCGGCCCTCTATGTGTTGTCCCTCCTTCATCCTGTGAAGGGCATCGTAGTACCGTTCTAGTACCCCTAAGAGCATAATCAACTCTCTCTACCTCCTTGCTCCATCTAATCCTCCTCTCTCGCCTGCAGACACCCAAAAACACACAAAATGGCAATTTAATATCTGAACAATACCAATAAGTTCATAAAACTGTATAGAAGTCAAGAAAAGACAGTGCAAATCTCAAAATTAAGTTCTTTTGCATTCTATTTAAACCGCCGCCCGAGCAAGGATGTGGTTTTGTACCCGCTGCCTAAGGCGACGGTCGTGTAATGCGCCGCCAATGAAACAGGGCGGGTTGGTCTTTAACCACCGCCCTGGCTAGGGCGTCGGTGTTGATCCAACCCCACGCGGGTTTTTATCCTAAAAAGCCTAAAAACTGAACAAAAAGTTGACGCATTTTTATTCTAAAAATGGAGGCTACCCAGTAGGTGGCCGCCCCCCCCCTAGGTGGACTTTTGAACCTATACCATTTCAAAAATAACCCGCCCCATTACGAACAATTTAAACATTTCAAATGTAAAGGGGGAAAAACGTAATTAAGAAAAACTCACGCTGTTGATTAGCAGGCGGTGTTCCGCACAGTGAGGCGATATTCAATGACTCGCTGACGGACATTTTGACTCTACTCATGCAAGAAACCGTCACCGTGGTTCCCAGAGCCTCAAAGCATCAAATCAACTCACGCAAATGATAGGAAAATGGGCCCACTTTCATATAATATAGCACCCTAAATTTCGTTTTAAAGAAAAGACTTTTTCCGCAAGTTTGGAAGTGCTGATGGAGGTAGTTCCTAGTCCTTGCATGAATGGGTATGTTCTCATTCCCTATCATATTTAAGCATTTATTTTCGAATTTTTGTATCTATCTGCACTTGAGTTCTCTTTTCAAATTTTACAGGTACGGGAATTTCGGATGGCGTCGTTTCACACATGGACGCTAGGTATAGCTCTAACTCCCCATTTCGGGACTCCATACTCGGACCCCCATTTTATGCCTCTTCATGGCTAAAACACCTTCTCCGAGGGGGCAATATGTACGTAACCCAAAATTTAAGGTACTGTACTGCAAAGCCAGTGTACAAGTTCCCCAAATGATGTACAAGGTCTCTTTGCAAGGTGTTCGGATCCCAAAAGCCCTCAGAGTATGTGTTGTAACATCCCGATGCCCCCTTAGCCCCCCCGCCCTTTGTTTTCCCTTTTCCCTCTTCCTTGGCCTCTTGATCTTCAGTGACGAAACCGCCGCTTATCAGGCGGTGGTCCTGTACACCGCCCTGCTCAGAGCGGTGTCATGCGCGCGTTTTTCCAGAATTTCTTTTGATGCGACTCGCTGAAATATCACTTTTTCCACCAGATTTACCTTGCCGAATTGAGCTGGGTCATTTATGTTTTTGGTCCCCTAAATAGTGTTTTTCCTTTTGTTTATGGTTTAGGAGTCATTTGTTTTGATTTGGTGATTGAATTCCTATAAATTTCATGGCTTGTGCCAAACAAATAGCCTGGAATTTTGAAGACGGGTATCTTTGGCTCTCATCTCCTCTTTTAATATTTTAGTTTGTTTATCTTGTTTAAGAGCCATTAGCTTCCTTTTACTTGCATCTTTAGTTAGATTACTACTGTTGGTAATCCACATACCCATCTTTTGCAGGCAGTGCTTCATTTCCATCCAATCCGGTCTAACTTGCCTCTAAATTTCTCTTTGCGTAGATTTAATTTTCATTGTTAAGCTTAGAGTTCTTGTTCAATTCATTATAATGCCTGGTTAGCTTTTTTTAACTGTTGGGTAATGCCACATATCCAGCTTGTGAAACAGTGTCGTTATTTTATCCAATCCATTGGAACAGAATAGCTTGACGCCATTAAAAGTTACAGTTTTGCTCTCCGAATAAGATAGTTAGCAGGTTCTGGTCGCTTCATATTGCAACTGAATGCAGTAAAATCCCGCTAGGAATCGCATAAGCCAAGGCTCTGTACTCTTCGGCTGTCCCTCTCCTACTCGCAGTTTCCCAGTCTGCATTCTAGTGTCCTTGTCCTAAAATCTACTCCTATCGGTGCAGCCATTACAAACGCTTTCTGGATGCCACGTGAACACGAAAGAATTGGGATCACACGAGGGGACAGATCACACAACCAAACGGGGGCCATCGGATGCGCCATTTTTCTCATATCCAGTTTTAACTTCAAAGTTCTAGGTAATCATATCAATAAAGTAGATCATTGCTTCATTTCAGTAAATTATATTCTTTCATATATTTGCCAAAAGGGATCTGTAGGATTATAGTTTCTGATAAATCATGGATTACACTCCTCACTTCTGAGTAGGATAGAATGTTGTAGATAAATGAGGTGAGCGTTTTTATTTTAGAATTAATTCACAAATCACACAGCAATCTACACTCGGTTATTCTTGTCTATTTTAAATTCTTGTTTTTTTGTTAGGTTATTCCCTAGAATACGCTTAAAATAGTTTTGCTGTTCCTTAAATTGTCGTTTAGAACCGCCGCCCGAGCAAGTAAGTGGTTTTTTACCCGCTGCCTTAAAGCGACGGTCGTGTAACCGCCGCCATGAACAGGGCGGTGGTCTGTAACCACACGCCCGGGACTTGGCGGCGGTCGTGGTCCGAAAACCCACGCGGGTTTTTAATCCTAAAAAGCCTAAAACTAACAAAAAGTGACCATTTTATCTAAAAATGGAGGCTACCCAGTAGGTGCCCCCCCTAGGTGGACCTTTTGAACCTAACATTTTCAAAAATAACCTCCCCATTACGACAAATTTAACATTTCAAATTTAAAGGGGGGAAAAACGTAAAAATTAAAGAAAACCAACCTGTGATCTAGCAGGGCGGTTGTTCGCACGTGGAGGCATGATCACGATCTCGTTGTGGACATGTTTTGACTCTACTCACGTAAGAAACTGTCACCGTGGGTCCCAGAGCTCAAAATCAATCAAATCAACTAGCGCAAATGAATAGGAAAATGGGCCCAGTTTCATATATATAGCGCCCTGATTCATTTTAAAATACTTTTTCGCAGGTTTTGGAGCGCCGACGGAGGTAAGTTCTTATCCCCGCACGAATGGTACGTTCTCATTCCCTGTCTTTTTAGCATTTGTTTTTCCAAAGTTATTGTATCTCTCTGCACTTGAATCCTCTTTTCATTTTGCAGGTAGCGGGAATTTTGGATGGCGTAATTTCAACACACGGACATGTAAGGTATAACTTCTAACTCCCCATTTCGGGACTGCCATACTCGAACCCACCGTTTTATGCATCTTCATGGCTAAAACGCTTCTCCGAGGGGGCAATATGTACGTACCCAAAATTGTAAGGTACTGTACTGTCGGAACAGTGTAACAAGTGCCCCAATGATGATACAGGTCTCCTCGCAAGGTGTTCGGGATCCGGAAAAGCTCTCGGAGTATGCGTTAACATCCCGCATGCCCCGCCTAGCCCCCGCGCCCTTTGTTTTCCCCTTTTTCCTTCTTTCCTTGGCCTTTTGAACTTCAGTGACGAAACCACCGCCCTGATCAGGGCGGCGGTCCTGTAACCGCCGCCCTGCTCAGAGCGGCGGTCTTGCGCGCGTTTTCCAGAACGTTCTTTTGACGCGACTCGCGTGAAATATCACGTTTCACCAGCTTTCCTTGCCGACTTGAGCATGCATTTATGTTTTTGGTCCCCTGGAATAGTGTTTTTCCTTTGTTTATTGTTTAGGAGTTCGGTTTGGTTTTGATCTTTGGGTGATTGAATTCCTATAAATGCATGGCTTGTGCTCATACAAAGTGCTGAATTTTGAAGGACTGATCTTTGCTCTCATCTCCTCATTTTTAGTATTTTAGTTTGTTATCTTGTTTAGAAGCCATAGTTTCAATTCACTTGCATCTTTAGTTAGATTGCTCAGCTGTTGGTAAGCCACATACTCATCTTGTGCAGGCAGTGCTGTCATTTCATCCAATCCGGTCTGAAGCTTATCCCTGAATTTCTCTTTGCATTGAGTTTAGCCATTATTTTGCTTAGAGTATTTGTTTTAGTTCTTTTGCATGCTCATTTAGCTTTTTCCAGCTGTTGGTAAGCCACATATCCAGCTTGTGCAGGCAGTGTCGTTGTTTTATCCATTCCATTGGAGTAGAATAGCTTAGGAAGCCATTAAAGTTGCAGGTTTTGCTCTTCAAACAGGATAGTTTCAGGTTCTGGTCACTTTGTGTTGCATGACTCGTAGTAAAATCCCGCTAGGAATCGCATAAGCCAAGTTCTGTACTCTTGCACTATCCCTCTCCTACTCGCATTTTCGGTCTGCATTATGAGCTGTCCTTGTCCCAATATCCACTCCTGTTGATGCTAGCACTACACGCTTTTCTGGATCCACGTGAACACGAAAGAATGAGGAGATCACACTGAGGGGACAAGATCGCACACGCCATCGGATTCACCACTGTTCTGCGGAATCCAGGTTTTAACTTTCAAAGTTCTAGTTAGAATCATATCAAATAGAGTAGATAATTGCTTCATTTCAATGACTTTTATTCTCGATATTGCCAGGGAAGCTGTGAGGATTGATAGTTTCTGAGAAACTATGATTCACTCCTCACTTCTGAGGTAGGATCGAGAATCTTGCAGATAGATTAGACGAGCTATTTTATTTATTTAGAATAAAATCTACAAATTGCACAGGCTGATAACTACACTCGGTTATTTTGTCTGTTTTAAATTATTGTTTAGTTGTTATTTCTAGATACGCTTAAAATAGTTTGCTTTCCATTGTATTCTTAAAAGGTTTCTTAGAAGAATAGAAGTTATATATATGTTTTATTCCACGTGGTTAGAATTTGCTTCGTTACAGTTAGATTTACATTTTTTTGTATGACAATCACGGGACCTCAGGAGCCCAGAGAATATATATTTGAGCCAATCGTGCCTCAACCAAATCTCGTCACAGCAATAGTTGACATAGACCAAAATCTCAGAATACAAGTATTCCGAACAACGACAGATTTGCAACTGATCAGTTCTCAGTTGAGAGGTTAAATATAGAAGACGACTAAGCACACACGTTTTGGTCAAACCAACCAAACTACAGATTACCCTAGAAAAACATTCACATGACTGTAGAAGGGTTCGAAAGAGAACAAACCTTTGGTTGTGATCCTTTGGTCCCACAGCCAGGTGCAGGAGACACTCTCACAGACATAGATACTAGTTTAAGGATCCAAGTTGCACGAACGCCTGTGAGATATTCTGAGAAAATCACACAGTTATTGGTCCTAAACATAGAAGCTGAGAAAGCATACGACTACTGGATACTAGGGATTAGAACTTGATTTCGCGTATGACCATAACAGGACCGCAACAACCAAGAGTCTATGGTTGTGATCCACAGATCCCACAGCCCAACGAGTCCACAAGACAATCAGATATAGACACTACCCTACGCACCTTGGTATTTAGATCCACTCCACTTCCACCCATCATCATCGAACAATTGTCCTTACTAGATATAGCGGCTAACGAAGCTAGAGAATTCTGGACTAGGCCAGAGAATCGTCCGTAGAGTCAATTATATTCACCATCCACTATATGACCTTATTAGGAGACATACACGAAACTATCCCAGGTCATTTTCCATGTATTCCACAACCCATAGATCGAATCACACCAGAGCTCGATATTGATTGGAGCCTTCGAGCAGTCATCCTTGCCGATCGATCTATCACACCAGTCCAAGTTAGAAAGGCCTTCTTTGCCTTAGATTCGCAAATTCCATTAGTGTGTGTCGAAGACATTAGACTGCCTAATTAGTTTGTCTGCATCCCACGCATATTCTACCCCCACCGGCTGTCTCGGCACGACCTCGAGAGGTCGGGTACGCGGAAGAGTCACTTGTAGATTCTCACGCTCGCCTGTCGCTTTTCCAACGTACAGTGTCTCCATTAGATTGGTGCCTAGAAATTTTTGAGAAATATATATAAAGAAATAAGTTTCTCCGTGGTTTTCTCCCGAAAGGGTTTCCACGTAATCTGTGTCTACTTGTATAAAGTTTCATGTTCTTTGATTGATTTGATATATTCACATTGCTCGTGATTATAGATCTAAGTTTAAGTATTGACAGTTTGAAATAATATCATAATACTGATTCACCCCCCCTCTCAGTATTATCTTGTGCTCAACAGATTTAGGATCCTTATAAAATATGATTTTAATCAGAATATCAAAGAATAATGAAGTTTTGTGCCCTAGAAGGCACCCATTCCCTGTTTCTACCCTAGTCACTCCCTAGGAGAGGGGCTCCAAACAATGTCAAAAACTTTTGTATGATTCCTCCTTTATGCCCTAGATGCAAACCAACAGGATGGTCTTCAATGAGAGTCTTCAATACCACCGAATTGAAGGGTTTCCGTCGTCCAATCTTTCACAAGGGTGGGTTTCATCCTTCTTGGATGCCACACTAATGAATTGTCGCAATAGTGGAATGGAATAAGAGCAATCATCCCGAGAGACCAAATATAAAGTGTATATGCCAAAAAATGATGTATTTTGTGCAATGAGCCTATGAGACTCCTCTTATACCCTTTAGTTGGCGCCAAGAATCATAAGAGAGTAGACCAACCTCTTAAGCTTGCTTTATCTTCTATTTTCATGTTGGAAACTTTCCAACCTTTCCGACTTCTTAAGGAGCTTACTTTATCTTTTAATTTCATGTTGGGAGCTCTATAACCCAGCCAACCTGCCTTGAAAGGAAAAACACAAAGGATAAAAACATAAATATGAATAAAGAAATCGAAATATAGCTCAGGTTTTCCCTTGTTCAAGTTCTTCTTGCCCACCGAAAGGAAGATGAGTAAGAAGTCTTCAATTTATATTAGAAAAAGGGGACATTACACTCACAAATTGATATACGTCTATGGCAGCAACATTATTAGTGGAAGAATCGATGACTGTGCAAACCTGCATTTTTTTTCTGACTACTGCAAAATGGCCAATGCCCAACCATAGTCACACTTATCTTTGCAATTAGCTCTGCTTTCACTTGGCATTATCCAAGTTTAGTTTTTTTGCATGGCACTCACATATTTATTGACACTTTACTTATCACGAGACCTAATCAGATGGACCACATGATGATGACACATTGCATTGATCTTCGTTGATTGGGCTTCACTATTGTGATTGACAAGTCTAAAGATATTGCATGTTTTTGTCTGACTTGACAAATCCGTGGGCCGCTGCTGATGTTCTCCTTCCATGCAAATCAAATTGATTCCTTGCTCCCATCATGCAATCCAAAGTCTTGATTATCCTCGTAGTTTGGAGTCTTTTCTATTAATTCTACGGTTAACATCTTGCAAATCATGCTTAAGGTCTTAATGTTAACTGTTAGTCATATTTGTCAATTAGTGGTCAAATAGCCATAAGTTAATATATTAGTTTGTTAATAAGATTTCCGTTTATAAAGTGGTCCTTTAGTAATTTAGTTTATGTGTATAAAGTCTATTGGATTTAAGTTTGTAATGTTGTTTTAAACCAAGTAAGTGATATATGGATGTCAAAATAACCTGTGGATATTTCATGAAAAGGTGTGGTAATTGTCATTACGAGAATTGTTTAAATCATGATTTATAGTTTAATTCATGTCATTTTATAGTTGTAAATAGTAATTAAATATTACTTTAGTCTCGTCATTTGTGTTATGTGTCATCTCATTACTAGTCAAAAATCATGTATTGTCAAAATCTTTCTGTTGAGTCATTAGTCATGTGTTAAAAGTAAATGTCGTCAAATAATTTGTTTTGTCAATAATGTCATTGTAAAAGTCTTGATTTTTTTTTTCGATTGCCCGCATTTTAATTGACGCATTATCAGTGGAATCCAATGTCCGAGTCAAAACTGAGGGGGGGCATTCTAAAATTGAGCCTTAACACAAAAATTTCTAAGTAGCATACACTGGAGAATGGAGGCAACAGAGGAAGGAGGACTTTCAACGTCGTATCGTTAGTCACCAATGGTGGGGCTGCATAGCAGCATTGGTGGCATTTTGTTTCAATTGTGTGTTTTCTTTCCATTGTGATGTGCTTCATTTTGAGAGTTCTTGTTGTGTGATTGTAAGAATAAGAACATAGGTGTTTTCCTATTCAATTGTAATGAGTGAGCATCATCTCCTTTTGTAACCTCCTGATGGAAAAACATAGTGGAGAACAAAAAGTACAAAGTAATGTAGATCATGGATCTTGAAAAGGTTTGTGGTGATCTAGAAAACCACATGTGTGAATAGTTGATGGGTTCCGATTGATATCCAAGTTTGTGGTAAACTTGCGGAAAACCATGGAAGGTTGAGAAGAGGTCCCTTTCGATTTTGATCCAGATCATGAGCCACAAGAATGGGCATGACACCAGAGTAGGGCATACTACAGTTGAGAGTGCACAATGTTTTTTACCATGTTCGCACTAAGGGGGGAATGTTAGGAAGAATGTGTATTTAGTGCTCACATTTAAAATGTATGGGTTAATAAGTTGTTTAGTTCATTATTATTGTGTGAGATTTGGTTATTAAACAACTCACATAAATAGGAGTATGGAGAGATTTTTGTGGGGAGAATACCTTGGAGCAACTACCTAATTTATAGGAGTCTCATATGCTATAAGTTTGTATGGAATCTCATATGAAAATAATACAGAAAAAGTATTTACCTATGCAAATATGCTACTCTGATTTTAGGGCAGGAAGGGAAGATTATGACAATGAGGCCTCTTCTATTGCCCTAATTCCAAGGATTCAAGGACTAGGAGGGGCTCATCTATTAAATATAATTTGGGTTTTTTTTGTACCTTAAAATAGTCCGGGGGCACAACCTTCACTCGAAGGTACTGGTTGGAACTAGGAAGTGCACAATGAAGCAAGGATAGTTGTGGTAAACTTATAGTACTACAACATTCCATTCAATTTGGTAAAAAGCCTTGGGAGAATCTTGGTCACTGTATTGACCATTGCTAGGAAGGGGTTCAAGGCTCCTACTCATGATTTGAGTGGCCCGCCGTTGAAGGATTTTATCAAACATATGCAATCTATTGTAGAAGAGCATAAAAAACTAAGTCAAAAAAAGGGTTGTAAAACATTTTGTCTGAGAGGGAGTGGATGGATCAGGGAAAAAATGCACATCGATTAACTTTCTTCAGTCGCTTCAAGTGGGAATTTTCAATCTTCTCGAAGTCAATTGATGCCTCCCACCAAATGAAAACATATAAACATTGTATGATATGTTGGATAAATTGGTGATGGAAGTGGGTGTCGAGAATGTCATGCAAGTTGTGACAGAAACATATGTAGTAGAAAATAGAATTCTTGAAGACAAGCACCAAACACTCTTTCGAACCCCTTGTTTAACCCATTGCATTGATTTCCTACTTGAGGACCAAAAAATTGACACGGGTGAAACATGTAGGTTAGAAGAGGCAAGAAACCCTATCATAGGAGCACTTCATATACAATCACTCTTGGGTACTAAGCTTGATGAGGGAGAGAACACCAATGGAAAGGAGCTCGTGTGATAAGGAGTCACACAATTCGCCACAATCTTTATCACATTTCCGCGCATTTCAGCCTCACATCTCTTAAGTAGATGTTTGTGAGTCACTGTCGGTTGAAGTCTCCCAATGCTAGGAATCCGGAAGGGGAAATTTGTGAAGACCGTTTTTGATGATGTGTTTGCAAAGCGCATAGAGGAAATCTTTAAGCTAACCTCAAGCTTAAATATTTGTTATGCATCATTTATTATTTTTAATTTCTCTTGATTTTGATTTTAAAATTGTGTATTTTTTTTATTTAGGTTTAAGAGCCTTTGGTTAGAGTTTTATGGTTGGTGGATGGGAAGAAAAACCCAATGGGTTATTTGTATGAAGCCATAGATGTGGCCAAGGAGGCCATAGAAAACTATAATGGAAAAAATAAAAAATACAAACACGTTTGGTGCGTGATTGATTCGAGATGGAACAAGAAATTCCACTGACATATACATGCAATAAGTTACTACTTGAACTTCAAGTATTTTTATTCTGATTCATTTAAGGCTGATGAAGAGGTTATAGATTGCCTTAATATATGCAAAGAGAGGATGATCCCTGATGAAGAAACTGAATACACAATTATTGAAGAGTTGCAAATTTACAAGACTACAAAGGGGAGAATCTTTTCTTCGGTTGTATGCGTTAAAAGAAGAAACATCTCTCGGCTAAGTAAAAACAAATCGAGTTATTTGTTTTGAATAGCGTTACTTGTAGATATTAGACTTCTTCCATTTGTTCAAGCCTAGCTAACTTATAAAATTATAAATCCTATTTGCAGATTTATAGTGGTAATTGTTATCCAAAATTCACCCCCCTAGGGTAAATTTTGATAACATGCATCAGAAGATTCAAATCCCAAGCAAATTGATTGATTCAGAGCAAAATCAGGTTTCTAGGGTCCCTTCAGGTATTTTTCTAACTCCCCTGGCCAAAGAAACAGGGAGCAAGCTCTGAGGAAATGCAAAAAAGTAGCAGAAAGGCAAATAGGTTGATCCAGGAAAGAGTGAAAATTGGCTAAGTCCTGCTCAAGGTAGCATTTGGGACAAGTGGGACAAATGGAAGCGGATCGGCCGAAAAGCCTCTAGGCGGCCCAAATTGCATTTGGGACAATCGGGCCAGAAGTACGCGGCGGACGCGAAAAGCCGATAAGGCCGAAAGAGGAAGAAAAATTGGCTAAGTGTTGCTCGGGACGTTTGGGACAAAAAGGCCCGAACCGGCCGGTTCGGCCGAAATGAGCACAGGCAGTCCAAAAGAAAATGGGACAAATGGGACGAAAAGTACGCGGCGGGCGCGAAAAGCCGGTTCGACAGAGAGAAAAATCGACTAACTGCTGAGAGGGACAGTCCGGGACATCTGGGCCAAAAAGGCGCGAACCGGCCGAACCGGCCGAAATCAGTCAAGTCAGTCCGAAGCAAAGTGGGACAAGCGGGCCAAAAATGCCCGAACCGGCCGAATCGGCCGAAATGAGCACAAAGGGCCCAAAATCAAATGGGACATCCAGGACAAATGGAGGTGAAGTACGTGAAAAAGCCGGCAGGGCCGAGAACCAATCAGAAGCCGCCACGTGTCTCAGGGAAAAAGGGTCAAAAAGGTCAAAGGGCAAGTTTTAAAAGAGTCAGCCCGAACCAATGAAATAGCGCCACGTGTCCAGTTAAGGGCCCCACAAGTGAATTTCAAAATGAAAGCCCGCGAAAGATGGAGGAGAGAGAATTTCTCATCCAATCAGCACGTGCCACGTGTCGTCCAGGTGGCAGAGCGCGGGAAAGGATTTCAAAACACGTTTTCGCCTGTTTTGCGCCCTAGATCTTCAGATCGCCATAACTTTTGATCCAGAGCTCGGATTTGCACGTTCTTTACATCAACGGAAAGCTGGTGAAATTCTCTACACGATTCCAGGGTCAATCTTGCGTTTTGGAGTAGTCTGGAGGGAGAAAAATCGAGAAACAGCTCTGACGCGTATTCATGGCCGGAAATGACATTCCAGCGACCAGAGTTAATGCAGAATGGGTCGCATTCTCCTGCAATCCGGTCAAAATGACAGGGTATGGGTTTGTAAGGTCCTCCATGCCGTTTTAATACACCTGCAGTCAAGAAAGAATGGGCTCCCATGCCTTTGTACGTCTCCTGTTCCCTGGGTTCGACCCTTGCATTTTTAAAAGCCAGTTTTGGGCTCATTTCAAAGGGAGGAACATTTTTGGGCATAGCAGACTTCTTCTTTCACCTTCTTCAAGGGATTGATGAAGTATCAGACCTCTCCAAGGATTGTAACAGTTTTCTTTACCTCTCTGAGGGTGTAATGCGTATTTTGATATTAAATTGATGATGCAAGCTCTGTGAATGGGTTTCAATCCTCTGTTTGTATTATTTGCTTGATTTCAGATGCTAAATTATACATTATCAGTCTGTGTATGTTTTTTTATGTTGTGAACCTTGGTCTGTGTCTATTTGCATGACTAATATGTTTCACCACTCCTTTTTGGTGCATCACCATCTTTAGTTAGTTTCAAATTTTGCACTTCTACCCCCTGTCTCCTTGCAAGTTAGAATAGGATTAGGATCTAAACCTCTGTAGTTTTGCAAAATATAGATCTAAATCAGAGGAGTTTGAGGAACCAGCCTCTAATCTGGAGATTCCTCTCTCAGTTTCCAAGTCCCACACTTGGAGAGAGGTTTCCATGTTGTGCAATTACACTGGATGCAAGAGTGATCAACCTAGAAATCTGATCAGCGTCCAGGGGTGCTGTAATTTTGCACTAACAGTTTTGGCATGCCCGGTGGGACCAGAGGTCTCAATTTTATTGCAGCAAAGTTGATGTGCATCTGCTGCAAGTTTCTTGCTTGAAAAGAGCTATTATTTGCATATCTGGCGACTCCAAGGGGAAGAATCAATAGAATTTCAGCAGTCAGGCCTGAAAGCTTATGAGAAGAATCACAAGGTCAAGGGTTGGAGAAGAAGAAGTGCTGTTTGAATACCTGCAATTATCTCCAAGAAGAAGGCAAAGAGGAAGAAGGATTCGAAGGTCTCCATCTCCACCAAATCAGAACTCTTTCAACTCCTCCACCTGAGCGGCCTTTCTTTCAGTATACAAGGGTTTTAAGACCAATCAGAATGGCGCAACCAGTGAACCCCTATGTCAACTTCACAGGCAGCAGCCCACTTGCTCTCAATGCACAAAATCCAATCCCAGTTGCAGCACTGAAGAACATTCCATACTTTACTGGGGAAAATCAGACCACTCCTGGTGATCATGTCAAGGACATTGCTAACATTTGTGCAATCCATGAGATTAATGAGATGCAAGTAGCTGTCAAATTGCTGGCGTCTTCATTCAAGGGAAAAGCATTGCAATGGTTTAGGAGCCTTGAAGCTGGCTCTATCACAAACTGGAATCAGCTGTGTATTGCACTTCACAATCAATTTGGAGAGAAGGGAGACAACTTGTCTCTTTTGGAGCAGCTAACAACCATCAAGAGAGCTTCCAATGAGCAGCTAACTGACTTCAACTTCAGATTTCAAAGGTCTTGGGATAGAATTCCAGTGGCAGTCAGGCCAACAGCAGAAGGTGCTTTTCTATATTACCTTAAAGCTTTAAATTCTGATATTTCTGTGTTGATTCAATCTATGGGAGGCACAACTATCCCTGCTGCTTATAGTATTGCCATTAGAGCTGAAAATTGTCTGATTCAAGCCGGCAAGCTAGCTCCTAGGCCTCCAATGCCATTATATCCAAGTTTAGAGAGCCCAAGTACTAGTCAAGTACCTGTCTTAGCTCCTATTCCCACTCCTAGGAATCAGAGTTCAAATGAAGCTTCCACTTCATCTCCAAGTGCCCCAAATGAGCTTCAAGAAGTCATGAAGCAACTGCAAAATTTAGGTAATGAGCTGGTTACACTTAAGAGACAGCAAACTCAAGGTTTTAGACCTTCGTATCAGCCTCAAGCTCAACCTAATAGGCAGCCATATCAGCCTCAAAGGCCACCCAATCCAGCTGCAAATATGAATCAAACAAGGCCTCCTGCCAATAAACCATTCCAGCCCTATAATCCAAATGCCATATCTGCCTCTAAGGCATTAGTACCAGCACAAAACAACACTGCCCAGGAGTATGATTGGTGTTTTCCATGTAATGAGCCTCATAATCAATCCATGTGCTTCAATGGTGCTTTGACCCAAGCTTTAATGGTAACAAGTGCTGGTGTGGAGGGTGAGAGTAGTCAAGAAAACAGCCAACAACAAGAAACATTCCAACAGCAACCTGCCCCAAATGACACCACATTGGTAAATTGGCAAGCAGAGGATTTCTGTGGCATGAATCAGGTAGTTTCTCAAGGTATTGCTGCCAACACAAGGTCAAAAAGGAGAAATTTGGGTGAAGAACAGCCGTTAGCCCCAGCTAATCCACAACCTTCCACAGCTCCACAAATGATTGGCAAGCAAAACCCAGTTTCAAATGCACAAGGGCAGTCAAGAACAGCCCCTAGGCCAACTCAAATGCCAGCTGTTGCTGCCCACATACAAGGAGCAAATGTGCAGACCAAGGGACAGCAGAGAGATCCTTCATCACCATTCAGTATCATTGATCAGATGAAGAAGACAAACGTCAATATATCTATGTGGGAATCGCTATCCATCCCAGGCCAAAGAAATCTGCTGCAAGCTGCCATAAAGGATTGGCCAACTTCAAATCAGCAAGTCCAAATGCAGGAGAAGGTACTCACAAATGCTGCCCACCCTCAAGGAAATCATGGAGCACAACAAGGTAGAATGCTGAAGCCTCCCCCTTTCTATGTTTCGTTAATAATTGGAAATCAGCTAGTGCATAATTGCATGATAGATTCCGGGGCAAGTAGCTCAGTTATGCCTAAACAGATAGCTGATCAGTTAGGGCTCCAGTATGAAATAACATCTAAGGGAGTAGTGCAGCTGGATGGGACAGCAATAGCAACAGTTGGAGTGATTAGAAATTTGAGTCTTACCTTGCATGCATGTCCAAATGTTGTTGTCTTACAAGATATATCAGTCATAGACCTTCCACCACTCTTTGCCCTCTGTTTGTCAAGAGATTTCACTGCCAAAATTGGGGGATATTTGTCCGCTGATTGGTCTCACATGCTATTCAGAACGAGATATGGGACTAAGGCCACAATTAGGTCAGAACCTATTGCAGACTTCCACATTGAGCCCTATACTCCAAGTCATATTAATACCAATTGCTCAGCATTTGATCAAGAAGATCACCTTGGCACTGATGAAGCCGACACTAAGGTTGGAAGCATCCCAGATTTGACTCTTGATGAATGGGCAAACAAGGTACATGCTTTTGATCCTTATCAAGAAGTAGAAGAATCTGAGCTAGGGGTCTATTGCATACACGAAGAAAGTCAACCTGTTCCTAGCATCACCAAGCCAAACCACAAGGATGACAATGAAGTATGGCAGCTGTTTTTCGATGGATCAAGGAGTAGACAAGGTGCAGGAGGTGGAGCCATGCTTGTTTCACCTCAAGGAATAAAGCATTATTCAGCTTTTAGATTTCAATTTGCATGCTCCAATAACACTGCTGAATATGAAGCCTTGGTGCAAGGGATGCATTGGGCAATCAAGAGAAAGATAAAGAACTTGCAAGTTTTTGGGGACAGTGAGCTGATTGTAAATCAGGTCAAGGGACAACATGCTGCCAAAAATGATCTACTCAGAGGCTACAAGAACAGGGTGTGGGACCTCATGGAAGATTTTGAGGGCTTTGGCATCAAATCCATCCCTAGGAAAGAGAATCAAGCTGCTGACAGGCTTGCAGCAGTAGGGGCAGCCTTTGACATTATAGAAAACATTCAACAAGACAAGGTACAGCCAAACATCCACGTGATTGTGAGGCCTTCAGTACCGGATAACGATGTCAGTTGGCAAGTATTTGAGAATGATCAGCAAATCATCCACTTCTTGCAAGAAGAAGCTGAGTTCTCAGCTAAGAATCAAGAGAAGTTGGAACAGCAATATGGTGACCAGGTGATACAGCTGAGAACTGACAAGCTGCCCAAGGGACTTATCACCTTGGAGTCCATTTTTAATCCCAATGATCAGTTTAGAAAGGAGAAAGCAAACATTCAGGTTAAGAGAGAAGATTCGGTTTCCATCTTGGTAGAAGAGAACAAGCCATTGCAAATTGGAAAGATGACAACTGAACAGGAAAGGTATGAGTTCATACAGCTATGTCAAGAATTCCCTGACGTGTTTGCTTGGAGTTATGAAGATTTGAAAGGGTTCAATCCCAACTTAGCTCAGCATACCATTGAATTGGACCCAAATACTAAGCCTATCAGGTAGAAGCAGAGACCAGTCAATCCACACATGGAGCCTCTCATGAGGAAAGAATTGGACAAGCTGATTGAGTCAGCAATTATATTCCCAATCAAGCATTCTAGTTGGGTTGCCAACTTAGTTCCAGTCAGAAAGAAGAGTGGAGAGATCAGGCTGTGTGTTGACTTCAGAGATTTGAATAGAGCCTCTCTCAAGGACCATTATCCACTCCCTTCCATGGAGCAAATATTGCAGGTCGTAGCTGGTTCAGAAAGGTTTTCACTACTTGATGGTTACTCAGGTTTCAATCAGATTATGGTAAAGGGGGAAGACCAGTTCAAGACAGCCTTCACAACCAAATGGGGCACATATGCTTACAAGAAGATGCCATTTGGACTGTCGAACGCCGGAGCAACATTCCAGCAAGCTATGGATATGGCATTCAAAGGCTTGATCAACAAGATAGTGCTGATATACTTAGATGATATTACTGTCTTCTCAAAGAATGCTGCAGACCATCTCTTTCACCTCAGGCAAGTGTTTCAGAGGTGTAGAAAGTTCGGTGTGTCTTTGAATCCTAAGAAGTGCATCTTTCTTGCACATGAAGGGAAGCTCCTTGGCCATATTGTCTCCAAGGAGGGATTAGCAATTGATCCAGAGAGGGTCGAAGCCATAAGGGCTCTACCATTGCCAAGCCACAAGAAGGCCCTTCAGAGTTTCCTGGGAAGGATAAACTTTGTTCGGAGGTTTGTCCCAAATTTTGCAGCCCTTGTCAAGCCCATCACTAAAATGTTAAGAAAAAGCATGGCTTTCAAATGGACGGCAGAAGGCAAGGAGAGTTTTGAAGCAATCAAAGAAGCCATCTCCCAGGCACCCACTCTCATCAACCCAGACTTTTCCAAGGATTTCATCCTCTATGCATTTGGAGGTGATGACACTATTTCTGCCATTCTGGTACAGCAGAACAAAGATAATGATGAGCAGCCGATTGCCTTCTTCAGCCAGATCCTAGGTGACTGCGAAATGAGGTACTCTTTTATTGAAAAGCATGTCCTTGCAGTAATCAGAAGCTTGAAGAAATTCAAGCATTTAGTCTCAAACAACAAGATACAGTTGCTAGTCTCACATGCTGGGGTTAAGGATTTCCTCCTCAACAGGGATTTGAATGAAAAAAGGGCAGGTTGGATCACCCGTGTCATGGAGTATGACATTGAGATCAAGATCACCAAGCTGGTAAGAGGCAAAGGTTTGTGTGAGCAGCTCGCTTCCAAACAACCAGACAACCCAGAAGATGAAGAAGACGCTGTCCTGCTATTACAAGATGATCAAAAACAGGAAAATGATGATGTGTCCACTCCCTGTTGGACTCAGAATATGATACATTTCCTACAGACGGGCATGTGCCCTCTAAAAGTGAGCAAAGCAAAGAGGAGATACTTCAGATTACAAGCCATTCCATATGTGCTTGTTGATGGAGTTTTGTTTAAAAGGGACATCAATGGTGTTCTATTAAGATGCATTGGAACAGGTCAAGTTGAGAAAATGCTACACGAGTTCCATGATGAGGAAGCAGGAGGCCATTTTGCTCCACGAGTAACAGCTCTAAAAATCATGAAAGCTGGTTACTATTGGCCTACTGTGTTCAATGATTGCTACTCATGGGTCAAGAAATGCAAGAAATGTGCATTCTTCACGGGGAAAGAAAGGTTAGCAGCGCTGCCCCTTCGTCCAATTTCAGTGGATCAGCCATTCATGCAATGGGGATTGGACTTCATTGGGGTTATCAATCCCAATTCAAGTCAGGGCCACAAGTGGATACTAACAGCAACAGACTATTTCACCAAGTGGACTGAAGCAGTGGCACTCAAGGAGGCAAATGAATCTAATATCTTAGATTTCTATGAAGGGATAGTCACGAGGTTTGGTGCCCCTACCACTATCATATCAGACAATGCATTGGCATTCCTTGGCACAAAGATCACTGAATGGGCTGTCAAGAATTGTGTGTATCTCAGCACTTCATCGAACTATTACCCTCAAGGTAATGGCCAAGCCGAGTCTACGAACAAGAACCTACTAAGAATCATCAGAAGGACTCTGGATGAAAATCAAAGGACTTGGCACTCAAAGCTCAAATCAGCTCTATGGGCTGATAGGATCACACCCAAGAGATCTACAGGAAGCTCTCCATACAAGCTTGTATACGGGAAGGAAGTAGTTTTACCTATATCACTCGAGTTTCCAGCGTCGGAACTCATGAAACAGTTGGAACTAGCTGAGTTTAAACCTATGGAAATCAGGTATGCAGAGCTGATGGACTTAGAAGAGACAAGAGAGCATGCATCCCAGGCAATAGAGAAGGATCAAGCCCTGATCAAGAAGACTTTTGATAAGAAAGCCAAGGCTAGAACTTTCTAAATTGGAGATTTGGTGTTGAAATGGGATGCTGATCGTGCAAAACTAGGAAAGCACTCCAAATTTGATGCCATTTGGAGTGGCCCATACATGGTCACAAAGTGCAAAAGCAACAATGCTTTCCAATTGGCCTCATTGGATGGTGAAGAATTGCAGATTCCAGTAAATGGAATCTATCTCAAGCGTTGCTTCTAAAGGGAGGTTCACTACACCTGTATATATTAGATTAGATTTTCTTTCCTCCAAGTGCTTGTGCACATTGTTTTGCTGTAAGTTAGTTTTGTTTTCCCTAAGTGCCTTGGCACAGCTTGCTGTCCATGGAGATGTTTAGCATGTCTTTGCTTTCATCAGGTCACATTCCATCTTGCCCCTTGCACATTCTGAGTCAGTTTGGATTCTAACAGAATATTTGATGACTCCATGCCCAATGGATTGCTTCAGGCAACTGGTCTTTCCATCTAGCAGGCAGATGATCCCGCTGAGTCGCCAAATTGTTATCCAAAATTCACCCCCCTAGGGTAAATTTTGATAACATGCATCAGAAGATTCAAATCCCAAGAAAATTGATTGATTCAGAGCAAAATCAGGTTTCTAGGGTCCCTTCAGGTATTTTTCTAACTCCCCTGGCCGAAGAAATAGGGAGCAAGCTCTGAGGAAATGCAAAAAAGTAGCAGAAAGGCAAATAGGTTGATCCAGGAAAGAGTGAAAATTGGCTAAGTCCTGCTCAAGGTAGCATTTGGGACAAGTGGGACAAATGGAAGCGGATCGGCCGAAAAGCCTCTAGGCGGCCCAAAAAGAAAATGGGACAATCGGGCCAGAAGTACGCGGCGGACGCGAAAAGCCGATAAGGCCGAAAGAGGAAGAAAAATTGGCTAAGTGTTGCTCGGGACGTTTGGGACAAAAAGGCCCAAACCGGCCGGTTCGGCCGAAATGAGCACAGGCAGTCCAAAAGAAAATGGGACAAATGGGATGAAAGTACGCAGCGGGTGCGAAATGCCAGTTCGACTGAGAGAAAAATTGACTAACTGCTGAGAGGGACAGTTCGGGACAATCGGGCCAAAAAGGCGCGAACCGGCCGAACCGGCCGAAATCAGTCAAGTCAGTCCGAAGCAAAGTGGGACAAGCGGGCCAAAAATGCCCGAACCGACCGAATCGGCCGAAATGAGCACAAAGGGCCCAAAATCGAATGGGACATCTGGGACAAATGGAGGGTGAAGTACGCGAAAAAGCCGGCAGGGCCGAGAACCAATCAGAAGCCGCCACGTGTCTCAGGGAAAAAGGGTCAAAAAGGTCAAAGGGCAAGTTTTAAAAGAGTCAGCCCGAACCAATGAAATAGCGCCACGTGTCTAGTTAAGGGCCCCACAAGTGAATTTCAAAATGAAAGCCCACAAAAAATGGAGGAGAGAGAATTGCTCATCCAATCAGCACGTGCCACGTGTCGTCCAGGTGGCAGAGCGCGGGAAAGGATTTCAAAACACGTTTTCACCTGTTTTGCGCCCTAGATCTTCAGATCGCCATAACTTTTGATCCAGAGCTCGGATTTGCACGTTCTTTACATCAACGGAAAGCTGGTGAAATTCTCTACACGATTCCGGGGTCAATCTTGCATTTTGGAGCAGTCTAGAGGGAGGAAAATCAAGAAACAGCTCTGACACGTATTCATGGCCGGAAATGACATTCCAGCGACCAGAGTTAATGCAGAATGGGTCGCATTCTCCTGCAATCCGGTCAAAATGATAGGGTATGGTTTGTAAGGTCCTCCATGCCATTTTAATACACCTACAGTCAAGAAAGAATGGGCTCCCATGCCTTTGTACGTCTCCTGTTCCCTGGGTTTGACCCTTGCATTTTTAAAAGCCAGTTTTGGGCTCATTTTAAAGGGAGGAACATTTTTGGGCATAGCAGACTTCTTCTTTCACCTTCTTCAAGGGATTGATGAAGTATTAGACCTCTCCAAGGATTGTAACAGTTTTCTTTACCTCTCTGAGGGTGTAATGCGTATTTTGATATTAAATTGATGATGCAAGCTCTGTGAATGGGTTTCAATCCTCTGTTTGTATTATTTGCTTGATTTTCAGATGCTAAATTATACATTATCAGTCTGTGTATGTTTTTTTATGTTGTGAACCTTGGTCTGTGTCTATTTGCATGACTAATATGTTTCACCACTCCTTTTTGGTGCATCACCATCTTTAGTTAGTTTCAAATTTTGCACTTCTACCCCTGTCTCCTTGCAAGTTAGAATAGGATTAGGATCTAAACCTCTGTAGTTTTGCAAAATATAGATCTAAATCAGAGGAGTTTGAGGAACCAGCCTCTAATCTGGAGATTCCTCTCTCAGTTTCCAAGTCCCACACTTGGAGAGAGGTTTCCATGTTGTGCAATTACACTGGATGCAAGAGTGATCAACCTAGAAATCTGATCAGCGTCCAGGGGTGCTGTAATTTTGCACTAACAATAACAAGGGCCTCTAAGTAGAGAAACTCTACATAGGCATAACTACACGGTTACATGGCCCATGAACCCACTGATAGTAATAGTATAACATAGGGTACCCACTGCTTAAGTAGTTGTACTACAATGAAATAAACCAAGACAATGGTAGCCAATTGATGTAACATTGTAGATGCTGTGTGAATTCTATATATACTCCATTGAGCATAGCTCCAAATAGATCTATGGTATTAAATATTCATTAAATTTAGGTGGCTTGTACTTATATGACATCTAAGCAAGTGATTCTCAAGAGAATTAACGTATCCCAAATCAAGTGCTTAAAATTTCCTACTTTACAATATTCAATTACTTTACTGTTGCAAGGAAATAGTCTTTTTAGGAGAATCTACACTGATTGATTCCTTATATCTGTAATATTTACTACATTAATAGTATCCACTAGATGCGATTCTGTGAGGGATTGTTCCAGTATATTTTATCCAACTATGATTTCCTAACATAACTCGTTCATGACGTTAAATGTTTACCTTTCTATATGTTATTCATTGTTACTTATTTCAAAATTTAGTTAAAGTCAAGGTTCAATTCTAATAGAAAGATAGCAAAGAAGCTTTCATATAAACTATCATACAGATTCTTCTCTACCCAAGTACGTGTGCTAAATATGGATCTAGTGTCAAACCTCCATGCGTATTCTTCCTCTAGATCATGAATCCATTCTTCAATGCTTGCCAAGGTTAGCCAGTTTGTCTTCATCATGAACCATTTTGAAACAATTGAAAAAGAGGTCCCAGTAATGGAGCTAATGATGCATCCTAGAATTCTTAGTTAACACCTAGTCACACTGGCACATCACTCAGCCTATGCTGAGTGCTCACCCAAAGCTCGTAAAGGTACCAAGTCCCTCTTAATAGTTGCAGTAGTAGAATGGTGGTATGATAAAATAGTAAACATATATTTTAGGAACTAACCCATCCATTCACCATTTATATCCAACCAGATCTATAAGCATTAAAGGTAAATCATCATGAAAGTAATAACATGCATTGATAAAACACATTACACACTTTATTCAACCAATTTCCTTTATCTATTAATTGAACCAATAATACAGTAGCTTCATACAATACCAAGCATGCGCGCATGGATCTGTTATAATTATCCAGTGGCATGTACTCATGTTTTTCCATTCCTCCAAACATATGGTTCCATCTGTATCTCTTATGTATGTCTCTATATTCTCTAAGTAATTCATTACATATATATAGGGTGGGGAACTAACCCTTCACCACTTAACTCTACCAGAAATAGGTCACATGCTAATAATAGCCATGTACCTTTTTACAATTATAGCCATGCATGCAAGTATGCTATTTATAGATTGTTGATAGTTAACTGAATTGAGGAATCTATTCTTAACTTATGCCCATGCAAGAGTGAGTTGACATGTCCTTCCAAAATATCCATGAAGAGTGGCGTGCAAATCTTGGCATTGCTTTGTGTACTCCACACGCCAATCTCTAAGAATAGACCTGATCTCCAAAATCAGCTAAGTCCTTGAGAGTCTTACTCTACACCTCCACACGTGACACCTTCCTATACCTTCTTGCTTTTGATCCTGTGCCATTCTTCTACGCAGACTCTGTGTGTAAGCTCAACTAAGTGTTTTCTATGATCAACAGAAAACCACAAGTGGTCCTTGCCTTAGGTGCTAACCCTTCCTAAGGCTTATGTCTACAAAAAAATGATAGAACTCAAATTTTATTCACCAGCATGAAGATTCAGAGTAAAACTTACAAGAATTCCTTAATGGATCGATATTTAATACATTCTTTCCATTCTCTTTATATTCAAAAGAGACATGAAGATACTCATTTTAACTAATAGTTACATTTTGATTAAGTAGAAGACCATTACCAAGAAATTTGTAGATTCTTATGCATGCAATCAAAACTAAGAAAAGTTGTTCTTATACAACAACATAACTAACTATTCATTCTAACAATCAATTATCAAGTTAAATTAATTAGTTCCATAGTTGTAGTTGCAGAGCATAATCATGTATTGGCATAAGATCTACTTCTTGTTGACATAACTACTTTTTTATTGATATTTGCAAACTTAGGTGAAGTATCCATGTTGATCAAGCTTCCCAAAATCACATTCTTGTATATGTGTGTGTTCTCCTTTGGATACAAGTGATTTTCTATGGATGAGTCCCAGTTGTTGCATGTCATTTGTTGTGGATGATTCCCTTTGCATTGTGACATATTTTTTTCAGTTGCATGTTAGTGGCAACATATAACATCTTCTTGCAAACAACTATATATGGGGTAAATGGAGGAATGTATATGTACATTTGCTCAATAGATTTGTGAACAAGTTCTTCCTCAAGGGTTTAAACAATGTCTTCAATATCAAGTGGAAAACTTTCTATAGTGTCATTTGCATTGGTTTGTGTTTCATGTACTGGTTATGTTATCATTTCCTCAAGTTTTTCTTCATTATCTAAAGCCACACTAGTCTACTTCCTTAATTTCCTTGGTCACTACATCCTCTTCTTGATGTGCATGGATAGCCTCTTTTTCATCAGGGCTCATATGAACATTGGTTTAAATTTCAATTTCTTCAACTAAAACTTCTCCTTCATGTTGCATGTGGGTTTCCAGAGTATGGAAAACCTTTGTTTGAACCTCAATTGGTTTAGTAGGGCTCTCATGAGTAGGTCGCTCATTTAATTCTTCCTCCTTTGTATCTTCCACTTACTTGGTTTATTCTTCCATGACTATGTCTACATCTTTGTCTATATTAACTTCCTGGTCCACTTCCATTGAAATATATTCCTCGATATTTTCTATTTCCTCTTCATCGCTATCCAAGAAGATTTGGATGTTTCTTCTAGATTTTGAAGTTTTTGGTTTTTTAGTATTGAGTCTATGGGATCTCCTTAGTGGCTCAGAGGTTTTGTTGGAATATTTCTGCTTTCCTTTGCAAGAAGAACACTCCTGTGTGGATATGCTTAGCAAATTTTTGGCAATAAGAATTCTATCAAGGGAGATTGGCCTAGAGTCCTTCTTAGGAGATGGAGGTTTGTCATGGACAAATATTGCTTCATGTATAGTAGGTTGTGTGGAAGCAGGGGTTTCTACGGGAATAGAGGTTTTGGCAGAAATAGATGTTGTAGCCACACTTTCAGGTTGAGGAGGTGCAGAATTCCCATGCACTGATCTACTCTTCTCTTTTTCTTCCCCTTCTACAAAAAATCATTAATATTTTTTTCCCTAGAAAAATCTCCCTAGTTTCATTTAGGATACGTTAACCATTTAACCTACCTTGAAGAAAAATATGTTAGATAATATTTTTAGAAATCCTTCGTACAATAAAATTCTCCAAGGCTTGAAATCTGAATTTTTTGATCTTCAGACTTCGGAGATTTTTTTCTTTTAGAGTTTTATTGCTCGGATTTGAAATTTCTTCCTTAGCTCTCTAAAGTATGAATCCCCAAAAATCTAGAAATTTTAGACTTTCAGGCTTTCATGTTTCAAGAATTTTGGCACCTTTTTATTTAAATGTGACCTCTTAGACTTCTAAATTCTAAAATTCTAAAAGTCCAAAAATTCAAACTTTCGGGGTTTCAGGTTTTTGGAATGTTAGGTTGTGGAGCCTGTTTTCATGTGTGAAAGTGTTGAAGACTATACACTAAGCATATTGTACACTTTTCATGTATCCTCGTTGGGGTTCAGGGCCGGGCCAGGCCTCGAGCAAGGGTTTAGGGCGGTAGCCCCCGGTAGTAGGGGTTTGGGGGCGCAGGCCCCGAAAAAATAAAGTTAGGCGTAAATTTTTTTGGCCTAAAAAAAATGCACCCGAGATATTGGGAAATGTGCTCTTCTCATATGGGCAAGATTTTTGACCCATAGGTTTATGGGATGGGTTTTTCCCATGGTTTTGATAGCCACAGTTTTGTAAAACTACTTAAGTAGTTGTCTATTTATATGGTTTTATGCATATGATAGAGGTATGAAGAACATTGCAGATGTGCTTTGAATTCGGCTGTGAATTTTTTAGAGTTTGTTGAGCATAGCTCCAAACGGATTTGGGTATTGTATTGAGAGAGAAGTGGCTTGTAATAAAATATGAGCAAGTGATTCTTGGTGGACATTGCCCAAATTGGGTGAACCACTTTAAATACTGTCTCTTTGTGTTGTGTTATTTTATTCTACAATTTTATTTGAGATTTGTAATAATTTTTGCATATTAGTTTCTACTGTTGCGATTCTGTGAGGGATTATTCCACATTTTTTATCCCTTATTTCCTAACAATTGGTATCAGAGCCTGGTTTGGTTCGTTGAACTATTGAATCGCAGGGAAAGTTTTTAGCTTGAGTGGGAGCTATGGAAGATGATGGAAGATCTAGGTTTGATAAATTCAACGGGCATAATTTCAGTCTTTGGAAGATGTAGATGGAAGATTACCTTTATCAAAAGGATCTTTATACTTTGTTGTCTGAGAAGGTGAACAAACCCTTGAATATGATAGATGCGGAATGGGATTTGCTGGATAGGAAGGCACTTGGGACAATCTGGCTGTGTCTTGCATCTTCGGTATTATTTAATGTTTCAAAGGAAAAGACTACAAAGGATCTAATGGATGCATTAGGGAAGTTGTATGAAAAACCCTCTTTCTCTAACAAGATATTTTTAATGAAAAAGTTGTTTAATATGAAGATGTTTGAGAATAGTTCAGTAGAAAATCATTTAAATGATTTCAATACGGTTGTGAATATGCTAGCTTCAGTTACAATAGAATTTTATGAAGAAGGTAGGGCTTTATTAATTTTATGCTCTTTACCTGAGAGTTGGAATAGCCTGGTAATGGCGGTAAGTAACTCAGTTCCAGCTAACTCGAAGTTGAATTTTGAGGATGTTGTAGGGGTGATTCTAAGCGAGGAAATGTGAATAAAAATCTCTAGGGAATCTTCTACTTCAGGGAAGGCTTTGACAGTGGAAACTAGAGGGAGACAAAAGAATAGAGGAAATCGTAGAAAATCAAAAGATCAAGCAAGGTAAGAATCTAAGAACAAGATTGTATGCTGGAATTGTGGAAAGCCTGGGCATGCAAAGAAGGACTGTTGGGAGATTTGGGATAAGAAGAAACAACAGGAAGAAAATAAGGAGGCAAATGTGGCAACGGGTAATATATGTCAGGATGCTTTGATTCTTTCTTTGCACAATATTACTGAATCTTGGGTTTTAGATCAAGGGGCTTCTTTCCATGATTCTCCACATAGGCATTATTTTGTTGATTATGTTCAAGGAGATTTTGGGCATGTTTTTCTTGATGATGATGAGCCCTGTAGCATAGTTGGAAAAGGTTCTGTTCAGGTTAAGATGCAGAATGGGAATACTTGGCTATTGAAGGATGTCAAACATGTGCCTACATTAAGATGAAATTTGATATTGGCAGGGCAGTTGGGAAGTGATAGTTGTACTGTGATATTTACAACGGAATCTTGGAAGGTTACCAAGGGTGCTCTTGTGGTGGCAAGAGGTAAGAAGGTTGGAACCTTGTATTTAACCACTGATAGTACTAATGATTATAATCTTGTGGCTTCAGATGCAGATACAACATTATGGCACTATAGGCTCAGTCATATGAGCCATAAGGTCATGAACATCATAAAGAAGAATTTTCCTGGAGATACAGGAACATGTTTAGATTTCTATGAGAATTGCATATATGGGAAATAGAAGCGAGTAAGGTTTCTCAAGGTTGGACCTACGAAGAAAGAGAATAAGTTAGAGCTGGTACATTCTGATGTGTGGGGGACGGATCAAGTATCATCTCTTAGGGGTTCAAGTTATTATGTTACTTTAATTGATGATGCAACAAGGAAATTTTAGGTTTATTGTATTAAAAACAAATCTAATGTATTTGACAATTTTGTTAAATGGAAATCCTTGGTAGAGAATGAAACAGGTCTTAAGCTAAAATGTCTCAGGTCAAATAATGGAGGGGAGTATTACAGTAATGAATTTAATGATTATTGTTCTAATAATGGAATCCGCAGGAAAAAGATGGTTCCAGGAACTCCGCAGCAGAATGGGGTATAGAAAAGGATGAACAGAACAATAATGGAACGTGCTAGGAGAATGAGGTTACATGCAGGACTGCCTCTTTCTTTTTGGGCAGAAGTAGTGAGCACAGCTATGTACTTGATAAATAGAGGACCTTCAAGTGCCTTGGATGGAGGCATACCTGAGGAGGCATGGTATGGTAAGAAAGTTGATTATTCATTTCTTAGAGTCTTTGGATATGAGGTGTTTGTTCATATAGACAAGGATGATAGGACCAAGCTAGAGGCTAAATCAGAAAAATGTACTTTCATTGGTTATGGTGGTGATGAATTTGGATTTAAATGTTTGAGTATTAAGGACAAGAAAATAATTCAGTCTAGGGATGTGGTCTTTAATGAGAAAGTCATGTATAAGCAACAGTTGCAGGAAAACAGGGAAGAATCCAAGAAAGAATATGTAGCAGTAGAGGATCTTCCAAATGGAAAAGTGACACTATGAATTAGTTCAGGAACCTCCTCAACAGGAACCCCAAACTCCTATATATGAGGAGGTCTTCTAGGGTAAGAAGAGAACCTGAACGTTTTTCTCCTTCTCTTTATTATTTATTACTCGCTGATAGTGGAGAACCATAGAGATTTTATGAATCAATGTAGGTAGATGCCAGGAAGAAGTGGGAGCAAGCCATGGATGAGGAGTTTGAAAAATAATCAGGCTCTCATGGAGAACCAGACATGGGATTTGGAAAATAATGTGTTTCACATTGTGGGGTGGAGACAAAATAAACCCAATGTGGAAACTATTGAGCCTCAAAGTCAATATCAGCTGAGCTAGCGGCATGTTACTAGAGGACGAATGCAATGAAGGAAGGATGTCGAATAGTGACGTCTTATCAGTCATCAATGATGGCGCTGCACTTTTGGTATGATTACATTTGTTTCAAGTTGTATTTTTTAGTGTGGCATGAAAAATAAGAACAGATGATATAAATTCCTATTCACTTGTGTGGATTCCTCATGTAACCCCTTTTGTAAAAACATTGTAGAATATTGATCAAAATGTATTCTAGAAATCATGATGTGAAGGTTTTTTGGTAAACCAAGAAAACCAATTGTGTAAGGTTTTTGATGAACCTGTAAAACTAATTTCATAAGGTTTTTAGTGAAAGCCTGTAAAGCCAATTGTGAAAGGTTATTGGTACACCTGTAAAACCAATTGGGTAAGGTTTTTGGTAGAAGCCAGTGAAAACTATTAATCGAGGAAAATATGTGCATTGGAACATGTGCAAGTTTTGTACATGCTCGATATTACACAGTTGAGAAATTTGATCATGAGCACACAGAGGTGGCATGCTACAATCAAAGAATGAGACATTTTTTACCATGTAAACAATAAGCAAGGGAATGTTAGGAATTTAGTCTTTCAACATAGTTATGGATGATTTACTGTTTAGAAAATATTGCGGTTATCTATACAATATATTGTTATAACAATAATATATTCATATAGTTGTGATGTACCCATAAAACTATTAATGTGTAACGCCCAAAAAATGACATCCTAGGAGTACATTAAAATTTACACAATTATCCCGAAAGTTGCCACAATTTTTATTGTTTTAAAGTTATAAGGTTGCAAGGGTGTCAAACCTTAATGTACGATAAATTAATATCCACCAATAATTACTACATTACAAAGGATGGACCAGGTCTAAGTTAAATTATTAAATATTCTTAATTTATCTCTAAGGTCAAATTAATTACAATTAACTAGGAAGGTGCCATTAATTAATTTATTGGGTTAAATGTTTTTCCCCTTCTTAAATTAACATTCAATCCATAAGTAATAAACCTTATACTTAGTTACTTTAGTTCCATTATCTTAATAGCTTTAATGTCCATTTAAATAATCACTACAACATACTAGGAATTAAATAAATAACTTAACATACAAGGGTATTAAATGGCCACATTCTCCCATTTACACATGCCCTTTTTAAAATTATTTAAAAAATCCATAATATTCATTCTTACCTAACAATTGTAGGGTCGATCCTCAACCCTTGGATCAATTCAGTTGTGGCCACTAGATCCTAGGGTTCCATACTAACCCTGAATATCCTTAAGAAATCTTATTAAACCTTTTTCTTAGCACTAGCTTCCCATTTAGTCTCTTTTCTTTTGTTAAATTTGCAGGTTGGAGAAATGGAAGCTAGGGAAGCAAGGAAGGGAGAATCCATGAATAATTTCACTAGAATGAAGCTTAGTTTAGTCTAGGTTGTATATTTATCATTGTAATGTCTTTCATTTGAAAATTGAAGGAGTTTCCACTCCAAATCTAGAGTTGTGATTTAGTTATTTCCATTTTTAGTTTCCTACATGGTGCATCACCTTATTAGCATTCATTTTTAATCCAAGAGATTGAATATTTTTATAAACCCATTTGAGGATTTACAAGTTTAGAACAATGAATTTATACCTTTGCAATTGCTTGTTGTGAGGTTTACACTCTTTAGAGGAGTTGAGGAACCAGGCTCTAAATTTTAGTTAGATTCCAAGTTAAAATTTTCACAGGCCCATGGATTTAAAATTTTATGCCGTCAGTGACGAAACCTCCACCCAAAGCTTAGGCAAGTGGTCCTAGGACCACTGCCCTACTTGACCTTTCAAAGAGCAAAAGAGCATTAGAGAACAAGTTGGTCGTTCATAGTCAAAGAGAAAGAAGAAGGCAATAAAATATACAAGGCCTAGTTGGTGGTCAAGGGGTTTGCACAGAAAAAAGGTATAGATTTTGATGAGAATTTTTCTCCTGTAGTAAAAATGACTTCTATTAGAACTGTTCTTGGAATAGTTGCAGCAGAAGACTTGCACTTAGAACAACATGATGTAAATACTACATTTCTCCATGGTGATTTGGAGGAGGAACTATATATGCAACAACTAGAGGGCTATGAGGTCAAAGGTAAAGAGGAGATGGTGTGGAAACTGAAGAAGATCTTGTATGGCTTGAAACAAGCTCCACATCAATGGTATAAGAAATTTGATAGCTTCATGATGGACCAAGGTTATATTAGATGTCATTCTGACCATTGTGTGTATACAAAGAAATTTGAGGATGGAAGTTATATTATCCTTTGTTTGTATGTGGATGACATGTTGGTTGCAGGTAAAAACATGTAGGAAATAAAAGTACTCAAGAAGCAGCTAAGTGAATCCTTTTTTATGAAGGATTTGGGGGCAGCCAAACAAATCCTTGGTATGAGGATATCTCAGGATAGGAAGGAACGGAAGCTGACTTTATCTCAGGAAGAGTACATTAAGAAAGTCTTGGAGAGGTTTAATATGCAGGATGCTATACCTGTTGGGACTCCTTTGGCAGGCCATTTCAAGTTATCAAAGAGTAAGTGTCCCAAGACAGAGCAGGAGAGAAACCAGATGTCCAAGGTACCTTACTCATCAGTAGTTGGCAGTTTGATGTATGCTATGGTGTGCACCAGGCCTGATATTGCCCATGCAGTGGGAGCTGGTGAGTAGATTTATGAGTGATCTAGGTAGAGATCACTGGCAGGCAGTAAAGTGGATCCTTCAGTATTTGAGAGGGACCATGGGGATAGTTTTGTGCTACAGTGGATCAGACACCACTTTGTGTGGTTATGTAGATTCAGATATGGCTGGAGATGTAGACAGTAGGAGGAGAACAATAGGTTATATTTACACTGTAGGTGGGAAAATAGTGAGTTGGATTTCATGACTACAAAAGTTGGTGGCTTTGTCAACCACGGAGGCTGAGTATGTTGCTGCCACAGAGGCAAGAAAAGAAATGATTTGGTTACAACAATTTCTTGAGGAGTTGGGGCATAAGCAGGAGGAAGGAAAGCTGCATAGTGATAGTCAGAGTGCTATACACCTAGCTAAGAACTCTACTTTCCACTCTAGGACAAAGCATATACAGTTAAGGTACCATTTCATCAGGACAACTTTGGAGGAAGAGAAGTTGAAGTTGGAGAAGATTCATACCAGTCAGAATCCTACAGATATGATGACCAAGGTGGTCACAAGGGAAAAACTGAAGCCGTGTTCAGCTTTGGTTGGTCTTCACAGAAACTAGTGAAGGGTTGAGAAGCTTTCTCAGAGGAAAACTAGTCTCCAAGTGGGAGATTGTTAGGTTGTGGAGCTTGTTTTCATGTGAGAAAGTGTTGAAGACTATACACTAAGAGTACTGTACACTTTCCACAGTTGTCTCATGAGGTTCGGGGGCACAGCCCCTTGAGAATTTTTTTTTTGGTCTTAAAATGTGCACCGATATACCGGGAAATGTTTTTTCTCATATGGGCAATATTTTTGACCCATAGGTTTATGGGACGGGTTTTGGCCCATGGTTTTTATACCCATGGTTTTGTAAAACTACTTAAGCAGTTGTCTATTTATATGGTTTTATGCATATGGTAGGAATGATGCAAAATTGCAGATGTGTTTTGAATTCAGGTGTGAATTCTGTAGAGTTTGTTGAGCATAGCTCCAAACAAATCTGGGTATTGCATTGAGAGAGAGATGGCTTGTAATAAAATATGAGCAAGTGATTCTTGGTGGACGTAGCCCAAATTTGGTGAACCACGTTAAATACTGTCTCTTTGTGTTGTGTTATTTTATTCTGCACTTTTATTTGAGATCTGTAATATTTTCTGCATATTAGTTTCTACTGTTACGATTCTGTGAGGGATTATTCCACATATTTTATCCCTTATTTCCTAACATTAATCACATCCAAGATTTTATTTGGAGGTGCATTCAGGTTATCGAGTTGCAAGTCACCCCAGTTAATGATATCTTGAAGGTCATTTCTTAATAATGACATATTTCAATGTTATGGCCTTCAGAATTGATTGTATTTATAATAATTCTCTCTGTACCATGGTGGTTTAGATGTGGATATGTCCACAGGTTGGATGGGAGGGAGTTTAATCATACAAGTATCTAGGAGTTTATTGAATAACATGTTATAAGACTCCCCTATGGGTGTTTTTCTACATTGAGATTGAGTTAGTTCAGATTCCGAATGAGGTTTAGAGATGATTTTCACAAAAAGTGAATTTTCTGATCCTTTATATCTGTCATGGTTAGAGGAAGTTTTAAATGAATATTTAGGTTTCAGTTTCTTAGATCTAGGATAACTTTACCATCTTTGAGGGCATGAAGCTTCTAGTTTATGGGCCATGGTTAAGGCTTCATAAAATATCTGGAAGGATTAGATTTAGAGAGTTGATGATGTGCTTGGCACATGATCGAGAAAATAACTTGATCAACTCATTTTTTGGAAGAGAGAGGGAGAGTTGGTTGATAATCCCTTGCCATCTAGAAATGAAATTTGCATAAAAATTATCCTTGAATTGTTTTATAGCGTAGAGGTTAGTGATGGATATCTTACGAGAAATGTTGAATGTGAAGTGTTCTAGAAATAAATGTGTGAGTTGTGTAAATGAGAAGAGAGAATGTTGTGGGATGCTGCTATACCAGTTAAGGGTAGGACCAACTAAGGACATAGGAAATGTTCTCAACATAAGGTCCTAGTCATGGGAAATAACATAATACACATGACAGAAGGATCTGATGTACTTTTGTGGGTCCTCATTATATAACTTAATGAATTTTAGGAGTTCCCAGTGTGGAGGATATGACTTGAAAGATACGAAAGAATGGATAGGGTCAACTCGAATTATTTTTCATATGATAGGTTAATCTTGGGTCCCATGTGCTAGCTTCAAGTCTCTCTATTTTTCTTAATAACATGGGATTTTTATGAGGTTATTGTGTGTTTGAAGAAGAGGGGAAGGCTTGATTATAAGGATGGGGGTTTGATTTATAATATAAGTGACTGCTAAATGATTATGATGAAGAGGGAACTTGTTTTGATATTGTAGGTATGTTGAGAGACTGAACTTGTTGGGATATTGTAGGTATGTTGAGAGACTAAGGGTTGTGAGGGTTGGATGTATTGATAAGGTATAGGAATGGAAGTGTTGATAAGAGGTTGGGATAGAAGTGGTATATATTGAGAAGAGATGGTGCTATATTGTGAGACATGAGAAGTGGATGCCTTGTGTGAAAAGGAGTGAATACTAGTAATAAAACTTGTATTAATAGGAGGTATAGATTTGGGGATAATATAACTAGTTTTTGGATTGAAGACATAAGATGATGTGATGGGATAAATTGAGACATGATAGGAGGGGTTATAGTGAGAGAAATGTCGACCAAGATTGTAGGAGGTGTAAGCAGAGCAGTGGAGGTTGTGGGACTAGATGTGGATGGGGAGTTTGTAGTGTGGGTTTTTTTCACTGATGAGATTGATGATGGGACTCATGATATTGGTGGTTGTTTGTTAGATGTATTTTGTGATGAGATAACATTAATATTGAAACTAGAAATAGAAGAAGATGAAGTGGGTGTTGAGGTTCCTATGTCACTAGTGGAGGGGTAAGAGGTGATATTTTCTCTATGATGGGTTGATAATCGGGATCACAAAGTCTTCATTAGTCACAAGTGGTGACTTTAAGAAGTTGGACCATATTTCAGATAGGGGAACAAGTGATACACATACCTTTGGCTAAAGGTAGCTAGAAAGGGAAATCATATTTGTGTTTAAGAGTTCTATAAATATGGGGTCACCACTCTGGAAGAACTACAGAGGATCAAGACAAGGAACTTCTGATGTTGCGCATTATGTACTAGGATAATGTGGAGGATCCATGTATTTTTCTAAGGGAGAATTTTCCATGATTTAGATATATTGAATATGGGACTGAAGTGAGTTTTTCAAATTTGAAAGATTTTGAAAGTGAGACTGTAGCTAGTCAGGACCATGAAATAAGAAAACTAACAATAAAAAAATGAAAGATCATTGTTTTTATAAAAGTAAAGACCAACAATTAAAAGAAAGTTATTATCTTTATTAACTTAAGAAAAGTTTGAAATTAAAAATGGATAGAAGGGAACTAAGAAAATGGCTAGCTAAGGTTGGTTTCAAGTGTGGTAAGGCCAGAGTCCTCAATATAACCAAAGGTATGTGAGGCTTGAATTTGTGTTGGTGTTGGTATGAGGCCTGATATTTGGGCCTACCCCTTCACTTCATGGTCCGGCAATGATAAGGGTGTCAGGTTCTTAGCTGGTATACTTCCCACCAATTATTTATACTCAGCTAGAATATCGAGTCAAATTTTCCCCTTGGTGATGAAATCCAAGTATGTCCACCCGAAGGGATTGTTTAGATGCAAATTTGATTTTATGTGAACGTGTGTGAAGGGATTTTTGTGAATGAAATTCATTTAACCCCTTAATTAATCTAGATGAGCAAACAGATATAAAAGTTTATTTTAAGATCCAAAAGGAAATATTTATTTTGATGAAAATATATTATAAAAAATGTAATGTTTGAAAAAAAGGAAGGAAAAGGAATGCACCTCTATTCTCTATTCCATTTTTGGTTTCAATTTTAATTTTTAAGTGTTTTTGAAAAGTGATAACAAGGTGCTATGAACTGTAAAGTTAGATGATATTTAAAAGAAATAAACAAAAAAATATGAAATTTAATAAAAAGGGACCAAGATCCCACCAAGCATGCCAAAATGTTTGAGGTGATTTTTGTTTGTCAATTATATGATAAAAAAAAAAAAATCAGAAAACACCATGGTTTAACAATACCCAGAATGATAGTGCAATGTCAGGATGCATGGATGCAACAAACATGAGGGATTCCTCTTTATACTGAATGAGATAACATGCATGTGAAGATAACTAAAAAAGATAGATATTAGGAAAAGATTTGATGAGTTTCTCAGCAAAAGATGATCCCAAGAACCAATGGGCTTCCTCTAAGAGTATTAACTCAATTTTGACAATTAATAGGTTAAGATGATAAAATGATAATTGATAATTACAAGAAATTATTAGAATTCTAGGGGATAGAGATATCCTATTCTACCTGATAGGTGGCCCAGGTGAGGGCTACGATGAGCTCGAAGTCAAATAAGTAGTCGAATGAGAATCGTTCAACAATGTCTCATTATTATTTTATGATTTCAATTTGGTCTTCAATGTATTCTATTTCAGGTGTCAAGACAATGACATAAAGGATAAGTTCATACGTGATTTCAAACTATTCCCAAACAAAGGGTTGCCACATGATTGAAATATTGTAGATACTGGTAATGGGATGTGATTCACCTTGCACTGTCAACTATAGGGAGGCACATATTGAAAACAAGATGATTAGATACAAACAAAGTGATTAAATGACTAAAAGTATGTAAATGTGATTAAAATGATAGAATGATAGGGATTGTTGAAAATTTGGGTGGAATCACTGGTGATTCAGCTAGAATCATTGGTGATTACTGATAAAATGATTAATTCTTTAATATGGTATATTGAATGCATAATGATTAATCTAATTATTTATTTGGACTAATAACTTATGCTCAAATAATTGGGAATGTAATTTATATGGAGATACTTACTTTGAATTCATTAAAAAGTGGACAAATTTGAGGAAGACTTACTGATATTTTTGGATACTCCAAGGGCTTAACAGAGGTGTTGAAATATCTGGATGTTAATAGTTGTCGTCTTGATCTTGAATGCAACAGAGATTCAATAAGTATGGCTAAGGATCCATTTTAAAGAGGTTTAATGATATATTTATAATCAATGACGATTTTTTAGGGTCACTGATAGATCCAGGAAAAGTGGGGAAACCCACTTGAAAGTAGTTTCAACCACTTCCAAATAGGGTTTTTGGGTTTTTATTCGATTGTAAATGGCCAAGGAGGTTTTTGGGAGGTTAAGAGGTTGGGTGGTGAAGGTAAAAATGGTTCTAGATAGGTTAACGGTGGTTAGGGAGGTTTAATATAGGTAAATAGGTTTTACATTGGGGTAAAACATGATTTTATGGGGGGTGGAGTGATGGTTTAGGATAATGAGATAGGTTTAGGGATTTTTGAATGAGGGTGTGAGGGGTGTAGCCAAGAAACACATGTCTACAAGAGGATAAATATAAGGAGAAGAAGGAGAGGTATACATAAGATAAGGAGGAGGAGGAGGAGGAGGAGAAGGAGGAGAAGAATAAGAAAAGAAGAATCTTTGGGTGATGCAAAAGGAGAGGAAGAAGATCAAGTTAAATAACAAATAGAGAATAAGAGTTTAATTACTGTATCTCCAAAGATGGATTCTTTAATAGTTTAGTTTCAATATTGCATATGAAGGAAAAATAATATAAAGTAAGTTCAATTGGATAGTAAGAATATTTTTCTTATGAATATTTTAAGGTCTCTAGTATTAAAAAAAAACACTTTTGCAAACCTAACCCATTTCTAGCTTAGAGAATGTCATTGTATAAAATGTTTTAGCCTAGATAGAATTACTTGAGTTAGATAAATAATTCCAAATAAGTTTGAAACATGAGGATATTCTTCATATGCACATCAAGAGGGCAAATAAGAGAGTAATTATAAATTATCTAATCAAGTGGAAGAATCAAGACAATGTAGTTGCAACATGGGAGGAGGAATATTTCTTGTACTGGAATATAGAGATCAGAAAAATTGATGACTATACTTATTTTAAGAATCATATTGAAATGGTGAACATTTGGGATAATGTTGCTTTGAATGGGGGCATGTTATGACCTTAATTCTAAGTCATATATCAGGATATTTATATCTAACATGTGGATAAAATTATCTCTGAGCATATCATATCATATTTATTTATGATTTCATATGCTTAGTTGGTCATCCTTAGTGTATTACATAGAATAGTAGGGTATATATAAGATCAAGTAAGTGCTATATGATTATTATATTGAACACCCGAGTCTTATTGTATGGTTTCCCCTTGAAGTGGTCAAGTCATTATACTTAAATATTATGATCATTTATCTATATTTTAATGTTCTTTGATGTTATATTTATATTGGTATTCATATCTATCTAAGTAAATTCAGTAAAAAAATTGAAATATGATTCAAATGTTTTGGCTGAGAGCTTTTTATAGAAGATATTTCATTTAGATGCAGTTTCGAGGAAAATTATTTATGATTGAGATAATCACATGATGTCAAGGTTTTAGTAAAACTTACAGACTACTTTGGGAAAAAAAAAATCATTAATGTTTATTATATGGCAGACCAAGAATGTGTCTCAATAACTTGCACTCCTAACTATTCCATTCAACAAGGTTATCTAGAGAAAATGAGTAAGATACACACATGAATCAACATATAGTGGATGTATTTAAGGGGCTACAATAAGTGATAGGGTTATATATCTAGAGGAAAAGCAATCCCTACACCAGGTCAACCTATTGTTTCTAAGGTTCGTAGTGAAGATAGAGGAGAGTACCCTACTAAGATATTAGTAATTGGGTGAGAAGAGGTATGTAAAAAAATGAATAGAGAAAACATACATAATATGACTGAAATGAAAGTAAAGAGAAGCTTAGGAGATTAAAAAATAAGAGCACTATACTAAATAACATCAATATACATGTAATAATAAGTTAACATAAAGAAATGGGGAAGGGAAATGAACTAATATATGAAAAATAACAAAGATAGTTAGGGCACTCAATTGTACCTATGGGGTGGTCATTGATGCATCTATCTCTCCAGAGAATAGTACACCGAGAGAGAATTGATATTATGTGGAGAAGGGGAACACCGTTCCTATCCTAGAATCACTATAGATGATCCAATAGTTACCAATCCAACCAAGAAGAGAAGTTTCCAATCCAATCAAATCCAAGAATAAGATGAACAAAGAGCTAAGTGAGTAGATACAAATTTGGTGAAAAAGAGAAGAGCATGTGGTAGTTCATAAGATTTGAGCTTCCTTCCTTCACGAATGTCAAGATGTGGTGAGCTTATATACAACACCATCAACCATGGGTGATGGTGTCAACCAAGAAAAACCTTTGCACTGACACCATCGCCCATAGGTGATGGCTTCATTCAAAGGTTATAAATGAGGTGATGTGTCATATAAAGTTAAAATAGGTGTTATGAATCAAGCAGATGGATGAAAAAGGTTCCAAATGGTGAGATACAAGAAATATGTTAGGAGTGAAATGTGTATGAGACATAAAGAGATAAGGATGACTAATGTAGGGAAAAATAAATCTTGGGACCACATAACAATAATCTCTTTGTGTACTATCTATAACCCATAATGATTACGTGAATAATCATTCCCCATTCCTGATAGGCCCCTTAAGGACACCCCCTCATGAAATAGATGCATCAATGGCCCTTATCTGCACAAAGGAAATTGTTAGTAACATATATGAAAGATGAAAAGTGAAAAATTAGGTGTATACATATGCCCCATCTGTTGATCACCACATGTCACAATAGTGAAACATGGAGTGGTCTATGGAAAGAAAAATTCCATAACACAAAAATCGAAAGTAGATACTCAAAGTAAGAGTATAAAGGACTAGCTGAAATGAAATATAACCACAAATGCATACTTGTATAGTATCACTCGTCCTACCATGTGTGCGCGCAATCAATGCTATAATAACCCTGGAAAAAAAAAATTAAAAAGAAACAATAGAGGATTATCAATAAAATATGACATAAATCACCTAGCTAAGGGCCCATGGGATGAACGTTGTGTTAAAGTGTTGACATGTCATAATATTGTATGGTGTCAAAAATAGGCCTAAAATAAAGACCGTCACAAGTATGTGTGTAATAGGTCAAAATGAATGGTACAAGAATACAATTAAGACTTAACAAATGATGTGGGTTGTGGAGTTTGGGAGAAAAAATGGAAGTCATTTTAATATTTAGGATAATCGTGACTGAATTTAAATGGAAAATTTAATTTTATATAGTGATTTTGATTTTGATTTTCTTATTGCTATTTTTGGAATTGAGAGAACTAAGCATTGGAATTCCAAATTTGAGTGTATTTTGACATCATGACATGAGTACAAGGTGGTGATGGAAGATGATGAGGTGGTGCATGCAGTGGGGTGTGACCATGGGTAATTCATTGCATTTAATTTTTTTGAGTAGATTAGGTGTTATTTGGTCTTTTAATTTTTTGGAGTCATTAGTATGTCATTATTATCCAAACTTGCATTATATGGGTAGGTTTGGACAAAATACTAGTGGGTTTGGAGGAATTTAGATTTGGTTTTTTTCATTGTTTTATCACTTTCTAAAAGTTGAATTTGGGAAGTTACGGCCACGTTTTTGGCTAGACACCATAGACCCCTTTGCAATAGGAGGGAAAATGGCATCAGGATGGGGGAAATATTGTCATGGACCAATGACATTTGTTATAGGTCCAAAGGCATAGAAATTGTTAGGAATTTTTTCCAAAGGCTGATGAAAATAGCCAGAGGGATGATGTCATAAATATATCTATAGGTATGTTTGTTTTAAATTGTGAATTTTTTCTACAAATTGATTTTGTAGACTTCTAATTTTCATTTGTTGTCATTTTTTGTGTAGGCAGAGCATAAGATATTCCAATGGAAAAGTGTGGATGTATCATGGCTTAGTGGCATGATTTCTAGACTAAATCAGGTAGAGGTGACCCTAGTTACAGGGTTAGGGTTTTTGGGGAATCATGTAGATTCCTAGGATACCTTTGGATTTGGATTTACTATAGATTTTTTTGGATGCATGGGAGACCAATTACAACACCTTTCACTAGTGGACAGGATAGGATACTATGGAGATGGTGTTGAATTTGGAGGATGTTCTTTGTATTATTGGGTTACCTATTGGAGGAACCTACATGTATTATGATATGAGATAAGATGTTGTAGAGTGAAGAGCTTTAGCTTGTATGATATATTGGGAGTGGTACATATGAAGAGAGTATGTTATGTGTCTGACTCAATGCATTATATGATGTATAGGATTCTGGATATCTGAAAGGTAGTGATGGGTATCGGTGTGACAAAGATAGTATGCCATAAGGTAAGAAGAAGCCATCCCATTGTTCTTGATTTCTAGTATATAGATATATTTTTTTATCATGGGATTTTTGTTTAAGCTGAAGAACCACCATATGTGTATAATTGGTACATGATTTATACATGGTTAGGTTCAGAGGATAGAGTGTTGTGAGACTTGTCATTTTATTAACAACCTGAATATATGAGAGGTTCCCGATGTACAGGTCGATAAGGATGCCACATGAAGTAGTGGGAGATGCCTCAATAATGCTTCAATGGGCACATTGGCTGGTATTGAGGTCACTCATAGTGTTTTAACCACCAACATAGGTGGGTTTGGATGATGCTACATGGAATCCCTATATAAGGAATATGGATTAATGACCTAGTTCGCCATAGTAGAGTATTTCTTGTATGCCATCAGTGAGGTGATAGGGCATTATATCTATTGGTTGGAGAAACATGCAGTGAGTAGGATCCCAAGATATTTTGGGTGATTAGATCCCGTGGTGATACCACCATTGCTACCCTACTAACACCATCATGTTAGAGAGTCTTCAGGAGTAGAAATGATGATACTAGTATTATGACCCCATAGGATATGAGAAGTGGGTACACATGGTCAGAGGAAATGTCAGCATAGTGGGGATTCTTAGGGACCAAAAAAAATATAGTGGTGAGTAGTTGGGAGGAGGGGTCTGAATAGAGGATCTAAATATACATATTCACAGATTAGGGGTTCAGGTGGAGCTAGTCCTAAAACTAGAGGAGTAGTAGAGAAACCAACACCATGGCTCAATGAGCATAAGATGTGGTGGCTAGGAGGAGGCTACTTGACACTGATTGGGGTTTAGATATCCATTCACATGAGCTAGAGGCCCAGAACATATTGCAAAGGTTACATGCTATTGGTGCCTCAAGATAGGTGGGCACAATACGTAAGATCCATACCTCATCATGATGATAAGAATGAGGAGGTATTGGGTGACCATGGAGAAAATGAGACCATTTTGGAGAGACTCAGATGGCTAGGTATGTATGTCATTATGTTATTTTAGATTATTTTTAGGAAATTAGTTTGTGTCATGTTGATATTATGACTAACATGTGTCATTTTTTTGTTTTATAGAGTGAACGGTGGAGGAGTGGCACTCCCTGATAAAAAGTGCCCACCATGAGATCCTGGATCTAGTGGTGGATTTATATGATACTACAGTGATGGTGGATCCATTAACACCATTAGCTAGAGACTTAGTGATATTATTTCAGATGGTTAGAGGTATCTTAGTCAAATTTAAGAGATATATGATGCATAGGAATTGATAGCTACCGACAATATAGATGTGATGTTGTAGAGTTTATTGCAATTGTATGCAGACCCTAGTTTTAGGAGTAGGAAACTCGCATATCATATTCCTAGAGATCCTCAAAGAATATTACTTCGTTAGAGACATAGATGGGGGAGAGCACAAAGAGAGAGGCCTCTAGATCCTAATTTAGGGTAGAGTCCCTAATAAGGAAAAATTTATTGGTGAATCTTCCTTAATTCATGAATATTTTAGATTTCAAAATTTAGTTTTGGAGAATTTTTAAGGGTGTGCATGTTTTTTTTTCACCTAAATTTTATGGTCATAAGTTATTTTTGGGCCAGTTTGTCAAGCATTTAAAATAATAGCCAACTATTTATATTAAAATCACTTTTACCATGAAAGATAAATTTTACACATTTGTCTATATATTTATTTATTCTAATTATAATTCTAATATTAAACATCAAATTGCAATTAAAATTTTAATATGGGCATTGACGATAGATACAAAATCAATACGGTATGAGATTATGTAAAGACCCCATGTATTGTAAAATCTAACTATTCCATTGATTATAGAATATGCTACTAATCAGTAACATATATATGCTATCATTTTCTAGCATATATACTTTCGCATTTCCTGTAAGGTTGTAAGTAGCATATATGCTACTCATCATAGCGGTCAACATATGTTCATGCTACTAGCCTTTAGCATTTTGAAATAATTCTCCAACCATTTGAAACCCATTTTGTTCCAATTCGCCATGATTTAAAAATCCTCTTTGACATATTTTCCAAGTAATATCCATGGGTTTGTTTTTTTGGGGGGGAGGGTCTTAAAATTTTCCCCGCTCCCTAGCCTACACAACCAGAGCTACCGAACATGGACTCATTAGCCTAAAGTATTTAGAGACCCACCATAGGGGTGATGGTGCTTAAGCCACTTTAGTAGATGGGACAAATCCATTTTGTATGATTTTTGTGATGTATTACAATTGATTCAATATATATGGTGATTTTGGTGATATTTGGATGTTTTGGTGTTGGTTGTGTGTATGTTGACTTAATTATCATTTTCCTGATTTTTAGACACATGTGTGTATGTGATGATACCATGGTACATAGGACTAATGATGATGTGATTAGATAGGTAAATATGGTGATAAGGGGATTGAAAAGATAGCTCAACCCATGTGATGTTAAGGAGCTAAGAGGTGGAACAAGGATAAGATGCCCAATGGTAGGATGTCACAACGTATTGGGTATATAAATCCAAGCAATCCCATAGGCCTAAGAAATGATGAATAAATTCTTTGGTTATCCAATAGGAAATAATAGGGAAAATCAAAGCCAAAAATAGGTAGAGTCGAGACCAAAGCACTCAAATGGTAGGAGAAACTAGAGAGTGCATGGTTATAAATCCAAGTAGAATGAACAACCCAAGAAAGGATGTAACGCACCCTCCGAATGGCCAGAATGTGAATAGGATGTTCGGTGTGATTGGGACACATGGGATCACCTCTCAAGCTGTGGGACTTGGGCTCGAGGTGAACCTCCAGAGAAGGCCAGCTTCCTCTTCCTAAACTAAGTGTTGTACTACTCCTAGTGTAATAAAATGGTTATCTAGTCCTATGCTAACATTTTCATGGGTTTTAGGGAAAGAGATTTACAGAAATGAAACTATACTAGGGATGGTGATGCACCAAATAAAGGGTGTTTCTAGACTCAGGAAGGGTTAATTTGAAGAGGGTGTGTGCACCACAAGTCAACTTCACCTACTGCAACTTAGAGAGGGTACAAAATACCACAGACTAGGAAGCATGCGTTCCCTTTGTTAAACTTGATCAAACAAACAAGTTATTAGTATTCCAGTGAAGAAGGATGAACTTGAGAAGGGTGAACAAGCACCACAACTCAACTGCATGCAATACTCCACCACTTGATAAGCACAGAACTCCAAGAACCTGCAATAGAAACTTAAACTTGCACAGTGTACCTGCAAGCATGAGAAAGGCACAAAGAAGTATAGAAGGATGAAAGGACTGAGATTAGTCACAAAACACACACTTTTATTGCTTCAATAACATGCACAATGCATCATACATTCAGAAGAGGCAATGGCTGCCATTACAGTCTTGAAGAGGAGGCTTGAAATTTCCCTCAACATACAAGAACAACTTGCAGAAGAGAGAGGACTCTTGAAAAAATATACACTTGCCTAAGATATCTAACTTATCCAACTTATCTGAACTGTTGGAACCCTTTGAAATGAGCTTGCAATTTACATTTATAGAAGAATATGTGAGAAATAAAAGGAAAGGTCATAATTACGTTCCTAAATTGAAGGCACATGATGTATTTATTACAGTTAGTTGAACCACTTGAGAAGGTTCCATCATGTGTCATTAATTGCCTGATTGACCTAGTCTTCTCAATTAATTAAAATAATATTTAAATAAAATATTTAATAATAATAATAATAAATATTATTATTAAAATATTTAAATAAAAATATTAATTTAATTAAAATAATGGTGGGACCCCCCCCCTTAAAGCTTGACCGGTTTGACTTGAAGAGGAGGGGGGTCCATGTGGAAAAGTTGCAAAAGACCAACTCGGTGGTTGGCTCGCTAGCCAACTCACCGAGTTGGTTTCTGAGCTCCTCACCTTCACCTCAACCAATGAGCTCCTTGCATTGGTCCCATTGGGCTCTCTTGCACTGAGTCCTTCAATGAGCTATCCATCTCGACATTATCATGACTTCCCTCTACATCAGCTCGAAGATTTATGCACTTGCCACTGAGCTCTTGGTTTGAAATTCCATCACCACGAGCAACTCGTGCCTAACCTTTATCCATCTCTCGCTCTTCTGAAATGATCTTACCCACCCATGCTCAAATCACCTGATTCCAAGCTTAACCCAATGAGTGTTCTATCTCGAGAGCTTCAAACTCAACTCCATTCCACCAATAATTGACCTCACCGATGGAATCAACTTACATTGTAATTGATCCCTCATGTCTCACCTGTCTTCATCTTGGTTCAGACCCCTTGAGTCATGATTTTTCGGCCAACATATCCAAGCTTGTAACCTCATGGCAGTGCACTCAAAATCTCCTCCTCCTAAGTCACTTATTTCGGACAACTCCAGCTTGCATTCTATCGACCAGAATGACTCGGCATCCAATTTAGCCTTGTCAGGTTCTCTTTGAAATTTTCACTTGCTTAATGCTTGATGAATTCAAACAAAGTTAATTCGAATGAATTACTCAGTTGTATGCTGAGCTATTCACTCCACTTGCTTCCCATCCAAGTTTCCCCGATGACTCACTCGGTGAATGGCGAATGGCTCAACTCGGTTAAATTCATCCATGCAAAGCTTTCTCCCGAACTCATTTTTGACGTCAATGTCCCAGGCTTATGCTAGATGAGTTATGTGCCAATTCTTTCCTCCCAAATGTCACTTGACACCTAAATCATCGTTCCTCAACCATTCCAATTTGAGCCTCTTGCTTGCTATGGATACCTCAACAACTTGCGTAAACTCGAGCTCCCGAGCTTCTTCATTCTTAGAGTCATCCTTACATGTTTGTGTGCTCAACTAGCAAACAGTCTATTCTCAACCTTTACTCATTTTCTGTGATGTTTCATCCATGCAAACCATTTTCTATAAATTCTTCGATGCTCACTTGACATCCCTGTAACTTGGCTCTACAATGATTCTTCTTGATTCAGACTTGGCATTTAATCTTGAATACTTCACCACAAGATCATAGTTTTCTTGTCAATTCCTGAATGAGATCTTCATTTATGCGGGCTCAATGGTTTGATTCTTCTTGATTCAGACTAGGCTATCCTCCTACTACACTCATTAAAGCAAGCTGATGTTCTCCATGACTTGCTAAGATGACTGCCAACATTCTCCTAAGCCTCATCTTTTGGTGTTACTTGAACATCTCCTCTGTTTTCTTCACTCATCATGTGAGGTGAACTAAAACAAACATGTTCTGATGAGCCACTTACAAGTCTACTTTTACCATTTGAGCTCCTTATTTCCATCACAGGATTTTTGACTCAGTCAAATTCCATTGATGAAACTTTTCAGTCTGAGTTATTTTCTTCGAGCCCGGCCGACTTACTTATCACCTAATTGACCAATTTCACTCCATGTGATTTGGTTTGCCTTCGCTCATGTCTTAATCATTGAACATGAACTCAAATGTATTGAATTCCATTTTATGAGCCCATGAATTGCTCTTTATTAATAGACTCCACTTCATTTTGAACCCCATCTTTCATTCTATCAATGTCTGACTCATTTTCTGGTTGCACCATGCTTGTCGATGTCCCTCCCCTCGCATGAAGCTTGTGACTCGATCTCTACGAGCCCTGAGTTTTTCATCGCTGAATGCATAGCTCCCATCTAGCCTAGTTTATTTATCTCCATGCATGTTCCTCTGAATCGGTTGAGCTTCTCATGAGTTTTACCAAGCTCTATGGTGTTGAGCAGTCTGCCCTCATACTGAACCCAGACACTAGATTGCTTGAATCTTCACTGTGTTTCCTCATAATCCCCTTGGGCCATCTGTGAGCTCATGTTAATGAAACATTCATGCATCGATGCTCAAGCATTGAAAAGGCTTCTACTGTTCTGAACATCCTATCCTGTGCAATGATTGTCTCACAACCACAAGACATTCATGAAATCTGTACTTTAGGATTAATTGGAGTTTTCAGATTGCTTTCATTCAAACTCTTCGCACATGAGCCATTCTGATACCATTGAACGATTGCCTCTGGCCACCGGTATCCTAAATATGCCCTCCCTTTGGTGAACACTTATCTCTTTTAATTTCTGACCCACTCTCAATTCACATGCCTTTCAATTCTCCCGGTGACTCAGCATTCTAGCTCCTCTTGGATTGGTAAGCTTTAAATGACTTCTCCCTGTGAAGCTCTCATGTTGGATAACCATCATAATTTTTCCAACTCAATCTTAGTTTGATTTGGTATTTTCCCCTATGTGGAGTGAACACTTCTCCTGGTAGATCCAACTCCAAAATTTCCACTTGAAATCTGCTTTTGAAATTCGCCCAATGCGAAGTAAAGTTTGAGATTTGACCTTGAGTCACCTCCACGAAAACCCACTTGGCATTGCACCTATTTCCCTACGACCATCTTTGGAGTGTGGGGTTTCCTTACCATTTCCATATCTCATTTTGACTTAGTTAATCCTACTGACTTCCACTACATCTCATCAAACTCATCCTGAGCTCATCATTGAGGAGACCATTTTCTGATGCCAACATTTCCGAGCTTTAGCCTTGTCAGGTGTGATAATTCTCATCATAAGGCCTTTATGCTCACCAACTCATGTGACGAGTTAGGCCTGGCAAGATGCTCATATAAGCTGTAAAGCTTTGCATTCCATTAATATTCTGATATGAAACAAGTTCCACCTCTATGAGATCCGCTTCCATTGTTCATCGTAACCAAGGTCTCCTATAGTGATCTTTGTGATTTGTATTTCATCTTGTCTCCCGGAAACACTCTTACTGTCACTTAATCTTTTCATCCTTTTCTTAACATTAAATCATAATTTGAGGATGCATTCGATTTCTGAACAGATTCCAAAAACATCTTTGGAACCTGCTTGTGATGTTGCTCAACAAGAACTCTACTCATTTGAACATGATCCTTGAATCATCTAGAAACCAACTCGGCTGAGGAAGCTTGAGCGTAGAACCTGAAATTCTCCTAGGAAAGTTCCAAGGAAGTAATTGGCTATACCAGCAGCTACAGGGTAGAGACCTAAACTTATCTCAGAAAATGAGTGGCCTCCAGAGAGAGTTAATTGCGAATGAGCTCCTCAGGGTGATCCCAAGGAACCATTTTTGATCCTGATGTTCTAGTTGCATGCAACCACATTCCTTGATCAGAGCTCTCAAAATCTTGCCGCTGTAGTAGAAGAACTATGATAAATTTTTAGTTGAGTTGTCTCACCTTTTCATTTTGGAAATTCCTTCCATGGAAGAAGCTCACCAAATCTTGAGGCAGCTATTGTCTCCTCGAGTCTTAAATCTGAGTTCATATTCCAACAAGGAAGCATCAATCTCATCCATGTTGAATTAAACCGAGCTAAGCTCATCATTTCTCTCCCTCAATGAGCCAATTTTATCCTCGAAACATCCTCCCTCCTATCCATGATCTCTTTTTGACAAGCCAAACTGTGAGTTAAATGAGCTTTTATACTTAATGAATTAATTCCTACTCATGAACTTTGCAGTTCAAAGAAGGCTTTGATCTGAGTTATGAACCGAGTTCTGACAAGGCATGAACCTCCTTTGATGACTCGTGAAAACTTTATTCCCGATTTGACAACCCATTTAGCTCGACCCCAAAAAACAGATAAATCAAAATGATTTATCGAACCTCCTCGATGGTAAATGTTCCAAAACATTTAAATTTTATTGAAATCACCTTGATGACATGAAGAAGTTTCCCTGGGACCAATGTCATGATTTGATAGTAATAAGGCCCCTGTTTTCCAATTTTTCCATGTGCGTAAAATTGGATAACATTTTTGGCGACCTCTCGGGGATGATTTCCTGCTAAGCATGATTCCAGTAGCCTTAAGTCATCCATTGGGCATGGAGTCAATGTTGGAATCCTGAAAGTAGTTTGATTTTCTTTGACACATCCTGGAATCCCCTTGAGCATTGTTGATCTTGGACCTTCCTAGAATGCTAAGCATGAAGTATACTGAAACTGTTGAATGTTTGGCATCTATGGAACACTGTAGAATTTTGAATGAAGCAGATTTTGAAACTCTTATGGAAACCTTGAACCTTCCTTCTCCTTGAGAAACTTCCAATGATGAAACAATGTGCAAGAACAACACAAAACACAACAAAAAGGAAAGAAAGAACAACAACACATAACAATGTGCATAAGCACTTGGAGGAAAACACCTAACTAAACTGTATAGGGGGTGGAATGATCTCAAAAACAAGCTTTGAGATGTATCCCATTCACATGAATGGGTAGTTCTTCTCCATTGAGACTAGATAGATGAAATTAATTCACCTCTTTGCAACTTGTGATGATGTATGGCCCACTCCAGAGAGCGTCAAACTTGTTATGCCTTCCTGGTTTGGCCCTATCTTCATCCCATTTGAGGACTAAATATCCCTCTTGAAAATTCCTGTCAGATGCGTTCTTGTCAAAATATTTCTTAACCTAAGCCTGATGTTGCTCCAAAGTCTTCATAGCCTTGTTCTGTACTTCCTCTAACTCCATGAGTTCAGAAAACCTTACTGTCAGAGGATCACTCTCCATAACTTCAAGTTGATGAGCTAACTCCAAAGAAGGTAACTCCAAGGAGAGTGGAAGTTTTTCTTCCCTTCCATATACAAGAATGAAAGGAGAATTTCCTATGGCCCTTTTAGGTGTGATCCGATCTTCCCATAAGGTAGTCTTAAGCTGTGTATGCCAAGTCCTCTTGTTAGTTTCCATTGTGCACTTAATAATCCTTATGAGGTTTTTGTTGCTAGACTCAGCCAATCTATTTCCTTGTAGATAGCAATTGAATGAAGTCTTGAGGTTGACCCCATTTTTAACAGCCCATTCACTCAACTTCATATCAAGAAAATCCATTGCATTGTCTGAAATGATTGTAAATGGAACACTGAACCTTGTCATTATACCTTCCAAGAAATCTAGAACTACCTTCTCATTGCTCTCTTTCAATGCTACCACCTCTGTCCATCAAGTAAAATAGTCTGTTGCAGTAAGGACCCATTTATGTCCATCACTGGATGGAGGATTAATCATTCCGATGAAGTCCAACCCCCATTGAACAAAGGGTTGATCCACTTGAATTGGATGCAGTGGAAGAGCTGCCAACTTCTGCTTACCTATGAAAAAGGCACATTCCTTACATTTCCTTACCCAGAGATGGGCATCTTTGAATAAATCTGGCCAATAGTAGCCAGCTCGCATGATCTTGGTAGCAGTTGTTCATGCAGAATAATGTCCTCCAGATAGGCCATTATGAAACTCTTCTAGTATCTTACTTACCTGTTCCAGTCCTATGCACCGAAGGAGAACACCATTCAAATCCTTTCGAAAGAGAACGTTATCTACCAAAACATATGGAATAGATTGAAGATGGAAAGTTCATCTTTGGTTTTTATCCATGTTCACAGGATATACTCCTGAGAAGAGGAAATTCTTCATTTTGGATAACCAGTCAACTTGATCATCACTCTCATCAGTATTTAGGAGTGTCACGTCCTCATCACCTTTTGATTCCATGTCTGCAGCAAGTTGTTGACACAAACCTTTACCTCTGACAAGTTTGGTAACTTTGATATGCACGTCATACTCCATCACCTTCGTGATCCATCCAGCACGCTTTTCATTCATCTCTTTGTTCAGCAAAAATTCCTTGACACCTGGATGAGACACCATCAGATGAATTTTGTTGTTGGACAACATGTGCTTGAATTTCTTCAAAGCTCGAATAACCACAAAGACTTGTTTTTCAATGAATGAGTATTTGAGCTCATAGTCTTTGAGGGATTGACTGAAGAAAGCAATTGGTTACTCCAATAGGTTATCATTTTTGTTGGGTGAGGATCCCTGAAATGCTCTCTTGACCTGCAAAAGCATAAAGGATAAAATATTTTTCAAACCTGGGGTTCACCAGCATGGGAGCTTGAGAAATGGCTGTTTTGATGGCTTCAAAGCTCTCTCATCCTTCCTTTGTCCATGAGAATGGCATGTTTTTCTTTAGCATGGTTGTCAGTGGTTTAGCCAATGTCGCAAATTGAGGGATGAATCTCTGCACAAAATTTATGGTTCCCAGAAAACTCTGGAGGCCCTTCTTGTGACTTGGGAGAGATAAGGACATAATCAAATGAATCCTGGCTGGATCGATTGATAGTCCTTCCACTGAAACAACATGCCCCAACAACTTTCCCTCGTGCACTACAAAAATACATTTCTTGGGGTTAAGTGAAACCCCAAATTCCCTACACCTTTGGAAAACCTTCCTTAGATGCGTGATGTGATCTTCTGAATATTTAGAGTATATAGTTATATCATCAAGGTAAACCAAAATGATATCATTGATTAGTCCCTTAAATGCCATGTCCATGGCTCTTTGGAAAGTAGCCCCGGCATTGGACAATCCGAATGGCATTTTGTTGTAGGCATACGTGCCCCACTTGGTAGTGAAAGCCATTTTGAATTGGTCAGATTCTTGGACTAGAATTTGATTGTAACCCAAATATCCATTGAGAAAAGAAAATATTTGAGCTCCTATCACTGTTTGAAGGATTTTCTCCATTGATGGAAGAGGATGATGTTCTTTCAATGAGGCACGATTCAAATCCCTGAAATCTACACATAACCAAATCTCTCCGTTCTTCTTCCTTACGGGCACCAGATTGGATACCCAAGAGGAGTACTTGATGGGAAAAATTATACAGGCCTCGATGAGTTTGGTTAGCTCCTTTCTCATTAGTGGCTCAATTTTGGGATTAATTGGCCTCTGTTTCTGACGAACTGGCTTAGCATTAGGATCCAGTTTGATGGTATGTTGTGCTAGACCTGGATCAAAACCACGCAGGTCTTTATAGCTCCATGCAAAAATGTCATGATACTCTTGAAAAAGTTTGATGAAAGCTTCTTTCTCTTCAGAAGTACACACTTTTCTGATCTTTAGAAACTTTTCATTTGCTACCTCAACTTCCTCAAAATATTCTTCTTTGACCACCATGTTAGAGCTTTGTCTTTTGGCTTGATCATCTGAATTGAAAATGGATTCCAGAGTAACTAAACCTTTTGGTAGCTTGTTGCTTTTCAATTGTATAATTTGATCACCATATGATTCTTGCAACTTATCTTGATTTCTTATAGCAAACTCCACCTCTTCTTGTAGGAAAAGGACAATTTGTTTGTCACTATCGAACACTTGCCAACTACTCACATTATCAGGGACTGTAGGTCGAACCACCATTTTGACAAATTGCTGCCCTTCTTTCATGATATCAACAGGTATGTTGTTTTGAGAACTAACTGTAGCAAGCCTATCAACATCTTGATTCTGATTTCTAGGAACTGCATGGATTCCAAAAGCTTCAAAATCTTCAATCAAGTCCCAGACTCGATTCTTGTATGATCTTAAAAGATCATTTTTAGATGCACTACATGCTGCCAAACTTGATGAAAAACTAACTCATTATCTCCAAAAATAGTCAGGGCCTTGATTCCCTTCTTTTGGGCTAGCTGAATTCCTTGCACAAGGGCCTCATATTCAGCAACATTGTTAGTGCAACTGAATTGCAACCAGAAAGATGAGAAGTACTTATCTCCCTCTGGAGAAATTAACATAACACCAGCACTAGATCCATTCTTACTTCTTGAGCCATCGAAGAACAATTTCCACAGTCCTTTAGAATCACTTGGTGTTTTGACAAGTTGTGGTATGATCATATCTTCTTCATGAATACAGTATGTACCTAATCCTGTTTCTTCCAAGACCAGCAAACCAACTTCTTCTTCTACTAATACATTAGTGTAGGGATCATACTGATGATCTCTACTTACTTCATCTAGCACAGTATCAGGGACTTCTTCAACAAGAGTGGTTGGTTCATGATCAACATCTTCTTCTTCTGGATCTCCGATGGTGTAATTCCCATTTATAGGACTAGCAGTGTAGGGTTCTACATGATTATGGCAGATTGGTTCTACCCTTATAGTTACTTTGGTTCTGTATCGAGTCCTGAGAATCATATGTGACCAATTGGCTGATAGATAACCACCCATCTTGGTAGTGAAATCTCGTGATAGGCAGATGGAAAAGAGAGGAGGGAGATCAATGACTGATATGTCTTGGGTGAATGAAAAACTTGGGCATGCATGGATGGTAAGTTGAAGTCCTTTGATAACCCCAATAGTCTTAACAGTTGTGCCATCCAGCTGAACAACCCCTCTTGCAACTGGCGCATATTGTATGCCTAGTACATCTGTAATTTGTTTAGGCATGACAGAGCTACTGGCACCAGAATCGATCATGCAATTATGTACCAGGTGGTCGCCAATGATCAGGGAAATGTAGAATGGTGGTGGTTTGTTTTCCCTAGGAATAATTTTCCCTTCCGGTTGACACAAACTTGTAGCATTTGTCACTCTATGACTTGGTGATCCGCTAGTTGTACCAAAACTATTTGGAGATTCTCGCAACAGATTTCTTTGAGAAGGGATCGAGAGCACATCCCACATCGTAACGCTCAGATTGGTTTTCTTCATTTGTTCTACTATGCTGAAGGGAATTGCTCCAACTTTGATGACACTTTTTTGGGCATTGGGGTCCTCCTTTGGAAAATGCTTGTTGGGTACCGTGATGCCTGGAGAACCTTCTTTCCTTGCAGCTTGGCTAGCCGGTGTTTCTGGTGATTTCTTTCCCACATTTTTATCAACTACCATTTGTAACCCAGGTTGAGAAGTGGATGCTAGATCAGCTTTGGGAGGTTGAGGCTCCATTTCTCTCTTCTTGGAATGAGTGTTTGCTGCCACTGATGAGGAATCTATATTCAACCCACAAAAATCTTCTGCTTGCCAGTTTAGCAAAGTGGTTTCTTCAGGTGTCTGCAATTGATCTGCTATTTCCTACGTAGATGATTTTTTTGTTGGCTCTGAAGGGGAAGATACACTTTGAACCATAAGGGCCTGGCTAAGAACTCCATTGGGACAAATATTTTGATTGTGAGGTTGAGAACAAGGATAACACCATTCGTAGTCTTGAACTAGATTATTTTGAACAGGTACTATAGCTCTAGATGAGCTAGCTGCAAGAGGGTTCTGAAAGTTCAAAGGCCTGACATTTGTAACTTGACTTGTAGTTTGATTTTGAGGCTGATTGTTCCCTTGAAAAGGAGGACGGTTAGCCTGATACTGCTGATTTTGTGGCTGATATGGATGATTGTATTGAAATTGTTGCCTTTTGAGTGCAACGAGCTCATTTCCAAAATTTTGCAGTAGTGACTTGACTTCAAATAGGTCATTTGAAGAGGCAGGGGAAGATTGAGATGGTTGATTGGAGTCTACTGGAATAGGAGCAATGATAGGCTGATGATTCATAAGATCTAGAGAAAAGGGCATTGGTGGTCGTGGAGCTATCTTTCCAGCCTGAATCAAAGAATTTTCTGCACTTATGGCAACTTCGTAAGCATCAGGAAGTGTAGTCCCTCCCATGGACTGGATCATAACTGCTACATCACTATTCAAGGCTCACAAATAGTACAAGAATGCATTATGTGCAGAAGGCTTTACAAGTGCCAGAATCCTATTCCAAGTCCTGTGGAATCGGAAGTTGAAATCACTCATGTATTCTTGGGGAGCTCTCTTCATGGTAGTGAGTTGTTCCAAAAGTGATAGGTGATCACTTTTGTCTTCAAACTGTTTACATAGCTTTTCTCCCAACTCATCCCAAGTGGTTATAGTGCCAACACCTAACCTTCAAAACCATCGAAGTGCTTTTCCCTTGAAAGAGGTAGCAAGAAGTCTAACTACAACGTTGTCTTCTATGATATTATGTACTGCACAAATGCTGGCTACATAAAGATATGCTCCACTAGAGTAACGTGAGTTTCCCCCGTAGAAGGGTAAAATTTTGAGTGCCACAATAGGTATCGGGTCACGTTGAGCCAACATAAGAGGACTGCTTGCATTGAAAGGGGGAAAAACTTGGTTCCTCACCATAGCAACGAAAGGTTGATTGTTCCTGGGTGGAGGAAACCTTCCGTAAGGAGGAGTTGAATGACCCCTACTAGGTAAATCTGCAACTGGGGATGTGGAAATGCCTCTTCTTCTTCTCTTTGGAGGAGAAAAGGAAAGTTCGATATGCTGATAATTTCCTTTCTTTGAAGAAGCTCTTGTTTGAATTCTTCACATAAGTTACCACACTGAGATTTGGAATCCAGAGATATAGAGTCGCCAGGTACTTTGACTTGTGTAAGTGAGAAGAGAAGTACCAACTCTGTCCCACCCAAGGTTTGTGCCAAAAACTGTTGTCGCCAAATCACTGCACCCTCCGAATGGCCAGGATGTGAATAGGACATTCGGTGTGATTGGGACACATGGGATCACCTCTCAAGCTGTGGGACTTGGGCTCGAGGTGAACCTCCAGAGAAGGCCAGCTTCCTCTTCCTAAACTAAGTGTTGTACTACTCCTAGTGTAACAAAAATGATTATCTAGACCTATGCTAACATTTTCATGGGTTTTAGGGAAAGAGATTTACAGAAATGAAACTATACTAGGGATGGTGATGCACCAAATAAAGGGTGTTTCCAGACTCAGGAAGGGTTAATTTGAAGAGGGTGTGTGCACCACAAGTCAACTTCACCTACTGCAACTTAGAGAGGGTAAAAGATACCACAAACTAAGAGACATGTGTTCCCTTTGTTAAAATTTATCAGACCGAGAAATATACCAGTTTCCCAGTGAAGAAGGATGAACTCAAGAAGGGTGAACAGACACCACAACTCAACTGCATGCAATACTCCACCACTCGATAAGCACAGAACTCCAAGAACCTGCAATAGAAACTTAAACTTGCACAGTGTACCTACAAGTATGAGAAAGGCACAAAGAAGCATAGAAGGATGAAAGGACCAAGATTAGTCACAAAACACACACTTTTATTGCTTCAATAACATGCACAATGCATCATACATTCAGAAGAGGCAATAGTTTCCATTACAGTCTTGAAGAGGAGGCTTGAAATTTCTCTCAACACACAAGAACAACTTGCAGAAGAGAGAGGACTCTTGAAAAGTATACACTTGCCTAAGATATCTAACTGTCCAACTTGTCTGAACTGTTGGAACCCTTTGAAATGAGCTTCCAACTTACATTTATAGAAGAATATGTGAGAAAGAAGAGGAAAGGTCATAATTACATTCCTAAATTGAAGGCCCATGATGTATTTATTACAGTTAGTTGAACCACTTGAGAAGGTTCCATCATGGGTCATTAATTGCCTGATGACCTAGTCTTCTCAATTAATTAAAAGAATATTTAAATAAAATATTTAAATAATAATAATAAATATTATTATTAAAATATTTAAATAAAAATATTAATTTAATTAACATAATGTCGGGACCCCCCGTTGACCTGTTTGACTTGAAGAGGAGGAGGGTCCATATGGATAGAGTTGCTCACATATCCTAACTCGACGAGCTCTTTTGAGCTTCGAGCAACAAACCGAACTCACCGAGCTCCCAATCTACATCGAGCTCTTCTCACCTCTTCTAATTATCATTCTCTTCAACGATCATCGGGTCACTCAGACTACAACTCAGCTCATCCTAAGTCACTTATTTCCCTAACAATTGAGCTTGCATCTCTATCGACCAGTGACTTAGCATGAGTTTAGCTTGTCGAGCTCTCTTTGAATTTTGAGTTTGGCATTAATGCTTGATGAATTAAACAAAGTTAATCAGAATGAATTACTGAGCAGTTTTCATGCTTGAGCTATTCACTCGACTTGGTTCCCATCCAAGCGTTCCCTGACTGATTCACTTGGTGAATGGTGAATGACTCAACTCGGTTATCTGAATCTTTCATGTGAGCTTTCTCCCAAACTCATTTTTGACATGAACCATATTTTAGGCTTATGCAGATGGCTTATGTGTCGAATTATTTCCTCTGAGGAACTTGACACTGAGATCGGTTCCTCTAGCCATTCTAATTTGAACCTCTTGCTCTCTATGGATACCTCACCGTGCACCAAGTACCAAGCTCTACTGCCTTCATTCTTAGAGTCATCCTTACATGTTTGTGTGCTTAACTAGCATTTTTATTCTCAAGCCTTTACCATTTTCTGTGATGTATCCATGCAAACCATTTTCTATAAATTCTGCGACCTCACTTACACACTTTATTTTCTTGGCTTGAATGATTCAGAATTCAGACATTTAATCCATGAATACTTCACCACAAGATTGGTTTTCTTGTCAATTCCTGAATGAGATCTTCATTTAGTGTGGCTCAATCATGATTCTTCTTGATTCAGACTAGGCTATCCACCTACTAAACTCTTAAAGCAAGCTAAGCCTACTCCATTCAACTTGCTATGACCACCAACTTCTCCTAAGCCTCATTGTTTCAGTGTTACTGTAGAACATCTTGTCTGTTCCTCTTCACTCCATGCGAGGTGAACTAAAAAAAACATGTTCTGATGAGCCCTCAAGTCCTTTTACCGATGAGCTCCTTATTATCGTAGAATTTTTGACTCAAAAAATTCCATATGAAACTCTTTCAGTGTCGAGCTATTTCCATCATAGCCCAGACCACTCGTACTTATCACCTAATTGACCAAATAGCTCCATGTGATTTGGTTCACCTTCACTTGTGTCTTACTAATCAAACATGAACTCAAATGTATTGAATTCCACATTGAAACTCTAGAATCATCTTTTCTAATAGATCGGGATACTTGTTTTGAACCCCACTTTTTCATTCTATCGACGTCTAAGCTCATTTCCTCTCTGCACCATGCTTGTAGTCATGGTCCCTCCCCTCACATAAAGCTTGTGACTCGTCTCTACGAGCCCTAGTGTTTTCATCGCTGAATAACTCCCAGCGAGCCTTGTTTATCCTTATTGGGCTCCATTTCCTCTGAATCGGTGAGCTTCTCATGAGTTTTACCAAGCTCTACGCATCAAAAAGAATATACCCTCGACTGAACTCAGTCACTAGATTGCTTCAATGCAGCTGTGTTTCCTATAACCCAAAGCGCTCTGCGAGCTCGTGTTAATGTCACATTCATGCGGTGAACATCAGCTACAAAACCAACCCCATGATTTGCAGCTCAGACACAAAACATAATGATTATATCACACTGCTCATGGCCCTGAAAGGCATCTACCATATTGATATATAAACCTTTTTCTTCATCAGATTTGAGGACAACATCAAAATCTTAGTGCAAACATTTCAGTTGTAGCTTATAAGGTGTGATAATTCCAACATAAACCTTTATGATTGCCAACTTAGTGACTTGTTGAAGATTCTCATATAATTGCAAAGAAATTTGTGCTTCATGAATATTCTGATATGAAACAAATCCACTTGTATGAGATTCACTTCCATGAGCTACATCGTAAAACAAGTAAGGTCTCAATAGAGAATCTTTGTAATAAATTTCATCAGGTCTCCTGGTAACACTCTCACTGACTATCACTTGCATTTGAGGGGTGCATCGATTTTGATAAATAGTTTCCACTTTGGAAGTTTATCTTGAATGAAAATCCTTAATTTGAGGATGCATTGGTTACTAAACAGATAATTTCCACTTGGACAACCTCCTTGCTGGAAGCACTCAAAAAGGATTCTTCTATGGCTACAATGCCTACTAAAACCCTAGTGTGTGGGAGCTTCTCACCTATCCCTTCCATCTGGACAAGTTTTCAGCATCGCTTTCCCATCAAATTATTCGCACATGAGCCATGACTAAGCCATTAACACATCGAGTGGTTGGGTCTGTGATAAGATACAAATCCATTTCATGTAGCTCATAGTGGTGAACCGAGTGATTCTTCAGGCCAAATTCTGAAATGTTTTCCTTTTTCCACTCATTCAAATTAAAGCACTGACCCCCACTCAATGTTGCTCGGTATCATTTAAACAACATCTGTATGAATGCGGCGATGAAAATCTATCTCAGCCTAAGTAGCCTCCATCATCGCTTGGAATAACTTTCACCCAGTTTGCAACTGGTGCCACTTTAATTCTCCTGGTGATTTCATAAAATTATCTTGACAACTCCAAGCTTGGAATTCTCATGAACAGATCACCATCGTTGGATGATCTCCACTTGGAAATTTTATACCGCATTTCATCCCACGCACGGAAGTATCACCATGGTTTACCAACCCAATATTTCTTGGGAATGTCTTCCTAGTTCCCCTGCCGAGTTCATGCCTTATTGGCTATGACGAATTATATATCTCTTCCGACAATGTTGAGCTTGTCTTAACTTATCAACCCAGAAAATCTCACTTGGCAGATGAGTTCTTGGGAACTGCCACAGGGTGATCCCAAGGAACCATTGGTAACATTGCACTTGGAAAGATGTTCTGGTTTCATGCACCACAGTCGTGATCAGCTTGTTTACTCGATACAACTCAACCTAGTAGAAGAATGGTGATAAACTTGTTCCTTTAACTATGACCACAAACTCACCATTTCATGTTTACGAGTTATCTTATCAAGATCAGGCTCGGTCATTTAAGCTATTGTCTCTATCGAGTCATTAAATATGAGTTCATATTCCAATGAGGAAGCATTAATCTCTCCATGTGGAATTAAATCTAGTCGAGCTCATCATTTCTCTGCCTCAATGATCCAACCATCGAAACATCCTCTACTCCTATCGAGATTCCTTTACGAAAAGCCAAAATTAGTTACTGAGCTTACATTTCCTACTCATGAACTCATCTAAGGCTTGTGATCTGAGTTATGACCAAGTTAGGACAAGGCACGAGCTCCTCCAATGACTCATCTCTTTTATTCCTGATTTGACACTATTTAGCTTGACTGAGTGAGATAAGCTTATCGAACTCCTCGATGGCTCACATACCAAAAAAAAATGAGTGATCTCACCTGATGACCAGAAGTGGGATGGCAGGAAAAGGATTAGGGTGAGGTGGTAGTTCATAAGTTAGTTTATGGTCTAGTTGGTAGAGGGGAAGGTGGCCGGTTTCGAGATGAATCGGCCCCACACTTCTAGTAGGGTGAATAAGTATCATCAATGGGACATTTTCTACGTAGAACCTGAGAAGTCTTCATTGGTGTGCACGTGATACCCGTGATGAGAAAAAAATAATGGAGATGAAGCGGAAGGATTTTCTAGTTTTTGGTTTGGTCATGTTTTACCTCAACTTTGAGCTTCTTCATGTGGCATAAATATGCTTTGTAATAAAAACAATCATGGCTTGGAGCCTCATTCCATGTGCAATATGTCTTGGTTATGGGGGACTGAGTAATCCTAAGGAAAAATGATAGAGAGAGGAGTATCATAGGCTACAGAGGGCTAGTAATGATGTCTAAGAGTGATACTGATGTAAGATTACACCGATGGAGGAATTTTTTTCTCAATGATCAAGGCACAATAGATAAGATCATCACCCATGATATCATCAACCTTGTAGTCAAAACTGACAACTTGATCATCTAATCCTATAAGGGAAAATGGGTTAGATAGGTTGATGGTAGTATGTGGAGAGGTAGCAGGTGGAGAAATATGATGATCAATAACTAGTGGGGAAGAAGTAACAAGTGTAATTAGGGATTCATCCTGTATGAGGATGAACTTTATGTCGTGAGAAAATTTGTTGCGAATGGTTTCTTGGAAACACACAACTTACCTATCATGAATCTGGGCATAGTTAGCTAGGTTGAGATCATCTAAATTATAACCATAGTCATATTACAATGTAGAGGCATCTAGCGCACAATAATCAACTATGGTCTCTAGTCAAACCACATGCTCCAGTGGGGGTTGTGGTGTATGTGAGATTACTGTGGAAATAGAAGGATCCTTCTTGGGAGGCCAGAAGGAGGGAGGTAGATGGGATATAATGAACCCATGAAGGTAAGAAGTATTGATTCTAAGAGTGACCTCATTGGGATCATCATCATCAGAATCCAAGAGATTGGGAGGCATGGGATCAACCAATTTGAGATGACTAGCATTTCCGTGAAGAGAATATATAGGATAGTTAAAATGTTAATATTTTGGGAAGGGAATAAAAGATAGTTTGTGGAGCATTGGAAGCTGGTATGCCCCTTTTGTTGAAACATGCCATAATTCAAAGGATTCATGTCCTCCTGAATCTTATAAATATATCATTGGTGAGATAACTTCACATATTGACACGAGGTAGAAGAAATAGTACACATATGATGCGTCCAAGGCTGCCCTAAGAGAATATTATAATATAGAGGAAATTGAAGGCCATGAATTTGACGTGGAAAGTCCTAGGGGAATGGTGATGGGTAACCAAACATACCCCATAAGAGGCATCATTCATGATCATAACCTTGAAAAGTGGTTTGTGTAGATTTTAGGTTATCGATAGAATAACCAAGAGCCTTAATAAATTCTAATGAGGACAAACACATGCCTGATCCTTTTTCAATAAGATAACACTTCACAGTAGAGTGAATGATGTGAACTGAAATGAAGAGAGACATATCCTTTGTGTGGAGAAAGATATCATTTGGGATCATAGAAGATTTAGGAAAAGGAATCTAATTGTGAAAATCCATGGTAAGGTTGGTATGAATGGAGAAAACACAAAATTTGAAAGTAAATAAATGTTCAAACCTATCCCATTAAGGTTTGGATTGGTCTCATTTTTTAAAGCTATCCTTGATAAACATAATACAATAAAAGAGGGGTTGTTCAAAGGAAGGGTTTATGTGAGGTAGGAGGTCCATTCAAAATGATATGAAACATGTTTGGATATCCTTTTTTTCTTCAACCAAAGGGGATTTTCTCAAATTTTCCTTGATCTTTCTGTAAGTAGAAATTATTATCTTGAGAGGTAGGCATGTTGTGGGAAAGGGGTATAGGGTTTCATTTATGGATTTCCTATTTGGGAAAATTACAACTCGTAGTGAATGTGGGATAATGGATGTGTGGGATTAGAATTAGTTAAGTAAGATTGAGATTAATTAATTAGGTCTAATACTCCATGAGAATTATATGGGGAGAAAGGTCACATAATTAATCAATTGAGGCTTGATTGATATTAATATATTATTAAATGGGTTTTGGTTCAATGGTGTATATGATGGTGTAAATAGTGTTATCTAGCCATACACCAAGGTTTTACTCTCAGGAGATACTAATAAATAAGGGACGAGGTCAAAATTATACCCAAGATGAATATGAAAAAATGAAAACCCCTTATTCCTTGGTAGTTAATCCTAAGAATTATGTGTAGATAATACCTACAATTTTTTATTCAATCAATTTCCCCCTAGATTAGCTTGTTGAGGCTATATTGTGATGGATTTAGCATAATTTAGTGTTGGAAATAATGTCAATATTGTTTTCATTGATGTCAAGTCACATTGATGTCAAAGGTATTCTTGAGTGTATGATGATGTCATTGGTGTTCTTACTACTGTTATTAGTCTTCTTGTGTAATAACGTGTTGAAATAACATGATGAGTAGGTGTGTATGCATAGTTATTGAGTTATGGTCAAGCAACTAGGTGTTGTGTATGAGTTCCAAAGATGGTAGGAGGTCTCCATTGTGTCTAACATGTTTAGATTGATGTGTCAGGGGTGTTAATGAGTCTTTAAGATGTTATCATGATTAGTTCTCTTGATTCATGTGCTGGAGGAAGCTACTCAAGGCCTTATTCTTGACATAGAGAAAACATGATGAGTTTCTAACATAAAGTATACATAATAATAGGTTAGTAAAAGCATGTGAAATGTGTTTTGAGGTTACATAGAAGGTATAAAAGGTGTATCAGGTCACAATTCAGGTGTATGATTCATGATGAAGGTCCTTTGAAGAAAGAAAAATGAAGACAAGGTATGAAGGCACGTGTAAGTTATGGTGGTTTGAGAGTTTGAGGTATGTGAAAGCATGAACGAGCATTCTACATCATTATGAAAGTCATGAAAATGCAATGGTCCAAGTTTCAGGTCAAGAGAGTGAAGAAAAACAAGAAAAGTTGTTTTAAGCTCAATTGAGCTCTAGAAACACTCATTCCTAGCTCGATAGGTGTTGGGATGATGAGTTATAGCCCAGAAATATGAGAAACACATAAGGATTGGGTGCACTGGCACATGACACGTAGGTGAGTGTGCAACTATAGTGAAACAAGGCGTGCTTAGGACAACATGAAATAAGGACTTATTCATTTTTCAAGTTGAGGCTAATTATAAACATGGAGTGCGGAGAAAATTTTGTAGAAGACTTGAAGAGCACGCACAGGTTATTTTGGACAAGTGGAAGAGCAATCAACATTCATAGTTGTGGGGCTATTAATAGGATTATACCTCTATTGTATTATTAGAATATCTATTATTAGCAAGCTTGCATGCTCTTGTATTTATCATGTAAGGGCGCATGGTTATTCTTAGCATGTAGTATATTTTTGAAAGGTTCTTGGGAGGTGAAGGGAAAGTCCCCACCCCTATAAATATGTATTGATTTACACGGTTTAGGGATCAACATTATTGTAGTGTTATGCTATGATTTTATGGGCGCACATGACTATGGTGATAGTATTATGTATGTATGAAGCTTCTGTGTTTTACAACAATTAATATAATGGATATTTGTGGCTGGATATTAGTGTTTGACATAACTGAGCAAGAATATTGTATGTTAAAACTGATTATGGTTTTTGTTTAATTAATCTTGCATATGGTTAAAGATCTAGATCTGGTTTATGCACTACACTATACTTAATTATTTGTTATGGATATGGACTACTAGTATAATAATGCTAACTCCTTGAACAAGTTGACATAAAAGAGGAACCTGGTACCCTTGCGTGCTTTGGGTGAGCACTCATTTCAGGCTGAGTGATGTGCCAAAAATCCTTGGGATGTTGGAGATAAAATCTAAGCTACATTTTGGTTTCGTGATCTAGTGGGCATGGACCGCACCAGCCCAAAAAAATATTTATGGAGATGTCTCTTTGTATCCCAGAATATAGAGGCATAGAGGAGTAGTTGAGCATGTGCTTATGTTTGAGATATTATGACACACAAAGGGGATTATAGCTCTAGAGCATAAGGAAAGCCAATTTGCAACTACTTTGTAAGGGTGCACACATAGTTGGTACATGAAATATGATCTGAACCGGACTTGTGTAGACTATACCACATTGTGTGATGCTTTCTTAGCAAAGTTTCACATACCTAATTTTTAGAAGAAGAGCATCAACTCACTGAAGGACATCAAGTAGGGCACAACTGAGAGTGTTCAGGAGTATGATGCGTGATTTAAGACCCTTTTATTAAATATTTCTTATGACATTCACATGAGTCAACATGCTCAATGGTTCATTGGAGGTTTAATCACACCTTTCATAAGGGAACTCTCACACAAGAATTATATAGATATGTGCAAGGCACTTGATGCATCCCTGCATGCTGAGGGATTTGGGAGTGTAGAAACTGGAGTTAGTCCATTTTTTGAGGCTCAGAATGCAGTGATGGAAAAAAAGTTAGAAACGTTATCTACTAATTCAGCACATGAGATGTACAGTGGAATTTGATGCATAAACTATGAAGTAGAAGGAAATAATAAGGATAGTTTCCCTTGTAATTCAATGTGTGCCATGTTTCTGGACTATGAAATTTATCACTTGAATCATGATTCAAGTAGGTGCCAAGTGTTACAACGCACAATAAGAAAGAGCATGTCCAGTTACTGTAATATTTACAATTCTACCACACATTATCCTAAAAATTACAAGTTGATTGATTAGATTCATGATGTTATTAATAATGGTGTACTTTAAACCAATGTCAAAAATAATTCTAAGGAACAAGGTGAGCATCATGATTATAATCATAACAAAGGGAACTTTAATGGTCAAGAATATCATGGAGGATTTAGAGGCCGAGGTCGCGGCGGTGGAAGAAGTGAATTTAAATGAGGAACATGTTATACATATGGATCCCTTAATCATTATAGGCATGAATGTCCTCAAAATATCATTTGTTCTTTTTGTGGAAAGAACCATAATTATGAAGAATTCCTAGACTTGTATGAACACTTGAGTAAGAAGGAAAATAAGGACAAGGGCATGAGAATGGTTAGAGTACAAATCCCTATGGAAGATTAGTGGATGTCGAAGTTAGCGCTTGATCCTGAGTTGGTACCTATGAAGATCACTACACGTGCTGAGGCTACGTTCTAGAGAATTTCCAAGGTAGAAACTTGTTATTACAAAGGAATAGGTATTGCATGCAAAGTATCCAAACCCTATGTATCAAAAGGAAGTTTATCAAGAAACCATGGAGGTGATTAGGAATTTACAGGGTGAGATATAATGTCTGAAAGAGCAGTCACGGAAGTTAGAAAAGAAGAAAGAAAATAACCTACCATAGAAGGATGTTGATGATTTGAAGGAGGTTTTCAAGATGATACGACAAAATAACATCATTCCTTTGTTGGGGGAATGGTTAAGGGGCAAGAAAGCGTGCACTAGAGTTGAGCATGAAAGAATAAATTTTCATACTAACCTACCTCCTCATAGTCTATATTATGATAAGGAGATCACTCTTAATGTTACTATTGATGAATGGATCTTGAGTAACATCTTGATTGACCCATGTGGTGAATTGAATCTACTCACTTTAGACACATGGATTCAGATGGAGAGATCACCATTACAACCATCTTTGAATGTGTTGTTTATGGAAAACAACACTAAAGACACCCCAATTGGAGTCTTGAAGGATGATACTATTATTATAAAGGGTTCCAAGTTTACTGGAGTCTTTGAGGTCTTGGCACTTGAAAAGGTAGATAGTTTTCTAGCACTACTTGGGCACCCTTTGTGTAATGCAAGCAATGCTTAATCTGTGCTTTAAAAAAGGATATATAAGTTTTGGGAACAAGGAAGAGAGTGTGATCATTCCTTTGACAAACGAAAAAGCGAAAAAGATACACCTTATGTGGAACCTTTAAGTAAAGAGGATTTGAATAGAATTTATGTGTGCACCATTAGAGATCCTGAGGTACTTGAGACATCAAAGGAAGGAGTTCTCCAATGGGATGATGCAAAGTCCATGAGTGATACTACAAGTGTTGCATGTGATAACTAGGCACATGGCACTTATAAAATGGTTGGATGTGAGGTGAAAAGTGAAGTTACGTGCGTAAGTAGGCTAAGTATTGTTAGGAGTTTGGGAAGTAACCAGGTACCATGGTACATAGGTGAAGGAAATCTTGAAGTGTTACTGTGCGCTATGGAATTTCAATGGACATATCAAGTGGAAAGAAGGAATGTACTAGTTTATACTCTGCATGGGATGGAACCACATTGGTGGATGGTTCATAGGGATAATATTTTGGAGTGGCGAGAGGTGAGAATCGCCTTCTCTGTAAGATTTCTCCACAATAATGCACCTACCAAGATATGTGAATTTCATGGGAAGGATGCTTATGTTCAACAGTGTGAGGACTCTACATAGAGGGGATGCTTAGCACCATGTTCAACAGTGTGAGAGACTCTACATAGAGGGGAAAGAGGCCTTACCACCTATGTTATGGGTTCACCAATTCTACTACGGCTTGCAAGGCTGCGCATGCACATGGTATGTCTATGTCGAGTTTAATAGAGAGTCAAGAAATTGGCAGGAGCTAACTATAGGTATGATTAAGACCTTTGACTATTTTTCCACTAAACCTCCCGTGAATGAGGCATTACAGGTTATGAAGTGTTTGACTATGGGAGATAGTGCAAAGGTTGAGGAATTTATTCAGGAGTTACTATGTGAGTCAGACATGGAGGCACACTTTGAAGAAGAAGAGACATATGTAGAACAGCTTGGGTGCGCCTTCCTAGAAAAAGAAAATATGGTCTTTGTTATTGATGACAAAGAAGTAGAGAATCTATATGTTGAGCATATAGAGGGTACACGCGAGGTCTTAAATAGTGAAAATAAGAAGTCACATGCCTACCATCAGCCGATGAAAATGAAGAAGGTCAATAATGGAACAAATGTTGTACCTAAGGAGGCCATCATTAAAGATTATTGGTCTAACTCTAAGGTTGGTAAGATAATTGAGCTACGGCGTGACTTCTAGAACTTATTCCCTAGAGGTTATTGTACGCCAGAAAAGCGACAAGCGAGTGTGAGAATCTACAAGTAACTCTTCCGCGTACCTGACCTCTCGAGATCGTGCCGAGACAGCTAGTGGGGGTTGAATATGCGTGGGATGCAGACAAACTAGTTAGGCAGTCTAATGTCTTCGACACGCAATAGTGGAATTTGTGAATCTAAGGCAAAGAAGGCCCTTCTAACTTGGACTGGTGTGATAGATCGATCGGCAAGGATGACTGCTCGAAGGCTCCAATCAATATCGAGCTCTGGCGTGATTCGATCTATGGGTTGTGGAATACGTGGAAAGTGACCTGGGATAGTTTCGTGTATGTCTCCTGATAAGGTCATATAGTGGATGGTGAATATAATTGACTCTACGGACGATTCTCTGGCCTAGTCCAGAATTCTCTAGCTTCGTTAGCCGCTATATCTAATAAGGACAATTGTTCAATGATGATGGGTGGAAGTGGAGTGGATCTAAATACCAAGGTGCGTAGAGTAGTGTCTATATCTGATTGACTTGTGGACTCGTTGGGCTCTGGGATCTATGGATCACAACCATAGACTCTTGGTTGTTACGGTCCCGTTATGGTCATACGTGAAATCAAGTTCTAATCCCTAGTATCCAGTAATCGTATGCTTTCTCAGCTTCTATGTTTAGGACCAACAACTGTGTGATTTTCTCAGAATATCTCACAGGCGTTCGTGCAACCTGGATCCTTAGACTGGTATCATATCTGTGAGAGTGTCTCCTACACCTCGCTGTGGGACCAAAGGATCACAACCAAAGGTTTGTTCTCTTTCAAACTCTTCTACAGTCATGTGAGTGTTTACCTAGGGCAATCTGTAATTTGGTTGGTTTGACCAAAACGTATGTGCTTGGTCGTCCTCTATGTTTAACCCTCTCAACTGAGAACTGATTAGTTGTAAATCTGTTGTCGTTCGGAATACTTGTATTCTGAGATTTTGGTCTATGTCAACTATTGCTGTGACGAGATTTGGTTGAGGCATGATTGGCTCAAATATATATTCCCTGGGCTCCTGAGGTCCCGTGATTGTCATACAAAATAGAATGTAAATCTAACTGTAACTAAGTAAACTCTAACTACGTGGAATAAATCTAAAACATATATATAACTTCTATTCTTCTAAGAAACCTTTCAAGATTATAATGGAAAGTAAACTATTTTAAGCGTATCTAGAAATAACAACTAAACAATAATTTAAAATAGACAAAATAACCGAGTGTAGTTATCAGCCTGTGCAATTTGTAGATTTTGTTCTAAATAAATAAAATAGCTCGTCTAATCTATCTGCAAGATTCTCGATCCTACCTCAGAAGTGAGGAGTGAATCATAGTTTCTCAGAGACTATCAATCCTCACAGCTTCCCTGGCAATATCGAGAATAAAAGTCACTGAAATGAAGCAATTATCTACTCTATTTGATATGATTCTAACTAGAACTTTGAAAGTTAAAACCTGGATTCCGCAGAACAGTGGCGAATCTGATGGCGTGTGCGATCTTGTCCCCTCAGTATGATCTCCTCGTTCTTTCATGTTCACGTGGATCCAGAAAAGCGTGTAATGCTAGCACCGATAGGAGTAGATTTTAGGACAAGGACAGCTTAGAATGCAGACCGAAAATGTGAGTAGGAGAGGGACAGCACAAGAGTACAGAGCTTGGCTTATGCGATTCCTAGCGGGATTTTACTACGAGTCATGCAACATGAAGCGACCAAAACCTGTAACTATCTTATTCGAAGAGCAAAACCTGCAACTTTAATGGCTTCCTAAGCTATTTTGTTCCAATGGGTTGGATAAAATAACGACACTGTTTGCACAAGCTGGGTATGTGGCTTACCAACAGCTAAATAAAGCTAACCAGGCATATAATGAACTGAACTAAGAACTCTAAGCAACAATGAAAATTAAATCTACAGCAAAGAGAAAATTCAGAGGCAAGCTTTAGACCAGATTGGATGAAATGACAGCAATGCCTGCACAAGATGGGTATGTGGCTTACCAACAGCTGAGCAATCTAACTAAAGATGCAAGTGAATTCAAGCTATGGCTTCTAAACAAGATAACAAGCTAAAATACTAAAATGAGGAGAGCAAAGATCAGTCTTCAAAATCCAGCCAAACTTCAGACCATTTTCTTGTGCACAAACCATGCATTTATAGGAATTCAATCACCCAAAAATCAAAACCAAATTGAACTCCTAAACAATAAACAAAGGAAAAACACTATTCCAGGGGACCAAAAACATAAATGCATGCTCAAGTCGGCAAAGAAAGCTAGTGAATCGTGATATTTCACGCGAGTCACGTCAAAAGAACATTCTGGAAAACGCGCACAGGACCGCCGCTCTGAGCAGGGTGGCGGTTACAGGACCGCTGCCCTACAGGGCGGCGGTTTCATCACTAAAGATCAAGAGGCCAAGGAAAGAGGGAAAAAGGGGAAAACAAAGGGCGCGAGGACTAAGCGGGCCATGCGGGATGTTAACGCATACTCCGAGGGATTTTTCGGATCCCGAACACCTTGCGAGGAGACCTGTATCATCATTGGGGAACTTGTTACACTGTTCTGCAGTACAGTACCTTACAATTTTGGGTACATACATATTGCCCCCCTCGGAGAAGCGTTTTAGCCATGAAGAGGCATAAAACGGTGGGTCCGAGTATGGCAGTCGCGAAATGGGGAGTTAGAAGTTATACCTTACTTGTCCGTGTGTTGAAATGACGCCATCCGAAATTCCCGCTACCTGCAAAATGAAAAGAGAACTCAAGTGCAGATAGATACAAAACTTGGAAAAAAAAAACACTAAATTGATAGGGAATGAGAACGTACCATTCGTACGGGGATAGGAACTTACCTCCATCAGCGCTCCAAACCTGAGAAAAAGTCTTTTAAAATGAAATAGGGTGCTATATATATGAAAGTGGGCCCATTTTCCTATTCATTTGCACACGTTGATTTGATTGATTTTGAGCTCTGGGACCCACGGTGACAGTTTCATGCGTGAGTAGAGTCAAAACGTCCGCAGCAAGATTGTGATCATGCCTCCACGTGCGGAACACCGCCCTGCTAGATCACAGGTTGGTTTTCTTCAATTTTGCGTTTTTCCCCCTTTAAATTTGAAATGTTAAATTTGTCGTAATGGGGGGGTTATTTTTGAAAATGTTAGGTTCAAAAGGTCCACCTAGGGGGGTGCCTACTGGGTAGGCTCCATCTGTAGGTTAAATGGTCTTTTTTTACTTATTTTGGGCTTTTTGGGATTAGAAACCCGCGCGGGTTTTCGGACCACGACCGCCGCCCTGGCTAGGGTGACGGTTACATGACCGCCGCCCTATTCAGGGTGGCAGTTACACAACCTCCGCCCTTAAGGCGGCGGTTACAAAACCACCTCCGTGCTCAGGGCGGCGGTTCTGACCAGAATGCAAAAGAACTTAATTTTTGAGATTGCACTTGTATTTTCTTACACTTCTATACGTTTTTATGACCTTCTTGGTATTTTTCAGATACTAACTTCTTCTGTTTTGTGTGTTTTTGGGTGTATGCAGGCGAGGGAGGAATACATCAGATGGAGCCGAGAGAGAGTGTGTGACTGGCTGTCAGGGGTACTGGATGCCCTCTCACCAGACAAGGAGGACACACTATAGAGGGCCGGTATACTGCGCATATCGCGTTCCACATGTCACACCATCTAGTCACATCCTTTGTGACTTATTTTCATATTGGGACGCAGATCGGAACACTTTCCGACTGCTAGGGATCCGCGGTGAGTGGACAATCACGCTGGAGGATGTCTACCATATTTTTGGGGTCCTGATCATTGGGAGGAGACTCACATTAGAGACGGCAGGCTCATGGGCACAGATTGCATAGTGGGCAGGTTACATGGGAGATGCAGCTATCTCCACGGGGTCGAAGAAGGGAGTGAGAGTTCGATCCATCCCTTCTTTGCCTATCCCCATATTTCGACAGGCCATCATGGGGATCCTTGCCTCAAGATTGATCGGGGACAAGGGAGGGGACACTTTGTTATACTGCTGGGCCCCCATCATTGCACAGATAGAGGGGCATGGCCGAATATACGCCTGGGGTGCAGACATTCTGGGGACCACCTACCATGATTTATATAGGGTGGTCCGTCTACAGGGACAGTCATTGAGCCACCCAACTCTAGTCATGAGTTGGGTGTATGAGCATTTTATCCCCTATGGCAGAGGTGTAGAGGTGGCAGATCCTGGGGCTGTGAGGGCAGCCAGATGGTCAGATATGTCGGTGCTTAGAGCACCTCACCAGCCAATTGCCTCCCTTACCACGGCAGATATGGAGGTGACACCATACCGGCTTATGGCCGGCATATGGGGCGAGGAGACCCTTACATTGATCTCTTGCTCCACCACAGGGCAGCTCATCGACCACGTGGGACGGGTGGAGGTACATCCTTTTGGCAAAGTTCCTCAGCAGTTTGGCCTTCCATATATGGGCATGCTTCCCCCAGTGGCACCAGTTTATAGATCAGTTCGCGAGGCCAGAGGGGGTCCTAGAGGCCGAGGTTGGACAGTGGTCACTCCTGGCACTCCCATTACAGCTAGGAGGATAGTTCGGGCTAGAGGGAGAGCTGGTGCGCCTCGGGCACCTTTGCTTCAGATTGCCGCGGGTCCTGCTCATAGCAGCAATGACCCTATAGACATTGACTCCGATTCTGAGGAGCTTATAGAGGGAGGGTCGGAGGAGCAGACTGATGATAGCGATCCTGAGTGGCATGACACTCAGGATATTATGCAGGCGGAGAGGGCCGAGGAGAGCGCAGAGAAGGACACTCTAGTCTCAGAGGAGCCACTCTCTCAGGGCCATGGCGGAGAGGATGAGTCAGTTGTCGGGCAACATGTTGCCTCTGTTACAGGAGCAGCCCCTCAGTCGGCGGCGGCATCCGCGGCAGGTGCTGGCCCCAGCGATCCATCTTGGAGGCCCGGTGATCCGAGTAAGTTATCCTTTCTTCCTTTCAATGTTTGTTTAATTTAGGATTTGTTATCTCTCCTTGTGTTTATATCTTGTATATTTTAGCCTCTTGCCTAGTTTCTAATTCATTTTTCTCCTTTGTTTGCAGAGACTGTCGACGAGTGGCAGGATCTGATCCGCAGGGTATGCACTGATTCCCTGATGATCCCCATGGATAAGACCCGTGCGGAGCTATCCATAGACGTCTTCGCTCCCGTTTGGCACATGGCCAGGATGGTGTCGACTCTCCGTATAGAGTTGGCGGGTTATAGGACAGCTGAGCGTCTTATGAGGAGCCATTCTCGTGGTGAGACCGCGGCTGCTCCTCGGGACCCTGAGCCCTCCGTTCATTCAGAGCGTCGGTGTAGCCGGAGTCCTAGGCGAGGGCGCGCACCTTTGGAGGGGTCGCGTAGGGGTTGAGAGACCACTTGGCTCCTATGTATTTTGTACTATAGATTCTTTTGTATATCACGGGCTCTTTGAGCGTTTTGACCATGCCTAGTGCATGATGGCATTGTATATAAACATTGATTATTTATATATATGCATTCATTTTTGGATCAAAAGCTTGTCACTCATGTTTTCCCTTTCTGTTTCCAGCTTCCTCGTGTATACTACGATGTATGGTTTATATGCCTTCTAGAATGTATGCAATGGAAAACAAATGATGCAAATGTTTGCTTTCTTTTTGTGTTTCATGATGCTGATACATGATATTGTAGATATATTGTGATCTTGAATCTTAGCTTCTGTGAGCAATTTGGATACATGTTTGTTTTGGCAAAGTGATGAAAATAACCAGTATGATGAACAGATTAACTTGCCCCACTCCTAACTCCACGCAACTAGTAAGATGCGAGGGCTTATCACCAAGAGCCAAGAAGGGCGTAAGTTATGAAATATGGTGAAATGATAGTGATGAAAGACAGACGAAGCTTTGGCGGAACTAAATTGAAAACTACAAGCATACTCTACCTGAATGACTTCATAGTTTTGGATGCAACTTGCTTTGCGGTTTATCTAGACTTAGACCCGTAGATGGCCACATAGTAGACAAAATCTGGGTTTTTAGGATTTTAACTCTCTTGGGATTTTAAACATCTGACTCATTCATTTTTGACTTAAAGTTTGAATTGTTTGTTTATGACTTTTTAACATTTGCTTTGTCAAGAGGACCCCCTACACCTTGCCCCATGCTACTAGTAAGAAGCGTGGGTTTATCACCATGGGCAAGGCATAGGCGAGTAAGGGAATTTCCATCCTTTCCCAACCCTACGTCACTAGTAAGAGACGCATGCTCATCACCGAAGGTTGGTGGGGCAAGGAAATGTGTAAAAATAAAATTTTTTGTTTAATCACTTCTTGATTTGTCTTTTTGAGTAAAATGTCAGTATATGCTTATTTCCAAAGAGATGTGTATATGGGATAGATGCGACACCATGAAGCTTCTAGAACAGACCATAGGTAAGGCACATGTCCTAAGAAGAAATCAAAGCGAGAATAAACTTGCAGATCTTGATATGGTTACCGTTAAGACTTCATCATGTCTGATTTTATTTGATAAAAGATTCTGAGATATTTGATGATATCGTGAAAATGGAGAGATATGATTAGAAAGTTTTATGCCAACAACATCATGAGTTTGTAATGAGTTGCTTTGAGAATAGATTCCTTGATCACCATTTGTGTAAGAAACGAATGGACAAAATGATCCTAATCTATATGAAAATGCAATGTAGATAGTTATATAGGTAGCGTTAGCCACTTATGCATAGAATCGCTTGAGGTGCAGGGAATTGACTGTTTCACCAAATTCCTCACCTTCTAGCGTACATAAGAGGTAAGCACCATTTCCGTAGTCCTTCATGACTCGATATGGGCCCAACCATTTGGGCCGGAATTTCCTTCCTTCACCTGTCTTCTTGTCAATCTGGCTATCTAGTCTTAGAACTAGATCACCTTCGTATATCGCGTTCATAGACCTTCTTGTTATACTGCCTGCACATTCAGTCAGCATAAGCTCTGTGCCGTTGTTCAGCATCTAACCTAGTTTCATATAGGCTTTCTAGTTGGGAAAGACGTGCTTCTCTGTAAGCGTCTTCATCCAGAATCCCTTGTAGTGAAATGCGAAGACTGGGTATTTCGACTTCAAGCGGGAGAACTGCTTCTGCCCCAAATACCAGCGAGAAAGGAATTGCTCCCGTTGGTGTTCTTATTGAGGTTCGGTGGGCCCACAAGGCCGGATGTAACTTCAAATTGCCAATCTCGTTTGTTTTCTTTCATCGTTTTAAGGAGAATGGCTTTCAGTGTCTTGTTTGTTACTTCAACCTGTCCGTTGGCTTGGGGATAATACAAGGAAGCTGTATGATGGCTTATCTTAAATTTACTGCATAGTTCGCGAACTTCTTCATTTTTAAAAGAAGTTCCATTATCGGAGATAATGATTTGTGGGATACCGGACCTACAAATGATTTGGTTCAAAATGAACTTGGCAATCACAGAATCAGGTACAGTAGTAAGAGGCATGGCCTCCACCCATTTGGTAAAATATTTAGTGGCCGTGATTATAAAATTATGGCCATCTGTGGATGAGGGAGAGAATTTCCCTATTAAGTCTAGACCCCATGTAGAAAAGGGCTATGGAGTTGCGATTGGTTGTAGAGCTTGTGCTGGCATGTGGATCTCGTGGGAGAATTCTTGGCACTTATGACACCTGCGTGCAAACTCTATCGCGTCATGTTCTAGAGTGGGCCAGAAATAGCCCATTCGATGTATTTTTTGAGCAGTGGCATGGCCACAGAAGTTGCCTCCACATATACCGCTGTGGGATTCATGGAGAATCCTCTTGGACTCTTCTATGTCAACACACCTTAAGAGCATTCCATCGAATGCTTTTCGATAGAGCACCTGCTCTATAATGACATATTTAGCTACGATTATGCGTAACCACCTTCTTTGTTACGGTGTAACTGCCTTCGGGTACGTATGGTCTATGATATAATTAATGATATCAGTGTACCAAGGACACTCAGAGATAGCGGGTCGAGTTTCGATGTATTATACGCATTCATCTGGAAAGTCTAAATCTACTAAATCACCTACGTCTAATGGGTTGTCAACTAACCAATCCACGATGATTTTTCCTTTAATTGACTTTTGATTTACAAATGTTAATTCGAACTCTCCCATTAAGGTTATAAAACGTCCAGCCTTTTTAGACAAGGACCCTTGTGTGAGAAAAGTCTGTAAATGGTCTGTTTTCACCATGACTTTCGTTTCTTGATTCAACATATAATGTCTTAGGCATTTAGTAGCAAAGACTATGGCAAGGCATTCTCGTTCTGCCTGTGTATAGCGTGTTTCATAGTCGAGCAGCGTTCGGCTAATGAAATAAATCACACGTTCTCTCTTGTTATCGTCTTCTTGGGCCAACATACAGGCCAGCGAGACATTAGTAGCTCGTGAATATAGAATTAATGGGCGATCTAGCTTAGGTGGCATTAGCGTAGGTGGCAATAAAAGGAAACGCTTAACTACATCAAAAGCTTCATTACAATCTTTGGTCCAATCAAGGCTATAGTCTTTCTTGAGTAAATTGTTGATTGGATGAATGGCGAAGCTTAAGTCTGGGATAAATCTCCGGATTGCACCCATCTTTTCGAGAAATGATCTGATTCTAGATTCACTCGAAGGTGGGACCATTTCGAGAACAGCCCGAATTTTGGTTGCATCAACATCAATTCCTCGTGACGATATGATGTAACCTAGGAGCTTTCCCCTGTTACACCAAAGACGCATAATTCTAGATTTAGCGTGACTCCATATTCTATTAGACGTGAAAGAATGACACGGAGTACTTCAGGATGGTCACAACGCTTCTTGGCTTTAGCCAATAAGTCATCTACGTAAGATTCCATGATTTTATGAATTAGATCGTGAAATATGTATGTCATGGCCCGCTGGTACGTAGCACCGGCGTTCTTGAGACCAAATGGCATAACAGCGTAGCAATAGGTTCCCCAAGGAGTTATAAACGTGGTTTTAGCTTGATCTTGCTCAGATATTCTGATTTGATTATATCCCGAGAATCCATCCATGAGAGACAAGAGTTCAAAACCAGCTGTTGCATCAATAATAACATCTATGGATGGTAATGGGAAGTCGTCCTTAGGACACGCTTTGTTGATATCTCGAAAATCTATGCAGATGCGTATCTTTCCATTCTTCTTGAGAACGGGAACGATGTTCGATACCCATTGGGAGTAGTCGACTGGCTTGATGAATCCTACCTGAAGGAGTTTTATCATCATCCTGTTTTACCATGAGAGCTACTTTGGGCTTCATGGGTCTTGATTTTTGTTTAATTGGCTTTGCATCTGATCTAGTGACGAGATTGTGCACCGCAATGTGGGGTGCGACTCCTGTCATATCCTTGTAATTAAATGCAAATGCCTTTTGATGTTCTTTGAGAATTTGAGTATGTATTTCCACTTCTTCTGGGGTTAACGAAGATCCTAGTTTCAATATTCTTGGTTCATCTTTTGTCCCAATGTTGACATCGATTGTTTCTTCGATCAAAGAGGCGTTACCCTCTTCAAACTCAGGTGGTGCTGGAGGTAAATCTAAAATCATCCCCATTTTCTACTGCGTATATGCTAGGTTCCATTTGTGAAGGGAAGATCCGTTACGGGATTTCCGAAGTAGGGAAGACGAATGTGGAATCAAGGATAAATCTAGCATGTGATAGGAGAGATGTAGTGTTGTACAGGCATTTAAGTAATCCAAAGTAGCAGCATCACTATCAACATGTTCTAGGACGGTAGATTCAATTCCACTTGAAAGAGGATTTGTCATTATTTTTATCAATGGTTCATCACGAATGGACACCGTGAACTGGGTATCTTCTAACTCATTGCTTGGAGTAAAACGTGATGCTGAGGTTGCTATTGAATCGGCGAGAAGATTTTTCTCTCGCGAGATTGCTTCAATGGATATGAAGTTGAACGCCTTGCTTAAATCTAATACAGCGTTTTTGTAGAGTTACAAATGTTCGGCTTTAGTTTCATATACTTCAGAAACTTGATTTGTCACTAATTACAAGTCTCCCAGGACTCTGATGTTATCAATACCAATTCTTTTGGCTAAGGTAAGGCCAAGGAGGAGGGCTTCGTACTCAGTGCCATTGTTTGTACATTCAAAGTTTAATTTAAAAGCGAATGGGAGGACTTTCTCCTCGGGGGGGGGGGCAAGAAGAATTAATACCTGCCCCTCCTGCCCATAACGACATGTAGCTCCATCAACTGAGAGTCCAATACTAGCTGGGAGGGATAGATGTTTGGACAGCTGCTGCGTTTGCACACTCTACTTCTACCATGAACAAGGGTCCTCTACTAGAAAGGACCAACACCTAGGGAAAATCCTATGCCTACTGAATCAATGGTAAGAACATTGGTGAATCTTTCTATCACTCAATGATTTTCGCAGTAGCCCCAATGATAATGTTTCTTTAGGTTTATCTGTAGGGGTTGGAATTGGTTTGGTTATGTGTGGTAGTTTCAAGATCGTCATAGGTACCAAATTTTCCTATGATTTGGGTGTCAGTGGGTTTATTAAGTTGGTTTGTGGCAGTTCAACAGTCTGAGTGCACCCTGGTCTTTTCTTTAATCAGGCAAGGTGCAAATCGAAAGTTTGGATCACTTTGGCTACAAATACCTTTCCTAGATGCAAGAATCTTACGTCTTTGAAATAATGTAGAAGGATTGCCTTATCAGGTATGTCCACCGACCCACCCCATGGACTCACGGCCGAGTATCATATTATAATTAGTTCCCCGATCTATTAATATAAAAACTCAGTAGGACTGTGTTGGGCACCTAAGGTGCACCGGGGCAAATATGTATAGTTCCTATCGAAGTGGGCTTAAGGCATCATAGCCTCGCAATGATTTCGGAGTAGTGGAAACCAGTTTGTTTCCCCATATCAAGTTGTGGGAGGAAAGCAGAAGGGACATGTTAAACTGTGGCCCCATTGTCAACATTGCCCATTTTTAAATAGTTATTATAAACCCTACTTGTAAGTGTAAGGGGATTCACCTCAGCGGTAATCTCAGCATCGTGGGATTTTAAAAAACTTATTTCAAATATGAATTTGACATCCTGTCGGCTGCACCGGCGGGTGGATATCAAAATCAATGGATTTACTTGTGTTCAGGAGTGGAGTGATGTTAATTTAGATGGGCGTAGACCTAATGCTCTAAACGGCAGCTCTGTTGAGGGGGAGAGGAGAGTTCTTTAGTAGTAAGTCAAAAAATTGAAATGTGTGAGAAGGTCTTTGTTAGGTCGCTAATTAAATTAGGACCTAAATGTTTTTCTACTATTTGTTGACTCTTCTCTTTTTTGGCAGAGGACCGGGGCCGGATTGAGAGAAAATAAGCTAGTGGTCTTATTATAGCTTCTATAGGTAGTCAGCATCTAATTCTACCAAACTAAACTATCTTGGTCCGGTTGACTCCTAACACTATGCGCAACTGGGGGTTAGATTGAATCGAGGCCTTCAGATCATTGTTTTCCAGCATGCACCGTGTTTGTTGTTCCAGTTGGATTCAGCCTTTGCTATCTGATTTGGGAACAGATCGTTAAGATCTTGAGGGGATCAATTCTGAGGAGAAACTACCCCTGCGAGTGGTATTTGTTGATGATGAGACAGGATCTGCAAAAACAAATCTGTGAAGAACTTGTCTTTGTTTTATGGCAAGCGTTGCATAAAATTATTGTAGTCACGACATGTTTAGTATCGTGACCCTAATTTGTGGAAACCAAATAAGAATTGGGATTGTACTTCTCTTTTGTTGGTAGTGTGTATTGTGGTCTTAAAAGTCTAATCAAACTGTTGCCTATTAGGATTTTTAAGTTTTGGAATTGTTGTTTCTGGTTTGACTTTGTTTTGATAAACCAAATTGAGTTTGGTTGGACCCGTGTATGGGAATGTCACCGTTTTTGTCGTTGTGTGGATGTTAAAATCCACTGTATATCGTAGGGGGGTAAAGTTGTTGTTTCTTGGTTGTTGTTTGTGAGCAGAGTAGTATTAACAACATTACCTCTGGGCTGGTCGGTTACACCATCAATTGTTTACCCCATGATTTTTTTGAAGGATTTTGGTCCATGATTGACATTTGTGATGTGTGATAGTTGTCGCGTTTTGAGTGGAGGTGATTAACCTCCGTTTGTTACATATGTCTTACGACCATATTTATCGATGACTTAGTTGGTCTATTCAAAGAGCGCTCTCAAGTACTTCATCGTAATGTTCTTAGAGGGAAACTTTGGACTTCTTCCTTCACCTCCTTAATGAGAGAAATGAAGGAATAAATTGACTAGTTCCTCTGCTCCATGTTTGGAGCACTTGCTTGAAGCATAAAGAAATGTACCCCCTATGGATGAAATGGGCGACAAATTCATTGTGTTCTTGTTTGATGTGAAAGAAATTCCCTGATTCCTGTCTCAACAAATTTGGTTTGGTTTTTTCATGTCGCAGGCTTTGATGAACGCTGACATGAGTTGTTTAATGAATGGATGCGAGGCTTCAGGATCTGTATACTAGTCGAGAGCATGCCTTCAAGGTTTTGGGAATATTTAGCACCAAAACCATCCCAAGGGAGATTAATTCTCGTATGGCTGTAGTTAAGCTTGATATGCGTTTGGATCTCCCTTCACCCGTGACACTTGGTAGTTCGATCAAGAAGAGGTCTTGGAACGCCAGATGCTCGTATGGTGAAGTTTAAGGGTTCCGTTTAGATAATCTGAAGAAGTCCCTATCACATAGGTTTCGACCTTGATGGACGGTTGCTAGACGGGATGTGTGGGAGGGGATAGGTTGTTGATCGGTTGCAGCGTTCATGTATTGGCAGGGGCATAAGGCGAGAGTCCCGTGTGGGAGAAAAAACATGCCGGGCGAGAGGAGAAGATATCTGTTGTGGTGATTGGAGTAATGTTTAAGTATGGGGGGTATGGGTATTATCACGGAATGGATTGTTTGACATAGGACCGGAGAGAGTAGTGTTAGAGAGATGGGCCTGGTTTGGCGTTTGTTGTAGATAGTGAGGGGTGGCATGCCTAACGTGCCTAATCCTGTGAGGAGATCTACTGGCCAGAGTGGTATGGGGATGGAAACTTCCAGTTGTATGAACAAAGAATTTGACTTGCTTGAGCAAGTTCTAACCCTCTCACTTTTTCTACTAACGTTGAAATGACGCATTTGGTGATCACGGTGTTTTGTATAAGCGGCATTTTTTGTACACCCTGGTGTTGTAGGGCAGTGATATCCTGTCATGAATGATGTTATCTTGCCAATTTCTATGAGAGTATTACTATATGCAATGTTATAGAGGTATTTTTCTGAAAACAGACCTCGGGTTGTATTGGAACCTCCTAAGGTGGGTAATACCCCCGAGAATGTGGTTCACTCCTAGGATCATGTATTGACTATCATATCTAAGGACCAGGTATGCGGTCTATGATGTCTACTAATTTGTGGTCTAAGTCGCATGGAGGAGATGAACCAGATTCTCAGTAAACGTCTATTGTTCGAGCTGAAGCTCGGTTTGTTGCGTTCAAGGGGGTTGATCTAACTCCTCCGTTGTAAAAGACGAAACTTATCTTAATCTGGGGTGTTTGTCTTGAAAAGATAGTTGAATAGTTTTCACCCCATATGAGGCGCGGGTGATGATTACCTATTCTGTGGG
>JAHRHJ020000016.1:0-114039 GCA_019776745.2 Taxus chinensis | reverse complement strand
TTTTCTAAGGTAGCTGCACCATCACCGTCATTGTAACGAAGTATAAGAAATCATGTGGAATGACAGTGCAAGCAGCTTTCAAAAGCCTGAAAAGACCGTTGACTTCTGCACTATATTGGCTGTACCAGACCCTAAGGGAATTTAATTTTGTAAAACAATCTTTCTGGGGAAGGCCTTGGAGGTGTTTGTTACAAAATGATCAGGTTATAATCTATGAAAGTCTAACACTTCTAAGTTACATGACCTGAATTATGCCCTCTGATTTGGAACTTGCTGCCATTATTCATCGGGCGTCTTCAAGTCTGGAGACAACTATTTCTTGGGAAAAAAAAAACCTTTTGAGTTGAAAACTGCTCCCTTAGACTGAAATAATATTTTTACTCAGCCAATTTGAATGCCAAACAAAGAAGGCGGTTAGAATTTTTATCACAATATGACTTTGATATTAGCTATAATCAAAGGAAGGAGATAGAGTAGTTGATGCTCTATAGCCTAAGTCGTAGGAGGCAATTTCTGCTCTTATAACATTAAGACATCATTTAAGACGGTAAAAAGTGCCTCAGAATCATATGCCTATTTTCACAAGAAAATCAAAAGCTCTTGCTGCAGAACCTAAGGATAAAGGTAATGAAGGTTTTCCTTTTAATAATTAAGGAATCTTGCGTTATGAAATACCGGGTAGAGGTACTTGTGCTGATTATTTCGAGCAAGAAGTGGTTGTTGGAAATTTCATAATTCAACCTTCTCTGGCACCCCGTATCACAAAAATTCTTGCCGATATGAACAACAATACTTCTGGAAATGTATGAAAAGGATTGATAAATTTGTGTGACTCATTGTCTGGAATGTCAGTGGTAAGGTCGAACATAGGACCCTGCTGGCACTGTTTATATCCTCATAGGCATACCGCAGTACCACGGCAAAGTAATAACCATGATTTTTTACAAGGACTCCTATGTCAAGGAAATAAACATGATGTTCTCCTGGTATTGTAGATAAACTGCTAAGGTAGCTCTTTCATCGCTGGAAATCTAAAGGATATTCACCAGTGCTGGCCAAGAGGTTTTCGTACAACGAAATTTTTCAGATTGCATGGTGTACCCAGCATTGATTATATCTGACAGGGATCCCAGAATGACGTCAAGGTTTTGGCAAAACGCTTACGCCAGCCCTAGGAACGACTAAACTTCAGTTCTGGGTCATATCATCCAGAAACGATGGCCAACTGAGAGGGTAAAAAGTGTTGGAGGACATGTTGCGAAGGTATTGCATGGATCAACAGTTATAAATGGGAAGAGTATCTTCCATAGTTGAGTTCACATACAACAACACTTATCACTCATCTCTTAAGATGGCACCATTTGAAGCACTTTATGAAGAAAGTGCAGAACCCCTGTTATTTGGGACAGTGTTGAGGATAGAGTGGTAATTGGACCAGAGATTCTCACAGAAATGGAACATCAAGTTAAGTTGATTCGTGAATGAATTAAAGGAAGCAGCGGATAGACAGAAGAGCTATGCTGACCTTAAGCGGGTTGATAGAAAGTTTAGCTTGGTGATAAGGTTTTTCTGCGTGTTAAACCCAGAAAGAGTTCTATAACTTTTGGCAAGGCTGCCAAGTTGTCACCACGATTTGTGGGACCTTCGAAATTGTCGAAATAATCAATCTTGTAGCTTATTGTTTAGCATTGCCACCTGCTTTATCTCGCATGCATGATTTTTTTCCTATTTCTTTGCTAAGAAATACGTTTCAGATCTGTCAATGTTTTAAATTGGAATCCTTTTGCAGGTCCAAGACCCAGGAATAATCGTGGTTAAACCCACACGAGTGCTGGAAACTCGCCAATTGCATTTAAGAAATCGTGATATACAGCAATGTAAGGTCCAGTGGGACCAGTTTAGCGAAAAGAAAGTGCAACTTGGGAAAATCTAGAAGAGATGAAAATTGCTTTTCCTTCTCTTTTTGCAACAGAATGAAAACTGTTGACAAAAATATACTTTATGAACTGATTGTTTCTAAGTATTTATTAAAGCCAGATTAAGGCAGACTTTATTCAGGTTGAATAATGTGTTGTGACATTGATTTCTGGAACTATTTAATATGGAAGTAGTCACATTGTTTGTGTACTAATAAATTGATTGACCTGAAGGTTTAATTTAATATGTAATTCATCGGGACGATGAATCTTTTTAGGAGGGAAGCATGTAACACCCTGAACTGTTGTTACTTTCTCCTGGACATACAAGTGTTGATATGTGATTTCTTGTATAAGGATGTGTTCCTCGAATTAGAAATCATGCTTGATATGTATTGTAATTTCCTTGCAGATTACAGATCTTGACTGAGTCAGAATATGATTAGACTCTTTTATTTATTTCATTTTGTGTCTGAATATTAATCTGATCACGGAATGAATTATAGAGATATTCATCTATAATATCTAGTCTTGGATCAGTGGAATTGATCCAAGTAATGCTTTAAATTTGTTTGTGATGAATTAGATCACAGACCTTGAACAGGTTGCAAGGTATGGAAGCATTGATTAAGCTGGTCAGGAGTATGACTCAGGCTGATCTTGGGAAATGAATTGGTTCCCAATATCGAAGTATATCTGGAAGGTCGCAGACGTGGACCAAGTAATAATTCTGCCATGTATATTCCTGTAGCCTAACGGCTGTATAGGAGTGAATCCTGTTTGGAGATGCATGATTTTGGGTCTTTTCTTGGCATATAAAATGTTATACCTTACTGGAATTATTAACGGTTAGTAACCTAAAACTAAAACCTAACCTAGGGGTTAGATTAGTGTTAATCTAACCTAGACCTAGGCTATGTGTTAATATCCTAAGTTAGTATCTATGTGTAAATTGGTTAGTATGGGTATTACCCTAAATTCTAACCTAAGATACTAACCTAACTAATGAGGAGATTATGAAGGGGCCTATGGAGGGGTGCGAACCATGGGCGGAGTTTTCTATGGCAATTAATGCTTGGGATAAGGATGAGGGACAGGTCATGGCGAAGGTTTAGGCAACGGCTAACCTGTTCTGATGTGGCAATTCGGTAAGTTTGGAAATGGGCATGAATTTTCATTGGACTGTCGCCAATTCTGACGGTCGGTGGAAGATGAGTTTAAGCGGGAAAGTTGGTTTAATGGCATTCAATATTCTCGGAAGTCGAGCTCGGAACTCGCGAGAAGGCATGCAAACGGGAAATTTGTGGGTTTGTTTGGCTTGTCGCGATTTTCGGTCTTCTCTCTCTCTCTGCTTGTTTACTGGTTCTTCGCACCAGTTCTCTTTGAGTTGCATGGCAAGTATGAACTGCCATAGCTCTTTTCTCTGTCATGGAGGATATATATGGGATGGAGACAGCAAAATTTTGTTGGTCGCTTTATCGTGGAAAAAGAAAAGGAAGTTTGAGCTCTTCCTGTGGTCTGCTTCGGAAATTTGATCAAAAATACAGGCATGTTAGGCCCTAACCTTTAAATATCTTGCTGTCTTTCAAGTGATTTCATTAGAACAACTCTGTTTCAATGTTTTTAGAAAATAGATGATTTTCTATGGAGATCTTGTTTGATTTTTGGTACTGTATCTCTTCTGATTCGATTTCGCAATTTCCTCTAGATGCGTGTTTGTTAAATTCGAATTGTGGCTCTATTCCCTTGTATATTCTTTCTGGTTTAAATATATGAGATATTTATATTTTTTAAGGTATGAATGCTCGGCCTGTTTGGCGTGAACCCGTCGAATATACTGTGTAGGGTATAGACCATTGTTTTGGCTGTCAATTTTTGATCGTCACTGCTGTTGTGAGATAGTTGGGAAGGATGTTGGTGTACCCTGTTTGATTGTTCAGTGTTTTGGAAATTTTGGAAGCTCTATCATGGTTTTTGTTGACAGTGACTAATGATACTTTTTGGGTTTCATTTGTCTTCTAATTTTTGCTTGAGAGCAGGTAACTGTTGTGTTACCTTAGTCTAAACGACCCAGTGGAAGTTGTTCTTCCTTGTTATTGTGGTAATGGGATTATTTGTTGACTGTGTATAATATTGTTACATCTATACCTTATTTTAACGACTCAGTGGAGTCCTTGATTGAATCATATAATGCTATCTACTGCTGAGAATGTGGATTCATCCCTGAGTTTTGTTGTTTGAATTTCGTGGAAGTCTTGTAGAGAAAACAGGTCTTTTGGCCACTGTTATTTGTAATAAATAATGAGTATAGATTTCCTGGGTATGCATTTACATTTCTTTTGTGTAAGCTGTTCGAAAATTTCGAAGCGGTTCAGTTGATTTCCTTGCTTGAAATGGGTATTCGATTGCTTACACTTGTTTTTATTCTGAATGATTGCCATAGCTGGCATAGAAGGATTCATCACCAATTTCATACTACGATGTTGTTAGGTTCAGCGGTTATGGGTATTAAAATCGTGGACAGAACACAGTGTGTATATATAGATTTACAATTGTTGTAATCTGATCGACTCTGAGGAGTCGATTGAATGATTTATATTTACATCTGAGCCGCTGTTCAAGTTGAATATGTTTAATAGATGATGAGTGATGAACCAATGACTTGAAGGAATAACATGTACTAAAGACCTCTGTTATTTTCTTGAAATACTTTTGTGTTGCATGGATTTTGTGGTACAGATTCTTTAGGTGAACATTTACGTCTTCAACCTGTACTAATTTGTGTAAAAATATTGACAGAGTTCAGTCGGGTTCTTGGTTTTAAATCAGAGATTAATTGTTTGTCTGATTCTTATTATGCGTCATTGATGAATATCAGTATGAATTCATATGCAATTGCTTGAATTGTTACCTCCGTTTGAATCATTCGAATTCTGGAAAGGTAACTGGTACTTCTGTCTCTTTCTGAACTGGACATTTGGGCACTGTCTTTGTCCCTGTTTGAGATCCTTGAGTTTGGATGACTGTTTCGTGCCCTGGCCCTGTTAGGGTGAGTCGCGAATACCACACTAAAAATTTGCATGCGCCAAGGTAAGGATCGATTGGTTGTATTCCTTTCTGTTTACTTCAGTCCGATTTTGACTAAGCAAAGTATGCTAAGTTCCTTTCCGTTTATTCAGTCTGATTTGACTGAGCATGATTTGGAAATACTGTGTGGTCATCATCTCATAGTCTTTAGGAAACCTCAAATTGCTTGATGCAATATGGTTCTTGTTTACAGCGATACGCTTGAAGTTTCTTGTTTTCAACTTGTGTCAAAGCCTTACTGTGTAAAAGAAACTAGTATTGGGCTTCAGGTTGATTTATGAATAGTTGATGTGTTAGTTGCTGTACAGGAGTTTTGCTGTGTTTCTATTTCTTGATTTAGAACAGCGATCTTGCTTGCGGCTTGTCTAACTTGTTCATTTATTTACTGGTTGAATGTTTTCATATGTGAAGACGGTACAGTGATGAACTTATGTGAAAGGAAGTATGAATGGATTGGTTCTTTCTCTTCCTTTATTTAATATTTGTTGATATTTGTCTAACAGTGGGAAATTGTTTTGTAACATATTGGTGGAATCCCGAATTGTTATGTTATATTCTTTTTTTGGAAGAATGAAACAATCTGACCAATATTATGATTTTGGATTCAATGATTGTTTGTGTACATTCGTTCCTTGATTCCTTTAATATTTGATGGAATATTAGAAAATAATTAAGACTATTTTGTAACAATGATAGAGTTACATATTTGTAATCATTTGTATTACAAGGGCATAGTCTGAATATGTTTACTTCTGTGGTTATTGACCTCATTTAAACAGGGGGTTTAATGAAAACAATTGATGGATTGCAAATGTTTTAAAAGTTAGTGCTTATCATGCTCAGTTCATTGAACTGACTCATGTTGACTATTTTTAGCAGATGGTTGCCGTAAGAGGTAAAAGCAATGCAGATCTGACAGGCTGATCAGATTGTTTATTTGATTTATAATGAATTACAACTTGATTTTATAGATGTATTAAATGTGAAAAGATGTTCCTTTTCTGTTGAGCATTGTATCAAGTATGCTGTTGCATAAAATGTAATTGTATAGTTTTGAAAGGAATGGAAATAAGTGTTTGATACTTATGTGTTGTATTCTATTTCTGGTAGTTGACCTTCTTCGGTTTATGTAACGAAGGGGCATTGTTATCATTGTATAACATGGATGCTTTTGTGATTGACAATGAAAGCTTGCAAGAAAATGAGATTGAATTCTTATGAGTGTTTAGTAGTTCTAATTTGTTCTAGCAAAAGCAATATTGGATTTAAATAATTGTCTTTCTAGAAGATAGGTTAAAAATGAGCCTAAGGAGAACGCTAAACAAGCTGGATTAAATTACTAATCCCTAATCCTAAGCATGACAGGACAATATTAAATTGGATTCTTAATCATTTATATCTTTATTCTAAAAAGTATGATATAAATTTAGTTAAGAGAACTGATATACAATCAAATGGAGTTCAGATGGCAATCTCAAGCAAAGGTTATGAGATATTGTCCGATTCTGTTGCTTTAGAATCAGGTGTATTCTAATGACTCCTTGATGAGAACTTGACCATAATACCTCTACCAAGTAATGGGTTTTATAGAGGAGGGTCGTCTTAAGACGAAGAATCCAGGGATCGGAAAGGCTAACCTTAGGGAAAGGTCTTTAAAGTAATTTAAACTCAAGTGCGTAACGCTTGTTATTGAGTAGATCTTTTTGAGGCGGATTTAAAGGTTGACGACATAAGTCAATTACAGATTTGTACCTCCGAGAAGATTAGGATCTTCTCGAAGTTACAATAATGCAGATGACTTATGGCGACACCCTTTGCATTGATCGCTAATATTTACACTTGATTTCACACGGGTTACCCTGGGACCGATTAAGAACGTGGTCATGTTATAAGGCTACCTAGGAGATTCAGGGTATCATGACACACTGGTTGAACTACAAGGTTGAACCAGTATGTCATCATATCCCTAATCCTCGTGGGCATCCATATAACATTATCACCTTGTTAATCTGCCTCCGAGTGATTCAGTTGTGAAAGGAAGGACTGACAGTAGTCAGTGTAAGACATTCTATATAACATATGAATGGGGTGAAGGACGTATTCCAGATTGACGAGTATGCCGTTAAGGAATACGAGACATGAACAGTATGTTTCAAATCTTTGGCCAAAGTATCGCAAGCTGCTGATTGCGTTGTCCTAATTCACCTAGTCTAAGGGATGAGATGCCGATGAATAATAGTAACAATTATTCAGTTAGATTCCTTGGACAGAGCATTCTGAATCCCAGATTAGGGAAGAGAACCGCAAGAGTAATGTGTTAAATAAAAACACCGACTCTTATTACTCATGAATAGATCGGTAGATTACCGAGTCATGGAATGAATAGATCGGAGGTACTCCGAGTCATTACAGCTGCATATGGTTGTCTGTTATATGAATGGTTATTTGAATTGTGAGTTCTAAATTATGTATTTAGAACCAGGATGCAATTTCAAAAAAAAAAAAAAATTGACTTGTTCTATTGTCTAAAATGAGGATGTTACATTCCTTGCGTGTGAGCCCTAGTTTCTCCTAAACCCTTCTTAAACCCTTATCCTACACAGCTTTTCCCTGCACGACCTTCTTCTTCTGTGGCCCCGCACGCATTATGCGCTGTTGGCTACTTAGTCAATATTTTGAGGCCCAGATGATGAACCCTACATTGATAGATCTTGTTCTTTCCTCCTTGAGAGCAGGGACATACTGAGGGGGACCTCCAAAGAATGGGTGAATGGAGTAGACTTAGATATCCTCTTTTGTGGGTAAATAAGCTCGTAGCGAATGAATAATCCTCAATAAATGGAAATAAGTGGGATTTGAATGAATAATTCGTTATTGCTATAAAAAACTGAGTGGTAAGCTCAGACCTCATTGTTACGCTCAGATTTAGGTCTCCCATGTATTTTGACTTAGATGACCTTGCGCATGCTTAGAGTATGGATCACCCACTAGATGTGCTCACCTCTTAAAAAATTAGTTCATCTCCCTTAGCCATTACGAGGTCTCCATTATCATTCAATCCCTTGGACAATCTACTTACTAAGGTCTATGCAAGTTACCATCACTATGGCCTTTGACATGACCTGGGGGTACAGCTCCTATAGTAGCTGATGTTCTTTATTGAACCATCGCAAGAAAAATCAATTCCATGATCCAAACTTGTATGAGGTTTTACACTTCGGCCAGGAAGTCTAATGGATCCCACTTTCCCATGTTTTCTTTTTTATTTTCTTATATTTCTTTTAGATCCACATCATGTGTAGAACTCTAATTGATAGTTTACTTACCTATGTCCCTATCAGTGTAGTTATCATACATGGCCTCAGTCATATGGGAGGTAATTTGTACAACGATAAGCTTGAGTTTGGAAGGATCGAGATGACTATCTCCCTTGAGGATCTTCTACATTTTCTAGATCCCTTCTGGTGCACCAAAATAGTCTTCTGTTGAGGTTCTGAAGATGCGAGAAGCCACATGTTCCATAATGAACGTATGCATTCTTAAGTATTCATGAGAATTGTAAGGTTGAGTCGCATTTTCTGCTCAGGATGGTGTCGAGGTTCTGGGTGTTCATGCAATGATAAATGGCATCCATTTTCAGGTTCAAAAGGTTCTTATACACCTCTCAGCACCTGGTCACCTGTGTATAACACAAGCCTTTATTTTTCACCTCAATAATTATAGTGCTGAGGTCATCTAGAACTTCCTATTTTAGGTCCTGATAAGACTCTTCTCAATGAGTTCCTCCTTATCTCTCGATAGATTTCTTCCTACTATCGAGTGAACCTAGAGATCTGTCATGGTGACTTTTTTTAACAACCTTGCTTCAACCTCAACCAATACCTTGTCTGAAAAGGCATTGGGATACTTGATTCATTGGAATAAATTTTGAGCACTTATCAAGGTAGTTCACTATACCAATCCAATGTTGATCTCTAGTCACCCTACATTAGTGTCCCTTTTCTAGGAGCTTTAAAGCTCAGGCTCATCAATTATTAGGACTCAAGCACTCATAGATGAACATCTTCAAGTGTTGTTCACGGGTATTAGTAACTATCTGAAGTGATTCAATTTAGGAATTTCTCAATGCATAGGAGTAAGGTCTGATGGGAATAGATGGATGGATAGGCTCGTTAGAGATCCCATGCATAGTACCTTACTTAGATCATTTATGTAAGCTAGATCCCCTTGCTCCTGTGATGTCTACATACACTCTTCCCTCCTCATGTGCACTGACCTTGTTGGAAAGCATACTGCTAAGGAATGGGTTCTCTACCCATGCTCCTATAAGGGGGTTGATCCTGACATTTATGAGGTCCTCGGTATTTCCTTGAGTATGGTCATCAGCATTGTGTATCCACCAAATCCTTTATTATGCCTTCTAGTTCTCTTTGGCACATACCTCTTCTATTTGTTCCTTGGTAAGGCTTGAGAGTCCTGTTGGTAGTCCTGTAGTAAGTCACTGGGGTCACTCATAAAACTTCTCTATCCTTTTCTTCATTGGGGATAATCTTCAGAGTCATGTGGGATCGTACACATGATGAGCTTCTTGAAAGGGGTCTTCATACTCGTCATCATCCCTCTTAGGTGGTCTGTGAGGCCTCCAGGTATCTCTATTTCTTCGAGGTCAACCTTCTTTGCATACCTTCTGCCTCTACTCTAACTGGTAGATTCCAATGATAGGTGACTCATTCCTGTCTCTTTTTCTTCAGTAGGTGACATCCTTCACTTGGAGATATAGCTTCTTGTGTAGGACCTAGCTGATATTCATTCTCATAGGTGCCTCAAGTCCTTGAAGGTAACACCAAGTTGGTCCTAAGTCCTATAGACGAGGGACTTCTTCCACCGGGATGCATATATACTTGGTGCATGGTACCCAAATTTGTTCTCCTTTTCAGTCTGAGTAGCATCAAAGATATGGTATGAAGCTTAAAGACAAATAGATCATGATGTATGTCATTTTGTAGCCGAGGATGTGATCTAACTGGCACTCAGATTTGTGGAGAGATGGATATCACTCAAATAGGACTTGATCTTGTCCTAACTATTTTAGGTTGTGCCTTTCAACCAAGGTAAGAGGAACCTATTATGTAACCCTCAAATGGTGAAGGAGATGAAGATATCCCTCAATTTGTGCAAATAGTATGAAAAGGCCTTGGGAAAATATGATCAACACTCCAAATATGACTTTCACAAGTTGTCACTTCCAGATTATGGAGATATTTTCAATGCAAGGCAAGGGTTACTGAAGACATTTGAAATCCTAATCTTTCCTTCTGCATACTTTAGCAAATGGATTTTGATCTTTTGTGGGTATACAATGTCAAAACAAGGGGTAAACCATGGGTAGGATTAGTTTTTTTGAATGATTTTTGGTGGGATATTGACAAGACAAACTGGGACTATGCCAGATCTTTGACAACCTCTACAATAATTGAACAACTATCAGATAAAATTCTTCAAAATAATTATGATGTTCTTTCAACTAGAAGAGATACACAAATGGAAGCCCAAGTTTGCACTCTTCACACAATCTTTGAGACCTCACCACAAAAGCTTGAGTTAAAGAACTCAATTAAACATCAAAATCCTTGATCAAATCATGCCTAAGGTACCCCCAAAGGCTTACAAGAAATCTCTGTCAGTCAAGGAAGGTAAAGTGATTTTAAATTTTTTTATCTCTTTATGCCAAATGAAGATCTCTTCTGAAAATGAGATTGCAAATGCCACTAAACTATCAACAAGAAATGAGATCTGTGTGATTCCTAAAGATTTCAATGCAAGATTGCAACAAGAACAAGGAAAATTGTTTACATACATTTAAACATGATAACAGACATTATATTGCCCAAAATAACACAAATTAATTCAAAAGCTTGTTTCATTCATCAGCAGGGGAGAGTTTCATGAACAATCTCATAGATTATGTGATGGCTATACACTTGTAACCAACTCAACATGACATGAAGATCTAACACAGAAGAAATTAACCAAGTTTTTTGGTGGGTTTCTCAGAAGATGAGCTTCTCTCAGAATTTTCTCATGATTTTTTAAACTTTCCCAACCCTTTGCAATGTCTCCAAAACATGCATTATATACCATCATGTCTACATTGGAGCCTTCTTTCCCAAGAAAAGAATATGCCAATGGATCTTATTTTGTTACAAAAATTCCTCATGATTCAATAGACATGGACATCGTTTAAAAAACACTTGCAACAAAAGTTGCCAGGTGTGCCAAAAATAGATGAATCATTGTAAATCTTCACATCATTATCCATTGTGGAGGCACATTTTTCATCTTCAAAGCATGCAGACCCCTTTCCTTTCATCATTTCATCCTTTTACCCTTTAAAATTTGACCTCTGCAACTTTTGGATTTGACATTTCATGTTTTTGGACGGGTTAGGGGAAAAAATTATTCCAAAAACATCTCAAATCTTCAAATTGATCCTATGAAACCAATTGCAATGATCCTAGAAGGCACAAGATGACACAAAATTGCCAATAAATTTGATGAATTTTGATGCAAAAAATGCGTGATTCCAAGCTTCAGCTTCCTGGAGAAAACAAATGGATGCATAGCAACTGATCTTATCCATCTTTTAATCTTGCCCTCCAGTGGAAGATGAGGGCTTTAAGCTTGAGTCTCCCTTTATAATTTTTGGATAAGGCCGGACATGTGGCAAAATGTGATTGGAAATGGGCTTGGGATTACTTTTTGCTATTTTGAACACTTTTGGAAAAATGGAAAAATTTGACATTTTTCTCCGCCCCTCCGCCTTTGAGATTTGGAGTTGACATGTGGCACAAAGTGGGTCCCATTGGGATCACGCTTCAATTCTTCACATTTCCACCTTTTTTGGAAAAAAAGGAAAATTTTCACAATTTCCCTGCGAGCCCGCACCTCCGATTCTATCCCTTGACCACATGGCTTCCTCTATTGCTTCGTTCCGCGGGCCATAATTCCCTTTTTTTCTTCTACTTCCTTTTTTGCAAAATTTGAAAAAATTTTTTCAAAACTCATCAGCCGGCCCGCACTCCCCGTCGCCATTTTCCTTTGACCACATGTCTCCTTGTGATTCATTGTACGAGCCAGCGCTCCAAATTTTGATTTTGAGCTCTTTTTCCAAAAGGAAAAAATTCCCTCCTTCCTCCGGCGGCCCGCCAACCCACCTTGTCTGCCTTTAATTTTCACGTGTCTCAATATTGGGGTAGAGCCATCTTTTAAGACTTTAACCCTTTTTAGAAAAAAGGAAAAAATCTCAAACTTTCTCGGATGTCCACGGCCCACTCTTCCCTTTGCCTGGATCCTGGACCACGTGTCCTCTCCTGATTGGCCCGGGGACCCGTGGCATTTTTCACAAAGTTTTTTTTCCTTTGCTTCCAAAAAATTTAAAACATTCAAAGTCCTTCCAGCCTTCCGCAGCCCCTTTGCATGAAAATGCTGAAACATGTCCTCCTCTAATTGGATGCAAGCCTTCAGGGGATTTTTTGAAGCTTTATACGAATTTTCCCAAAGTAAACTCTAAATGTCATGAAAATGACCCGCCCATCCTTTGGTCCTTAGGACATGTGTACCTCCTCCGGATTGGTCTGCAGAGCTACGTTTTGGGCAACTTTTACTTTTTTCCAAAACACAAAAATGTTAAGTTTTTTGAACCAGACCCACCGAACCTTGCCTAATCACAAATGACCACGTAGGAGAATATTTTGAGCTAAAATTTGATGAAAATGATGCCCGTATGACCAAAAAATGAAACAACAACAAAAATTTCCTTAGCCAATGCCCTAGAATGCTGAAGATGAATTTGACGGGAAAATGACGCCCGTCTGACTATCAAAACACAAAAAATTCAAAGGATGCCCTAGAAAATTTTTTCACCAAGGCAGGGATGCCTGAAATGAAGCATTTTCCAAACTTTGACCTGGGTTGGATTTTTCAATTGCACACAAGTGGAAAGTGATTTGAGGTCAATTTCAATTTTTCCATGATGTAGCAAAGGGAAAAATGAGGGAAAATAAGCCCGCAAAATTGGAAAATACTAGGGCATAGAGGCTAGGGCAAACTTGGATTATTCTTTCAGAGGCATTTGAACGGCAAAAATTAGGGCAAGTTTGTGAGCATTTTTAAACATCCAATGGAGGAGAATGGAGTACAGACCATCAAATCAAAGGATAAAACGTTTTTCAGAGCATATATAGATTTGAAAATTTTAGGGCAACATGGTGCAAGGATCAAAAATGGCACCAACAGTCCTGAGGATTCCCAGGTGGATGAGTGGGCGAGATCAAAGTAGGGCCATGTGTCAAGGATTATTGCAAACTGTTTGTCTTAGGTGATAATGGGGATAAAAGCTAGAGTTAGTTCCATAGTGACAAGACTTTGGACGATGATGGAGATATGAGAGGAGTACAATCCCGTTGAGATAATGGCATGACCGCTACGATGGAGAGGCATTAGTTTGGATGTGAGTACACCATGTGATAAGTGTTGACCTAACTAAACTGTATTATGTAACTATGATGCAGAAAATAGAGCATGTGGATGAGGAGGATAAATTCGTTTGTGCAAGGTGAACTGGTATTCTGGTTCGATAAAAAAAACTTTGACTATGCTTAGTTATTCTAACTGTATTTTGAATCACAATAAAGAATGTCAGTTACTGTTTGGAAAACTAATCTGGAGCAAATACAAAAACTATGAAGCTATATTTATTCAAGAATATCATAATGCAGAGGTGAACTTTTCTTGACATCAGCAAAGTTTTAAAGGTCGTGCAAGATGAGATGAGTACTCATGTGCAAACTGACAATAAATCACAGGGAACTGAAACCGATCATGTAAACCAAAGATGGTCAGGATGGAAATGGATGTTGGTTTGGATAATTCATGTAGAATGGCTTAAATTTGAATTTTGTTAATTAAAGTTGTATGAAATACACCAACATAAAAGTTTGGATATGATAATAATAAGTCTTGACACACTTGAAAACATTTCATAATACACCAACTCATGATTATGGTCGTGTTGAAAGGATGCATATTGAAGAATTTGACCGTCACACCTTAAATAAAATTCAAGTATTTCAAAGCTCAAAAACATGTAATCCTGGTAAGTGAATTTGACTGTTTAGATTATGTTATTTGAAGGACTACACCGTGAATTGGAACAAATTTGCATTGGTTGGGAAGGAAATTTATCAAGTAGGAAATTCTAAAGGTGAGGTTTCAGGTTAATTTTGGCGGGGGCGGGCCTTTCTCTGAGGTGATTAATGGACCAGATAACCAACTGGTAGTGCCCATATGTCGATCCTTTGATCAGAAGTGATCGTTGATAGTCTCTTTGGATGGATAAGATGTTTTGTGCAAAAGATGTTGTAAATCTTAAATTTGTAGTAGTTTGGATCAAAGACGTAGAGAAACTGAGAATGTTGTCATTCTAGAGGATTTAGGCATTGTGTCATCAAGTGATTGGGAATGACTTCCAGTAAATAGGGTGCAAGAAGAAATTATGCTAGCAAATATTAATGCACAACATGCAGAATGCCATACAATTGTGGCTAAACAACAAATCGAAGAGCCATATTCGATGGAGCAATCTCATGTTTAAGAAGAGTGTTGATCTAAATATACTTAAGGTGGAAAATTCCCTAATACAAAGAAAGAAGTATTCTTTTGGAAATTTGTAAAATAGAGGTATTGCTTTATAGACAATATTGGACGAGGGATAGATTGTAGACTAATAAAATTAATTTAATGAATCTTTTCAAAATTTTGGTCTAAAGAGGATAAATTTGCATAGGAATCCATATAAAGTATCTTAGTTAAAAGAGACATCAATTGATGGTGAACGGGTGAGAAAAAATGTTTCACCAAATTATTTCATATTTGAAGAACAAAAAAGGTGATGGTCCAAGTAGGAATTTCATGTTGTATCTCATGTTGGTTTACTTGGTTGACATGTGGCATTCTGATAGAAGAGTGCATCATGATGGCTAACATGCGAGAATAATTACACCTTAGCTAGAAAGGCAACCACCTGACAATACACAATAAGATCATTTGTAGAGATGTATGTGTAATAATGTTAGTGGGTCTGCCTAGCGTGTTGTAGATTTAGGAAGTGTTGTAATTCCTTGAGTGGTAGGTAACCCAGGGTTTAATATGGATTAATGTAAGAAATTTTGTATTCCAAATAATGTGCAACTATAAGTTGAATGATTTAGGTATCTAATCCAACATACAGATAAGAAAATATAATAGGGACATGTTGAGGTTATGATCAGATGTAATTGAATTAGTGTAGCATCACATTGCAAGGTGCTGGAACATGGTCTTGTCACCTATGTGGGGTATAAGTCTCAGATGGGTTTCATTCCGATGTAGGTTATCTTTTTGAACAAGTTATTGATAGGATTAACATACAGAGATGGAGAATCGAGGAAATGAAGAAGCAATTCAAAGAGGGAACTGAAAGGGTTAAGGCGTTGATCATAGAATCTCTCATATGCATTTTGCGAACCTACAATTTAACATTAAAAAAAGAGGTGGTGAGAATGTGTATTGACTCTAGATCTATGTAATGATTATTCAAGTATAGTTTTCTATTGTTGTGCAGGAATTTGTATAGGTGATTGGAATGCATTATGCAAAGATGGAAAAGAGCTGGATTCACCATAGAAGAACAAGGTTGGGGTGAAAAATAAAAATACTTTTTGATAAATGAGATGAATTGAATGAGTTTGATATATCATTCGAGATGACCAAAATGATGCATAGAGATACATTACTGGTGTTTGCATGAAATTTATGAAGCTAGATGATGGTTGGTTGATCTAGGAATGTTGATCATTTTGTTCTGAATGACATTCTTAAGTTTATAACATGAATGCAAGATACCTTTGGATCCATCTTGGTGTTATCAATGGTTGTTTACATTGTGCTCAAGGACTTTGAAGTTGTTTCTAAACTTGAAATAGCTTTCGTTTCATGAAGGAGTTGGTAATGTGGCCAACCTGTGATAACTCAAGGTTAAATAAAATGAATATATCCTAACTGAAAGTGTGAGCAGGGTGACTAGGAGTAATTGTCACCCAGCGATAGTGTTTTTAGGTAGGCAAAGTCTAGGTTTGGCAAGGTATGACATAAATCTTGGCAATCACTTTGTAGTATTCTCACACCAATCACAAGGTTATGCAAACTTATATAACTAGGAGATGTTTGTATGGACTGAAGGTGCATATGATTTTAGTTTTTAAACTAAGTCTTAGTCACATAACAACTAGGTAGGAGTTACCTTAGGACTAAACTATGGTTGATTTGATGGTGAGTGGAACAACCATTGGAATCCTTGTAACTCGGATGGTAGGACCATGTAACATTCCCATTTTAAGACTTTAGAAACAAGGGTATTCACTTTTTTTTTTTACACAATGTTCTCTGATTATAAATAAAACATCATTTAGAACACACATTCCATGCCAATCAATCTCATAATAGATAACCATATGCAGTTGTAATGACTCGGTAAGTTACTGAATCTCTCATTCCATGACTCGGTTACTTACCGATCTCTCATGTTTGTCTTAAAGTATATAATACTTTATGTATATTATGTATACTTGGTTTTCCTACCCTATTCCAGGTACTGAGTGATCTATTTAAAGAACCTATCTTAATATTTGTTACCAATATTCATTTGACATCACGTTTCTTTAAACTAGGTGACATAGGACAATGCAACTAGCAGTTTGCAATACTTTGGCCAAAGATTTCAACCTACTGTTCATGTTACTATTCCTAGATGATATACTTGTCAATTTGGAATACATCCTTCACCTCACTCTACTGTTATCTAGAATGTTCTTTACTGACTTCTGTCAGTCCACTTTCCCAAGGTTTGACCCTAGCCCAAGTTAGCAACATAATTTGTTATAAGAAGATGTTCACGATGACTTAGGGTATATAGGCATACTCAACCAACCTAAGTCGACTGAATGTTCCTAGGTACCCTGAGTCATAGAAAGCTACTCCCTATTCTAAACATGCTACTAACTTGACCTAGAGAGAAATTAATTTCAATTGCAGATGTGTGTAGATATAGATGAATAAATATGGCAGGGTGTTGCCACATGTCAACTGCAACCCTGTATCTTCAAGAAGCCCTTCATCTTCTCAAAGGTACAGTCCTATAGTTGGCATGTGCCAACATCCGTTAGAACTAATTCATCATGATGAGCATACCCCTTGGTGATCATTAATTCATAATTAAATTGGATTAAGATTCATATTGCAGTAACCATGCCTAACCCTTATTCCAACATTCCTTAAGTTCTTTATCCATAATTAATATGATTTTGTATTAAGAACTTCCTTAACTCATGTTTTCATTTATGTTCATTAACTCAGCATAACAAGAAGTTATCCCATAAACAGGGCAGCAAACATCAAACGGTTAATTTTTAATGTAACCTAGCTGACCAAAGAAGGTGTATCATCCACCTAGGTTCAGCTAGTGTTTACTTTATATAAATGTAGTACAAGGATCAAATATCATAACCATCATTCCTATTATTCTTCATTTTTTTGAGAGAGGAAGATTATTCCTCTACATGATTATATGTTAGGGTTAACATAACCTTTTTATCATTCATCACTCATATAGTTTAATTGTATGTCCAATACATATTTTGTAACACCCTTAACAGTTGTTATTTTCCTCCTTTGCATTCAAGTGTTGACATGTGATTTTCCTTATAAGGATATGTTCTTCTAATTATTGGAAATCATGCTTGATATGGATAAGTATTTTCTACTCTTAAGATCCTTTGATTGAATTGGAATGGATTCCATGAATCCATTTTTCACTTCTTATAGGTGATTTGTAATCTGGTTTAAGAGTTGTAAACTTATCTATTTATCTGACTCATCCTTGGATCAATTTTAGTGATCCAAGGAATGTTTTAAATCTGCTCTGTTGAACGAATGGTAAAATTGACATTCCATGAGTTAAGATGCACATTAGACTGAACTTTGTAGTTGCAAGTTCTTTGATTTCTGTGCGAACATACTTCCATTTAGTGGGTTGTTTTGCTTAGGTCTTTAGAGATCAACCATGGCAGGTCATTGCTGATGAAAATGGAAATGCATACCATTCACGGCATAAGAGAGATCCAGGATCCTATATAGGACTAACCTACGAGATCCTAAGCTATATATATATATACCTAAGTTATGTCACTTGATAGAATTTTGATTCTAACCTAAAGCTATGTGTGTGTGATGTGTGATTATTATAAGCATAGATTATAGATATATATGTATATATATATATTATATTCTATATATACTATATATTCTATATGTATATATATATAGTATATAGATATAACTAAGGTATGTCACTTGATAGAATTTTGATTCTAACCTAAAAGTCCTATTCTGTAGTGTGATTGGTTGATTGCAACCCTAACCTACGCTTGAGCTAATGGAATTGGAAAGGTTACTAGGTATTAAATTAACCTAGATCCTAATACCCAGGTAAGGTATTATTGTAATCTAACCTAAATGCTAAAAACTATTATGTGTGATAATTTACCTATGTGGACAAGGAAATTACTAAACATAAGTTTACTAAGGCCTATGGTGGGGGGTTTGGGTTATTGTTGTGTATATCCTAAGGTATAAATTTTATCTACCTAAGATCTAACTACGCAATCTAACTATCCTAAAACTAAGGGAATGAATGGGGAACTTAAGACTTAAGTGGTTGCAGCAATTGGGCCAAAACAATTCCTAAGGCATTTTATTATATGATAAGGTTGGATAATTGCAACAGACTTTCAGTTTTGGGAAGGGGCTAGATGGACTTGGGACAGGCTCCAGGCTTAGGTGGAAGTGTAACTAAATGGCAACTACATGTTATTTTTGACTTGGCTTTTCAGACTTGGAGGCGATGGCAGGAAGATTAGGCGTGGCGATTTGGAATTAATGGAATTATTACTTGTAAGTTTTTGTGCTAAGACCAATCTTGGAGGGCATGCAAGCGGAATTTTTTTGGGTTGTTCACTTTGCATGTTTCTCCGATTAGATTTTGACTCTGATGCTCTCTGGGTTTCGAACCAGCAGATTGAATTGCAACTTCATGGCTATTTTGATGTGCGAATCTATTTGCGTTTGTGAAATGTATATGCAGGCATTATTGAAGAAGGTATCGGGGTTGTTGATCTTTTGGGGAGATAGGAAGAGGAGAAGTAGTGGAGACTAGCTGGAAGTCTTCTTCAATTTGATAGAGACTCTATCAGGCATGATGGCTCTTAACTATTAAAATCTCTGCGTTCCTCTAAGTGCTGCTTTAATTAATCAATCTTCTTGTGATTTTGTGCATGCCATTGCTCTATCTGTAATGGTGATGGGTTTAGTAAAATTTCATTCTGGGTTCAAATCCATTGTATATGTGATTTTGTTGGAAACTTATGTTGTTTGTTTTAGCAGAAAGAACTATGCAGCAAGAACAAAGTTGGTACTTTGTTTGGATTTTCAGTTGGTGAAATTATTTTTTTCGTTTCGACTACTTTCATTGCAAATAAATTACTAGTTATGTTTTTATGGAACTCTGGAGTTTCTGCTGTTCTGTGGAGATAGTTGTTTTGTGATTCTCGAGATTTGTAGGAAAGAACTCATGGTTTCTTATGAAAACTTGGATGCCAAGTTGAGCTTTATTGGGAAACTTTTTTTGGTAGAAGATAAACTGGTGTGGAGATTCTTGGTTCGATGCTGCTTACATTTTATTTCATAGATAAATGGGAAGGGATTATATTTTTCTTATTATATTTATTATAAACTATATAGGCTGCGGTTCTTGGTATTCATCTTGCGAAAACTTGACATTGTTGATGAACCGATCTAATTGGAAACTGTGTTTATTATCTTTGATAATAAATTGGACTGTTGATTGACGTCTACATATGGCATGGTGATTGTGATTTATGTCCTTTATGACGATATAAATGGTTATTTAGTGAAGTCATTATGAACACAGCTGTCTTTTTTGTTGTGTCTGGTCTGAGCTCTGTTAAGAATGTTACATTTGTTTGAGTTGGGGCACACAGGGTTGATAGGATGTTAACTGAAACTGGAAGGCTCTTTTCTTATTGAACCTATTTAAGTATTTCATTATATTTTGTCTAGCATTACGGATGGGGGTGTATATAGAACTCGTGTGATGAGATATTGTGATGCAACACATAAAATCAATTTGTTACTTGGTGTTTTAAAAAGTGGAACCTGAAAAAATGTTATTGGTTCAGATCTTATAGTCTTTTTGGTTTCTTTGAATATATTTTTATAAACTAAAATAGGGAGGGCAAACATGTTGTTACCCAAACTTGTTTAGAATAAATTGAATGGTTCTTGTCCTTTGAGAATCTTAGCTTTACATTGTGCTCGGATTTGTATTTGAGTCTGTGGACAGAACGTATTTTTAATATGTTTGTTTCGATCTTGTCATTTAACTTGAGTTTATTACTATATTGAATGGTCTAAATTAGAAATTCTTTTTTTAAACCAAACCACATGGTAAGGAGAAAATTGGAAGCATGGTTTAGTAGTGTGGGTAAACTCTTCGAGACCATGATTGGAATTACTTGTTAGGGTTCTTTATCATTTTATTGGAATCCCAATGTTGTTATTATAGTGATTGGGTTGAAAATATATTCAAGATAGTTCGTCTTGACTGAACTATTGGAAAAGTTTGCGTGTTAGCATTACTCAGATTTTCAAACTATGGGCGTCCAATGAAAGAATGAAGTCTTTAAAAGATAAAATGTTGATTCTTAGTGTCCGTGGCTGTGTTATGAACTTCATTATTATAATTTTCTGAATGGGAAGGTGGAATTCATGCATATAAATGGCGAAGATTTTGAAAGGAAGGTAGCATTAGTTTTCTCTTTCCTTGAAGTTGTTCTTGTTCTCTTTCGGGAAACTCTTGCCATGAAACTTAAACTATAGGTATAGGAAAAAGGTAATTAAAACTGTTAATTAAGTTGAAAGAAAATGAGTACATGTTGGATCATATTCTTGTTAGGACTCATTTTATAATGTAGTGGGGTTAAGTTCATTCGTGTCAGGAAACCTTCGGTAATTTTTCTTAATGGGGAAAAATGAGAATCATTACTTAATTAAGTATTCTTATTACTTGTCATTGAATGAAATGACGTAGAATTAGAAAGATAGATGATTGGTTGGTTAAAAAAGGAAATGCCAACAACTTTTTGTTTGATGTTAAATCCATCATTCCTTGTAGATTTATTTTATGGGAATCTCTTATGATGAAGTCATAGAATGGTTGAATTTTAATTGCAGATGTCCTCTAAAAGGAAAAACATTTTAACGTCATGATATGGACCCATTTTCTGTGTTGTGGAATGTTATGTGTATTTGGAATAATGGAACAGGTTTCTCTTCTTCTTGTACATTGAAAAGTTAGATGAAACATCATAGTGAGAATCGTTCTACACACCTCTTGTATCTTATCCGTAAAGATAAGTGTTGGATTATATTTTGGTTAGAATTATTTCTTATATTAATCCATCCACTCAACACATCATTCTTACGAAAATCATGCACACCATTTAATCACACCACACATTATTTATCAAAATTATTTATCCCAAGTCTAAGATTCCATGATATTTTACCTTCATGTACATCCCTTATAACATCACTTTTACACATGAAAAATACTATATTTACCCCTATCCTAAATAAGACATAATCACCTAGATTAACTTAACCATTTTCCAAACCACCCAAATCAACCTAAATCTATTTATTTATTTCCTAAAATCCATCTAAAACTATTATTAACCTTTTTCTAACTCCCTTACCTCAACCAATTATAATTATCATTCACCTGCATATCAAAACCATTTGAAAACATAAATTAGATATATCCATAAGAAAATAATTAAATACCTAACATCCCTAACCCACGCAATCATTTTCCAATAAACCCACCTTGTCAAAAAAAAATAGATTACTCGATTGCTGATGATTCCAAAAAACCCACCTAGAGGGTTGTTTTCAATAACTTTTCTGTACTTCCTGGATCACTGGTAATTCCCCAAATCACCGTAATTCTCCCCTATTTATAGAAAAACTCTATAAATATGAATTGGAGGCCTTCATTTAGGGTTAGCTAACAATCAGAGATAACATTCATTGATCACCTAGACTTGGCCTTTGACAGGATGTTGTTCAAAGCATCCTTAAGGAAATATTATTATATCCACACCCCTCTACATCATAGAAACAATATCCTCTTCCTTTGGAGGTCATTCACGTGTCCTAGAGATCAACTCAGAGAATCCTCTGACACCTATAGTCTACTATCATCTTCTTAGTCTCATCCATCAATGCATGCACACATCAATAATCTCTCTTTCAATTTTTGGATATCAATCACACCTCAAGGAATTGGTTTAGCAGTCCTCTAGCATCAAAATGTTTCTTCTATTGAAAAATACAAATATCAGCAGCAACTAGGTATAATATTTTGACATGTCTACAACCTTATCTTTCCTGGTAAATCTCATCCTCTCAATCTTATTCATCATCCATAATCAGGTAAGCAACTTAATCTTACATTATTGTCTTATTAATTTATTATTCAACATCTTATATAAATTATGTTTTGGCCTTTATTAACTTACATAGAGTGTACAATAATTTCTAGTGATTCCCCTAATCGCTAATGATCGGCCCCCAAATTGCCAGTGATTCAATCAATCACCGACAATTCTTGTCTATCAATCTTCTTTTCACATCTGACTAATTTTCTGATATACAAATCTTAGTTTCAGTCTTTATTTTGTCTTTGCATGCATCTGTCAAGCCATGTCAAGTACCTTTGAGCCATCCTTAGCATTTTATCAATTGTCTTAATCAAACACATCCCTCAACTTTCCTTTGTGAGCATATCAATCATCTATATCCTTACTCCTTTGATCCATTTTGTGATTTCTAGACTCCCTTTGGATCAAGTATCGCCATCAGACTAACATATAGCCCTTGACCACATCAATACCTTTTCCCTTACATTGTTGTTGGTTATATCTTCTATTTCATAATTTTACATTATCATTATCAGATTAATTTCTTGAATGTGGATTGACATCCTTGCAATAAAGTTCATTGGCTTCCATAGACTGACCTCTGCTAGGCAGTCAACCATATATCTATATAATACCATCTGTCTTAGTGTCTTTGAGTGCAGGTTTCTTTTCAGGAAAGGATCTTGTACGTATCTTTCATGGAGTGTAACTTTCGTCCATATTGAGAAAAATCATCTATCTATACGGGTATTGCTAAGCATAGCATCCTTCTAGGTCGTTATATTTCTATTTTCTTTATTAGCTAATTCAAGTTGAAGGACTATGAATATTTCGAAACACCTAGAGCTTTGTATGCTAATATAAATATTTTCTTTTATGAGCTTGGTTTCTTTAACTATTTTGTTAATAATTATTTATTTGTCAAGTATGAAAATAATGGTGTTATACATATTGTCTTATATTTTTATGATCTCTAAATTACTAGTAGTGATAAGAATATAATTATTAGAATAAAAAGAGAAGTTAAGACAATCTATTTAAATGACCTATTTAGTACTGTTAAATAATTTTATAGGTATGGTTATTTGTAAAAAACCACAAATCTATTATTGTAGCTCAATCACAATATGCTACTAATCTTTTTAAAAAATTTAATGCGATTGATTTTAATCTTGTCTCTATTCCTATGAAAGTTGGTGTTAAATTAGATCAAAAACCCCCGTATGATAGATTTAATCATACTTATATAGACATGTTGTTGGTAGTTTGATCTACTTACTAGTCTTGATATATCCTATGTAGTTGGAATTATTTCTAGATTCATGTAGGATCCTTATGAGGACCATTAGAAAATGGAAAAAAAAAAAAAAAAAAAAAAAGGATTTTAAAAGTACATGAAGGGTATAATGAATTATGGTTTGTGTTATTATTCTTATGATAATGAAATTTTATAATGATATTGAGATCCATACGCACTTGATTCAATAAAATTTTCTCACTGGTGACATAGATCTCAAGTTTTGTTCAACTGAAGAGCAGTTTGTAGACATTTTTACTAAGCTTGTGGGTGCTAGAAATTTCTACAAATTTCATGTTATTTTGGGAATTCAAAATATTAGTTTGTATGACCATGTGGATGGCATTTATTTCCACCTCTAAATCAACTAAGCATATGTTGTTTAGCTCTTACAATCATGTGAATGATGTTGATCTTCATCTTTGAATTATATGAGTTTTGGCCTTTAATATTTTACCTTAAAGGGGAAATAAGAAATGATCATGTTGCATGTCTTTTTTTCTTATGTATAGTCATCTCTTAATGGCTTGATTATGTAAAAATGGATATTCCCTAGATAATTTTTATGGTGTTTAAGCAAAATTGTCATGCATGTGAAGTTTACTTATAATCCCCAACCAAACATTAGATATGAATATTTAATTAACTCCATAATATAATGTATGAATTCATCCTTAATCTTTTTATTTTGAAAATTTGTAATGTTCCTTTGCATTACACTATTTATAAAATCTACAGAACACTACTTTGAACCACGGAAAAATTGTGTATTATGACTTCTATAAAACCGGCAATACGGATACAATTATTTGTGGCTTGTATAAGTTTACAGGACATTTTGGTAGTGTATAATATAGTTGAAAAACCTATGGGACACTGTGGTAGTATATTGCAGAGTTAAAAAACCAATAAGACATTTCTATAGTGCATCGAGGAACCGTAAAATCTATGGAACACATGATTTTTGTATGTTAGCCTAAATAATTTGTTGATTTATGGAATTTAATTCCTTTTGTACTAAAAGGTGACTTACCATGTGTTATTTGGAACAAGATTTTACATGAAAAATCAATTTTTCATGTTTCCCTACTTAGCATTAAGGGGGAGTTTTGGTTTTATTACATTAAGTGGGAAAATTCTTATTTTATAAACCCACTAAAGAAAATATGTTTTTGGATTATAATTATATTTTTAAAATATAAGCATGATAGACCACAAATCAGGTCAGCTTTAAGATTGGATCATGAACACCCACCTTATATATAACAAAGAGATCTAATTAGATATTAGTTACACATTTATTGATGGTAACATTTATGTGATCTATATGACCAATATGATAGATAAATAGTGGTAGTGGTTGGGTGAAAGTTTATTCTCAATAAAAATAGGTATTTTAGTGGGTTTTTTTTACCTTTTAGGGTTTTCCCACTTATATCTTGTGTCATTGTGTTCATTTACTTTATTTGAATGGTGTTTACATTTTGTAATCTACATTATAAACATCTTAATCTATGGCTTTAATTATTGTACTTATTAAACTATAATATTTGGAAATTTATATTTTGGATTTATAATTTGTAACATTATTTATCCCTTAAATTTCCTACCTCTACATGATAACTATGAGGCATGGCCAAAGTATTTTTGACATTGTTGTGAGTAGGGTGTGGATCATGGGATGTTTTCAACTGGGTATTATTGTTAGTGGGCTTAGAGGATGTAGATAATAAACTTTGGAAATTTACTCCTTGACATTGTTGGTTTTGACAATGCGCTTTTGTTAAGATAAACACACCCTTTCTATCATTTCTCAATCAATCCTGAGGTATCTTGTCTAATTTTTTTTGTATTAAACATTGATATCTCAATAGTTTCTAAGAATTAAATGCATAAAATTCATATACAAACTTAACTTAACACCATGTAACCCTTAGTTAACAATGATTCTCATCTTTGTGTAAAACTGTATGGTTTAGCTGGTTTTTTGATATCTAGTTTTGATTTAATTGTATAGTTTTGAACTAACATATCAATTTCATATGCTTAGTTAGGTCATTTACACTCTCTAGGTTAGTCTTGTCATAATATATTACCTTCAAACCCCTATATAGGAAAGTTAACACTACCTCATTTTACACACTTAAAAATCATATGGAAATACAATGACATACTCTCTTACAACACTCATAAAAGGCACATAAGGCTACCTAAATCTCACCAAATCTTATAAATATTCTGATATCACCCCAAACTTTTGCAATATGACTAACTCGTAAAGGCCAACACCATAATACCCTAGATTCAAGGTTAAGTTTAAGAATGAAACATTATGATAAAATCTTAAAAGCATGCATTAATGGAAACTAAATGAAATCAAAAATCTAATCTACAAGCATCCTTACTATGTGAGATGATTGTTAATTAAAATAGACCTAATTAGATCTAAGGGAAATCAAATTATGGTTTTTTCTACTCCAAAAATGGTGAGAGTACCTCTATAACAATGGCTACAAGGCCATATTAGATATCCCTCTACTAACCAATATGAAGATTGGATGCAAAGATTGAGAAAGATAATCCAAGAAGGAAGTAAGGCTCTTAATCATATTTGTTGTATGATATAGTTAAAAAAGTATGGTGTAAAGTTATAAGGCAAGTGCTTAGTCCTTTTTATAGTTTTACTATTTGAGGAAAAATTACATATTGGTGTCAAGTGGGACTAAAAAGGATAAAATTAGATTAAGGCTTGTTAATCATGATTAGTGAATTAAGAAGTGATTAGCATTATGAGGAGCCTTAATTAACCACTTAGGGTCAATTAAGAGGCTATGATAAGATTTTGAAGCCTTTTGAGATGTTTTGGAGGGAAATGGGCTCATTTGAATGGTTGGAAGAGGGGTTTTGGCCAAAAATAGGGTTTATTCACCAAATACAAGGGTAAATAGGACTAATTAGCTAATAATCAGCTAATTGTTTTCTTCGGAAGAGGATAATAACTAACGATGTGTCGTCAATTGGCATCCGCAATGTGATAGAGGTTAGGTAATCAAAAAAGTATCGTTAATTAACCAAAATAGAGGGAAATATTAGTTAATTAGTGGAAATAACTAATAATAACAGAAATGGTCTTAATGAGAGTAATTAGTGTGTGTTTAGCAATAAGACTGTGAAAGTGGATTTTAGGTGTCTACATTTACCCTTGTTTGAGGTGAAGTAAGTGGCGTCACTTCAAACATAGTAGAAAAGCATAAACAAGTAAATTTTTTTGAATAAAAATTAGTAGAATGATGGATTCCCCCTTGAGTGTTGATGGGGTGATAGAAGAATTCAATGGCACGATCGAAAACTTGATCAAAATAGATAGAAGAAATAGGATAGGGATAAAAATGATTTTTACTGCCCCAAGTGTTTTGGAAGAAAAATGAATAGTGATAAGACATGATAGTGAAGAATATAGGAATAGATTTTGCATCCAATACTTCAATAAGAAGCTTTTTTTCATCATGTTTACCTTATGACCTAAATGATCGAGTCCTTATTAAAATTAAAAAAGTGTAAAATAACATGAAAAACTATATTACTAACATTTGTTCATTGCTAAAAATGTGTAAATCCATGCAACATACATACATAATTCAATGCAATATGACAAAGTAAACCAGACTAACCTAATAGAGAAATAAGTACAATCACATCTACTCAAACAAACAACGTTCAAGAAAGTTGCACCAATGTTTTTTTATTCAAGCTTTACAGTTCCTGAATGTTCATGTTTTTAACGACAAGGGTTAAAAATGTTGCCCCAAGAAAGGATACATGAGAGGGGAATAATGGAGGACAATAATTAGTCCCATGAAATTAAGTCATGTGTTATGACACATTCTCTGACAACTCAATGTTGCATGGGAGTACCGACATAGTAAACAAACCAACTTTTTTAATGGAGGTAGATAAAAAATGATCCGTGAGTCATTTGAGACAAGAACAAGAAAGAACCTAAGAAAGATGTTTTTTTAGGAATTTTTTTGATGTTTGAGGACAATGTATTTGATACAAGATTCAACTGTGTGCATGTCATTTGCCAAATTTTGAATTTTTTCAATTTTTTGGATTTTGGTGAATTTTTACCATTTTTTTGGGTTTTTGCATGATTTTACCAAAAAAAATTTTTTGAATTTTTGAATTTTAAAGAAGAAAATGATGTATAAAAATTGACAAATGTCATAGGACATCATCAAAAATAACTGTGCAAGAAAAAATATTCCCCAGGTAGCAGAAAGGGTTGTCAGGAAGCAAAAACATGCCCGACTATAGCGAAAACATGGGCAAAAATGATTATTTATCAAAAAAAATCATCGCGATGAGTGTTAGAAGATATTAGAAGAACCACTAAGGCTCCAACATGCCTCAGGGGTGTGAAAAATGTTGTGGGAGGCCAAAACATGTGTACAAATGGCAAGCCACTGGGGGTAAAAATCATTGCGGTGAATTATTTACTATCTACCCTTATTATTTTTACTACTAACTTTACTTTGACCTGGGAGAGGTATGGAGAGGATTCAGAACTATAGATACCATGCTAATTGATTTAAAGAGTACACCAGGCTTCACGAGGACATTCTACAGGTACACAAACTAAAAATAATAATTTTTTTTTTTTAAGTGAATTTATTGTAGTTTAGATTTTTCTCGTTAACACTAGCGTAACCCTTCGGATGCATAAGAATGCTCAAGGGTGCATGCCGCGCTAAACAACAACAGGTGAATGGCTGCACTTATTCAAAAAAATTCTTAGACATGGGCACATATGTGCAGGGGTGATAAGGGGTGCTAGTGTGAAATTACGCATAGGGGGTATACAAGCGGGCTAGCATGAGAACATATGCACTAGCATGAGAAAGGGGGTGATAATGCAAGGGCACGCTGACACTAAAAGGAGCATGCTGGTTATTCTAGGGGTGCGTTAGCTTGAAGGGTTAACCTTACATGGACTTATAAGAATCTTTAGGAAATGTTCAGAAGAAATTAGGCATGAATATAAGTAATTAATTATGAATAGACTAACCTAGAAGATGTAGTATGGAGGAAAATGAGATTAACAAGTTTTACTTCTTGTTTTGATAGATGACCTATCCATAGCTTGGGGATACGAGAGTGACATGGGTGGATATAGGCCTTTGGGGCTGCATTTTCATGGCGTGACCTTGTCTTCTTATAGATGACCTTAGATATTACAGTTCTATCCCATATAGATTGGATGTTGCAGATTACTCTAGATCACATCCTTCTTACAACCTTAGCAGAGAGATAACAGATCAAGAGTTAGACGTTTTGCTACTACCGACATGGGTGATATGAGTGTTACCTTAGAGGACATGTGGTGTATTTTTATAGTGTTAATCCAGGGTCAGCTGGTGACCTATGATGGTGATCGCGGTCACATTTTGTAGAGTATTAGTGAGATATTCAGTGTTGTTGGCATTCCCCACCGAGGTATGTCATTTAACATTACTCAGTGCTTTGTCAATCAATAGATTTCATGGGTGCCAGTTTATTTGATGGCTCTTGTTAGCACCATGTTGGTTCCTAAGAAGACTGGTACATGGTTCTCTCTTGGTTTGATCAAAGTTATCCTTGAAATGATTAGTAGAGAGGTCTATTGTTGGGGGCAATGCTTACTAGCCCATTTATATTCTAATTTACACTTGATAGCATACTGCGGTTCAGAAGATCATGGGTCCAGCTGAAATTAGTTGTAGATATAGTCTTGGGACCACATCCCAGTAGGGCACCCACTTAGAGTTTTATGGGCCAGGGATCTTGGCGAGCCATCTATTATGGGCTAGGTACTAGTGGGAGAGGATATACGTGGGAACACTAGAGATACACTATATTACATGAGAGATTTTGATGAGGTTCAGCTCCGTATGATTACATGATGGTCGTATAGATTATATCAGTGGCCTGAGGATGTAACAAAGTTGAGTACTACAGTTGTTGATCATTTTATTATTGGTAGTTGGGACCATATCCTTGATTTGTACCGAGTGGATAGAGTACATCGCCAGTTTAGCCTCATATAGGGGATTCCTAGAGATGAGATGTGGTATGGGCATGTAGGTCCAGAGAGACTTTTGACATTGGACCTTAAATTAGGTTACACGTGAGCATTAGACATCTTCACACAAGTGGTCCCATAGCCTTGGGTGCAATGACCACATAATAGTTGATCCCAGGTGAGACATGAGACTACCCTTCTTGGTATGTAAAGGTGTTTCCACAGTGACTTACCATTCCACAGGTAGTTATATAGGTTGAGATTGCAGAGGCAAGTGTAAGGCCTATAAGGCCGAGGATCATAAGGCTTAGGAAGTAACCCAGGTAGTTTAGGGTCAGATGCCAACACAACCTCAGGGATATGTTCCAAAAGTGTAGGACCCACATATTCCATTATAGGTTCTGCTACAGGTGCCACTATAGACACCTTTATCACCTCCATGTGCATTGAGTCCACAACATAGTCCACCGAGATGGGATCCCACAAATTTATCATATGGAGGAGGTAGAGGGGATCATACAAGATTTACGAGAAGATGCGGGATGAAGATGATGATGATGATGATGGATGGGAGAGGATAAGGCCCCCCACCAAGTAGCCTATTTGGGGGAGGATGGGGAGCACCACAGGCTACATAGGATACAAGTGATATAGTTTCCTTGAGGTAGAAATTACAGTAGTTAGTATCTCGGTAGCTATAGGTTATGGCTGAGAGAGATCAGCTAGCTATAGAGAGGATTCAATAGATTGATAATTGGACCTAGTCTCATGCATATATAGCTAAAGTGATAGGAAAGCGTGAAACTCTACAATGAAAATCCACTATAGTTGGGATGCTAGATATACTAATAGAAATGATGATAGTTAGTGGCAAGGCATTCTATTACATGGATTTATACCATTAGGTTGTCTCATAGGGATAGAGGGTTACTCCTTTTAGTCAGTTAGTCATTAATATGTCTAGGTCAATATCACAGAGGACCTCATGATCAATGAGGTTAGTATAGAAGAATTTAGTACAACAGGCCTCAGTACACCATGGTTCAGTGCATCAAAGTGCAACATCTTCCATGGGTCCATCACAACAAATTCCACCACCTAGCAGTCTAGAGATGGGAAAAATTCAGGCCTGACTCCTCTTATTGATGTACTTGATGTACATTTTTTATGTACAATGTGATATGAATGAACATTTTTGTACAGATGTACTTATGTGCTATTTTTTATTATGCCTCATGATGAAGGCATATTTTTTTACGGATGTACTTATGTATTATTTTTTACTATGCCTTCTCGTGAAGGCATATTTTTTTTGTATAGCCACCCATGATGGATCATTGTATGAGATGTATATTGAGACACATTGTTTTCTACATGGACATTTATATATATTATTATGATGATGGATTGTATTTACTTATCATAGTTTTGTATGAGATAATATGTTTGATCCACATTTTTAGTATGGTCTATGTTTGATGGGGGACAAAATGTGGTCTCTCTTGCCCCTCTTGGTGATATTATATGATGCTATCTTAGGGTACATATTTAATTTTCATGTTCATGATGATGTAGGTTATCCTTTATTGATATATGATGTATAGATGTGATGATAGAAGATACGATGATGAAATGGAGAAAAAATGAACAAGCAAACAACAAGCACAAATTAATCAAATCTAATCAAGATAACACAACTATATTCAAGTATGCAAGATAAAAATAATTCAATGCAATACACCATATATGAAAGTAACACTCAATATAAGTAATCAAATGAATCCAATTTAAAGAACACAAGATGAAAAATTAATGCAACCAAAACTATACAAACCAACAACTAAAGTAAGAAACCTACTACTTTATTTTTGCAAGACAGTTTCGAAACATTTTTCACTATTTTTGGTTTTTATATTGAGATAATTTTATCTTATTTTTTAGTTTTCTACTAAACGCATTTGAATTTTATTTATTTTCTCAACTATCATATCTGAATATTTTGGGATTTTCAAAAAAAATTATGCGTGTTTTATGTTTTTTCTAAGATTTTTTTTGAAGCTAAATGTAAGGAAACAAAGAAACATGGATTTCCCCAGCATTAAATGGGATGTACAAGGGAATAATTCCATGTGTTATGTGCAAGAAGTGATGATGTAAATTTTCCAATAGCATGAGATGGGATGATACAAAGGAAAACCCTTCACATGAAAAGTACGATCATCCGGATCAAGGACAAGAGGGATAGGCTAAAAAGTAACTCAGATGCAGACAAATATTTTCTTAGTACAAAGCTATCACAATCCTAGTCCTAAAATGATTGTCAACAATGGACCCTCTAATGGCGCTGGAAACTGGTTTTCACCAAAGGACTTTACCAAAGTGCCACCATTGCATGGTTTTCATTGTTTGGACATATTTATTTCTCTTTTGCTTTTTCTATTTTTTATAATTTTTTGTTTTTCTAATATTTTAGGGACCCCACACTTAAGAATATAAATGTTTAAGATGCATTGCGTTCATAAGTTCCCAAATTTCTTGACCATCCAAATGAGTAAGCTTGTAGGTATGTGAACCAAACTTAATGACTACAACATATGGCCCCAACCAGTTAGGCTCAAATCTTCCATTATTTTATCTATCTTTAGTGGTTTTGAACTGATTTTATTTTAGTGCCAAGTCTCATACCTCAAATTGAGAAGGTATCACACTTTTTTTGTAAATTCACCACACTCGATCCTAATACACTTTAAGGTGATAAAGGGTGTGAATTTTTTTCTCATATAATAGCTCCAACTTTTCCATCCAAGCTACTTTGTTGTCATCCTCTTCATTTAGGTAATCTATTAGCTATATATGCAAAGAGGGGAGCTCATTATCTAGGGGTAGTATGGATTTTGTGCTGAATAATAGGAAGTATGGAGTGAAACCTTTATGAGTGCAGATAGACATTCTATATGTCTATATGGAAGGGTGAATTTGTAAATTATCATTATGGCTTTTTGTATTCACCATCTTCTCCATTATATGGATAAGGGTTTTATTAGAAGCTTCGGCTTTCCCATTACCTTGAGGGTGATAGGGGTTGAAAATTTGAGACTGATTTGAAAATTTTGACACAAAAATTTCACCATTTTTTTTAAAGGACTTACCATTGTTAGCTATAATGGCAGAGGGGATATTGTATCAGTAGATTATATGGTTCATTATAAACTTAAATGTATGTGCAACTATAATATAGGTAAGAGGAACAACCTCTACCCACTTTTTGAAGTATTCAATGGCACTGATAATGAACATGTCGCCATCAAAATATGTAGTGTGAGTATTTCCTATAAGATCAGGCCACCACTTTGATAAAGGCCAAGGTGTCATGAGAGGCTCTAATGATTTCACCAGTGCATGTATTAAATTGCCATATTTCTAACATTGTAAACATTTATTTACATATTTCAAGAAATTATTTTCCATGGTAGGACAATAGTAACCTACTCTTAGGATCTTATTTACTAAGACAATCTCATTCATATGGGCCCCGTAGATGCCTTCACACACCTCCTTGACCACTAGGATAGATTCTTCCAAATTGAGACAATGTAATAGATTCCCGATGTAGCCACGATGGTAAAGAGTTCCCCCAAGTAGAGTACAATGGGCTATATGTTGGATAAGGTTTCTTGTATTAGCATGAGAAATGTTTGTGAGAAATTTTTCATCATGGAGGTAGTTAAATATGTCACTATACCACAGGGAAAAGGGACCAAACACTTTGCATACCAAATAGGGATCATGTATGTCATACTTTGGTGTTCATAGATGTTTGACAAAGAATGGTATATCGCTATTCCCAGGTGGGATGCTCAACATAGAACCCACTATGGCTATAACATCCACTAGTATGTTATTTCTTCTTGGGATTTGTTGAAATGTAATTGCTCAAATAACTCATTCAAAGAATCAACCATTCTCTTTCATGGAAGAAGTTTCTCATCTTTAACTCTATACTCATCTGTTACCTACATTATAATCAACATAGAATCACCGATCACATTTACTTTTCTGATGTCCCATTTAATAGCTAGTTTCATCCCTATAATAAGGGCTTCATATTTTTTCATATTATTTGTACATGGGAACCATATTCAAAATGCTTGAGGGATCAAGTCTCCTGAAGGAGTGATCAACACAACTCTAGAACCTGAAACATGAAAGGTAAAGGAGCCATCAAATTATAGCTTCCATATAATAGATTCATCAAGGTATAATGTAGATGTATCTAGAATTTCCAGAATCAAAGGTTCAGTATCTATTAGAGGGGCTTCATCTAGTTAATCTACTAAAACATATCCTTTCATTGGTTTACATAATCAATTTCAAACTCACTAAGTAAGATGATCCAATTGGCCATCTTTCCTATGAGTGTGGGATTTGACAATAAGTATTTAATGGATCAACTTTTGAGATAAGATTGACCTTATTTTTTAGTAAATAATGATATATTTTCTGAAAGGAAAAAACTACGGCCAATCAATCCTTTTCTATCAGTGGGTACTTGATCTTGTTAGCTTTCAATGTTTATCTTAAGTAATAAACATATTTTTCTTTCAACTCCTTATCATATTAGGTCAACAATGCCCCAATTGCAAAGTGCATGGTATAAATATAGAGTAATAATGGTTCACCTACCATGGGTGGCATTAAAACAGGGGGTTTTACCAAATATGCTTTTGGAAAATAAAATTCTTGTTGTTGGTCTGGTCCCAAGTGAAAAGTAGCATCTTTCTTGAGAAGATGCATGAATGTGTGACACTTGTTTACAAGTTGAGAGATGAACCTTATAATTCCTTGTATCTTTCCTTGTAAGCTTCATAGTTGTCTGATATTTGTCGAAAGAGGCATTTCTATTATTGATGTAACCTTTATAGGATCTACTTCAATTCCTCTCCAAAAAACGATGAACCCTAGTAGTTTTTCAAATAACATGCCAAAGACACATTTCTTTAGGTTGAGTTCGATCTTGTAGTCCCTTAGACACTGAAAAATACATCATAAGATCTATGGGTGATCTTCTTAAGTCTTGCAATTTTCCAATATGTTGTCTACATAATCTTCCATTATATCACTGATCATGTCATGAAATATTACAACCATTTCCTGTTGATAGGTTACACCTTCATTCTTAAGGTTGAAGGGCATCAATTGATGATAGTAATTCCCCCATGGGGTGGTAAAATTTTTCTTATGTTGGTCCTCTTCAACAATATTTATCTAGTTATATCCTAAAAATACATCCATGAGTGATAGCATCTCATAACTAGTTGTTGAATTAACTATCATGTCGATGTTGGGAAGAGGGAATTCATCCTTAGGACAAGATTTTTTTATATCTCAGAAATTATTACAAACTCTAATACCAAAAAATTTCATCTACACTAGGATACATAAAAAATCCACTTTGAATAGTTAATAGGCCTGATGAATCCTACTGCCAATAATATTTCTAGTTCTTCTTTGACCAACAAGGTGATGCAAGGATGTATCTTTTAAATATTTTGTTTTGTAGACTTGGCATCCCCATTTATAACAAGATTGTGCACCATTAATGTAAGATAAATTCTTGACATGTCTACGTATGACCAAGAAAATATATCTACAAATTCTCATAGAAGTAAAAAAAAAAATTTCCATTCTTGAGTTGAGAGTGAAGCTCCCAACCCTACTATTCTGGGAGATTCCTCCTTGCCATTATTGACATCTATTATCTACTCTAATAGTATCTTGAACTTGTCTCCCGTGTGTGTAATATTAGGGGGAATTGACATCTTCTTCCAAAGGTGGTTTGAAGATATTTTCACATTTACACTAGTAAGCTATTTTTCCTATTGATTGTTCTTTTTGTTTGTCTGCAAGTACCTCAAAAAGGTTTTTCTATAGAACTTGGACTTGTTCTTTTTGCAAGTATTTTTAGGGGAACATTTTCCGTTTCTTTTTTTTCCTTAAATGACTACACAACTCAACCTCCTCCCCAAACTGTGTGCATGCATTGAGTTGGATGGAGAATCCTTTCTTGTGGTCACCTACAAAAATGTTGTCAGGAATTCCAAGGAACTCGCCAATAGTTTTGTAATTTTGAAAACAATCAATTAGCACATGATTTTTTTTGTCCTAATTCATGAGTGATGGGTAAATAAGGTTTAGTGTCTAAGTGGTAAGGGATACAACAAGGGTTATAGTTAGGATATCAAATTCATAAAATATTTTCATCGAGACAAGGTCTTCGTAAAGGTTACACTAGGAATCGGTTTCAATTTCACATTTAGATGAACTATCTTTGAGTTTAGAAGGGGTATCCTTGACCTCTTTAGGATGAAACCCATATGGTCGAATGCTATTACAATATTTACCCACATTACGATGAGGCTTTTGAAGAGCTTCTAGTGTACCTTTTTAGTTAATGCCACAACTACCTCCTTTGTATCCCATAGTATATGTTTCACCAATAATTTGAGATTAAATAGATAAGGGTAAAGGTGATGAAGAATACATGTGATAGTTAAAGAAGCTTTAACACCATCGAATTTTGAATAATCTGATTGTCAATATCTTCCCTTTAGCTAGGAGGAATGACTTGTAAAAGTAATGCAATACCACCAAATAATTTTAAACAACATATCACAGTGGACATCCTACCATATGCTAGTTACGGGAAGCATGTAACTTCCTAGAAAGGTTTTTAATCCATTATTTTTAACAATTTAATGCAAGGAAAGAGAATAAAAAATTGAATCCTACTATAGTTAATATGATTTAGGCATCATATATAAAACAAAATAACCAAATCTAATCTAACAAGTAAGTTATGATTAAATTTGGAGGGCTGGTAGGTTAGTCTTTGATTTTAGGTCTGGGAAAGCTTTGGTGAGCTTATAGGTTGTTGGTAAGAAGTTATTAGCTTGCTGGCTAGGGATAAATTACCAGTGACAGAGACCGGTATCGGTTAGGTGACCGATGTCGGTACCCGGTAATGACTGACACTTGTTGGGTAACAGGTGTCGATAGGGGAACTGAGGTATAAATTTGAAAAATGGGAAGTTTAGCACTCTTTCTAATTTTAGAGAGAATGAATGGAGGCTTAGGGAAGGTCATGGGATTTTTATGAAGACTCAAAGCCAATAAAATGGGTATTTGGACAATGTATGAAGGTTCTTTGGGAAGATGGCTTGGTGAAGGTACTGTGGAGAATATTTGGGAACGACATAAGTTTGAAGGAAGAAAATTAGTGATAAATAAATAATATACTAAAATAAAATGACAAAGAAGAAGATTACGTAGTTGTGAAATGAATTTAATAGTAGATGGTGGTGGTAGTTGAAGGAGAGGTTAGTCCTGATCAAATGTAGTGGCAATAGGAAGGCACGATACCTCTCTGTGAGTCGAATGGAGCTCTAGATTAAACTATTGACAAATATTGTTGTGTATTAACATTATAACGGCCTCTAGTATGTTGCAACGTCGCTAGAAAAATTGAGATTAAGGATGCATGGACTCAAAAATCTAAGATTCAGAACCCTACCAAAGAGTTAGGAAATCCTATTTAAGGAAACTAACTAGATTTAGGTGATAGGCACCAACTGAGGAATAACAAGCATCTGTTAGGGATAAAAGGTCCAACTTACTCAAAATAGTTTGTTTCTTCCCATTTTTGGCATGATTCAGAACTAATTCTAGGTCAAGAGTGTGGATTGATGCTAAATGGAGCAGGAAATTAGTTAGAGGGATAATAGGTAATTAATATTAGGGTTAGAATGACTCCGTATTGCTTAAGGTGAGTGGGGAATTTTTCTAGGTTAATTTGTAGGCTTGGAATAGGACTAAGATGAGATGGAGAGATGACGTAGCTAGGTAAGGTGGGAATTACTTAAATTTATGTAATTATATTAATAATGATGTGAGGATCAGTCATGGTTAGATGTATGCTAATCGAAGGGGAATTAGGAGGATGTGACCTAATTTGGGTGTCTAAATTTGTCACTTTTTGATGTGTAGCTTGTATTAATAAGTGACGATGACAAAAATAAGAGGTGTTTGCCCCTTGTATGGGTGATCTATTTTATGTCAACTTATTATACCTCCAGATCTCACCTGAAATGGAAGACAAGCCTTCATAAAAAGTGTCTCTCATTACATCATCATTGGGGGTCTTCTCTATAAATGTGGATTTGATGGTATCCTCCTACAATGCTTCATTGGTTGTGAAATTGTTTATACCATTAAAGAAATCCATGTTGGTATTTGTGGTGGAAATTTCAGCAGCCTCATTTTTTCTAAGTGTATCCTTCAACTTGAGTATTACTAGATAACCCTTAACCAAGACTATTGTGAATATGTCAAGCATTGTGTGAAGTGTCAGCAAGCACACTAACCTTCACCACACCCCAAGTCATGCCTTACAAGTTGCTAGAGACTTTTGGCCTTTCTCTCAATGGGGTTTGGATCTCATCAAAGAGATTAACCCTCATTCTTCTCAATGTCATCAATGGATCATCATAGCAACCAAATACTACACAAAATGGGTGGAGGTCATTCCTCTCATTTCTACCAAAGCTGAAAAGATCATGGAATTCATCAATCATCATATCATTTGTTTGTTTTGGTGTTCCTCATCACCTTATCACTGACAATGGAAAACAATTCAAAAACAAAACCCTTCATAAATTGTGTGAAAACTTTGGCATTCAACTCAGTTTCTCTTCACCCTATTACCCCCAGGCCAATGGCCAAGCCAAATCTTCTAACAAAACCCTCAATAAAATTCTTATGAAATTCATCAACGATACTTGGTAAGGATTGGCACATGCACATTCCTTTCACCTTATGGGCTTATCACACTAGCATTTGTACCTCTACCAATGCCACACCTTTCTCTTTGGTCTACAATATAGAGGTCATCCTACCTCTCGAAGTCCAAATTCCATCTCTTTGTATATCACTCAAAGATATGCTTTATGATGATAATTTCCACCAAAAACGTTTGGCACAACTTGAGCTACTAGATGAATGTCATATAAATTCTCTAGATAACCTTCAAATATACTAAAAACACATCAAGCATGCCTATGAAAAATGTGTTCATGAACAAACCTTCAAAATCAGTGATTTTCCTCAAGGAAAATCAACATGTAACCAAAGTCAAGAAAAGTAAAAAAGGAAAGTTTTATCCTAATTGGCTTGGACCCTACATCGTTACACATACATATGGATCAAGAGCTTATCATTTATGCTCTCTTGAGGGTAAACCCAAACCTGATCCCCTTAATGCCTTGCATCTTCTACAGTTATATTATTGAATAAAGTACTACATCACTTTATGTCACTTATATGCTCATCCCTTGAGCATCCCTTTCCTTTCACCTACCTCATTTTCCAGGACCAATGACTCAAACAAAATTGTGTGATTATCCATCACCATTCAACCTTGTCTTAAATATGAGTACCATGGCTCTACTCATGGCATGATTCTCATGGATACTTTTCATCCTTTTCGTGATGGAATCCCATGGTCATTCGTCACTTGAAACCCCTCTTTCATAGCTAATATTTTCATGTTATGGTTTTTCCTTCCTAAAAGAGGCCTATACTCCTTTATAGTCTTGTCCATGACTTCAAGTCCAAAAATAAAAGCAAAAAATATATGGGATAAAAAAAATCTACTCCTTGAGTCAAAATTCTTGAAATAGATGATTCCCTCAAAAAGGACATCTATATTTCTCTCTCTCTCATGCTTATAAGTAGACTTCTCCCTCAAAGGACAACTATAAAAATCCAGCCACCTATTGCACTTAGTCTATTCCCAAAAGAAGACTAATCTGTATCTCTAAAATAAAATAATTTTAGAGCTTCCCACATCAATTAGCTTCATGAATACCTCAAGGAGAACATATTTATCCCAATATAGACTTCCTGCATCAATCATTCTATACATGCAAAAACAAAAAAAATCAAAAGTAAGAAAAAATACAAACTTTTGGTCATGGACTCGCCTATTCTGGTTTTGGGTATCTTTTAGAAGGGGCATATTGTCCCACAACAAGGTTATGCTTAACGAACAACTCCAACTTACCTTTTTTTATTATCTTCTAAATCAACTCAAGGGATGTGGCATGTATTCTACACATTGTGATCACACAACTTCTTTCAACTCTAGACCCATCGCTCATGCAGTGTATCTAGGGACTTATGTTCAATAAGTCTAGGGGTATGAAAATTATGGTCCTTGCCAAATATGGGCATGCCACCTATTTTTATTTTCTTATTTGTTTACATGTTGTTTCTTCAACAAGACAAGACCATCAAAATTGAATCAACCATAACACCTTCATCTATGCCTACACTTAATTCACCTTTCCTATTACCTATTCAACATTCGACCTTGCCTATTTTCAAACATACCTTACCCAACCAACTTATTCTAACCTACTTTCCCAACCTACCTACCCAACACCTACCCAACCTACCTACTCAACTTACCTAATCCAATCTCATTCTTCCCTGGTTTAAGGGAGAACTACATCAGCCTGAGGCCCCTTTCGCAAGGGCTATGTAGGTAGCACTCCGAGGGCATGGGGCCCTCGAAGGTTAGCTCGGCCACTCTTTTCCCCCACCATTCTTCCCCCATAACCAAAAACCTAGTTAGTTAGTTTCCATAAAAATAATAACTTGGAAATTATCTCCAAACAAACCATACATCACCCATACACATTATCATTTACTTTCCATAATACCAATAACATGGAAATTAAATTGAAACAAACTAAATTGAAACAAACACAACCAAACCATGCCTAAACATCTAGTTTCCATAACATATCAATAAACTTGGAAATTAATAACAAACCATGCCTAAACATCTAGTTTCCATAACATCAATAACTTGGAACCAAACCATGCCTAAGCATCTAATTTCCATGACAACAATATACTGGAAATGCAAATAAATCATACAACCATAACTAACCATGCCTACATCTCTAGTTTCCATAATATTTAGTTTCCATTGGACAATACAATGGAAATAAAATCAAACACATCATATGTAAATATCATCATCAACTATATAACTAAGAATTTTGTGTACAATGGAAATAAAATCAATACATGTATATCATCATCATATAAATAATGAGTAAATCTCTCAAAATATCTCATATACATCTCGCCTCTTCAACAATAAGGCCACTATATACATCAAAAATCAAAATACAAAATAATCAATGTCTCCATCTCCATATCATCTCTAGGAGGGGTCTGAACCTCTGTTTCTCTCCCATTCCCCTCCCCTGGCCCGATCTCTGAAATGGTCACCTCTCATTGACCCTATCTATGAGACCTGTGGCTCCATGAGCTACTAGTACTATGATTCCATGAGTTGGTCCTCGCACTGGCTGCCTATTATGCTCTGTACTCAGCATATGACAAAACCTAGAGACTGACATTATAATCCGATCCTGATAGTACTTGGCCTCATCCAAAACATCTCTGTACCTATCCATGGATATCACATAGGGAGGTTCCATCACTCTAACCCCAACCTGTGGCCCCTATCCCTATACTAGTGGATCTTATCCTGCTACCTGTAAAATGGGACCCTATCCTGGTGCTTGTGCCTATACAACGAGACCTTGTCCCACTAATGTCAATGCCTATTATAGCTACATGGAGTTGTGCCTATAATGTGGCCACCTATGTCCTGTAAAGTAGTCACCTAGCTACAATTTGGAACCTACCCCCATCCCCTATCTGGTATGTCCTGTGGCCTGTGCTAGCTACTCCCTATAAGGTGGCCACTTGTTCTGACATGCTGCTAGCTACCACTGTAAAGTTGTCACCTTCCCTTGTAGCTGGCCCCTCTATACTATAACAATAGCCAAGTTAGTTTACCTCGATGGTGTTTCTTGTAGCTGGGCTATCCACCACTACCTATACCCATCAGTCATGCCCACATCATCAATCCACCTATCAAAAACCTGCTCCTCCTACCCTGTGGGATCTACTAGATGTGGTGGAGATAATGGTCTCTCCACATCATCCCTGTGGTACTGTGGAAAGGGTGGAGGCACATCCTACTGCAACCCAAACTGGCATCTGACTCAGTCGACCAGTATCATCTCATGCTCCCCAGGTCATCCTCCATGTATCCATCGAACCAACTATAAGCCTGATAGCTCCTCCACCATGCCTCCATATGAAGGGAAATCTACATAAGGTTGCGAAAAAATATCAACTACTGATATGTCATCTAATATCACCTGTAATATGTCACATCTCATGATGCCTCGTCCACCCTAGGATGTGCTCCTATCGGTACCCACCTCCTGAATCGTGCTCTATAGACACCTCTGAACCAATCCTGTCATGGAAGGCCTGGTGGATGTAGACACACTATGTGCTCATAGGCCCAACAATGAAGAAGATAGGTGCAACACACACCAAACCATTGAATCCTCCTATAGGCCCACAACTCCCTATAAAGTTGTACCAGGTACATTGGTGCCCATGCAAAGAAAACTCTCTCCTCAATCATATCCTCCAAAACCCCCATAAATTCCCATGGAAATCTCCCACCCTCTGAGTCTGGGAGTGCAAAACAACCAATCCCCACCATCATCAACACCATAAGTCAGGTCTCTTATGGATGTGGCATACATATCTCCATAGCTAATGCTCAGCACTATGATAAGACAACTATCCCATGGCCTCTCCAAAAAGTGTAACCATTAAATTGAATGACTCACCCGAAGAAATTTGATACAATGGCTCCCCAACAATGGGTAGCCTCAAGATCCTGTAGACATCCTCTAGAGTAATCATCATCTCTCTTATCAGTAGATGGAATGTGTTGGTCATTGGATCCCATCTGTCGATGAGAGTGACCATCATGTTGTGATCTCAGACTATCCTCCTATACCATCTAATGGTGCTAAGACCAACATCCCTCATGTGCACCCACTCATCCTCTATAACACTAGGTCACATCTGCACCAAAAGGGGTGATAGTCTATCTCTCATCATCAACTGTTGTCTCACCTACATCATCACCATTTAAACATGTTAATCAATTGGTCCTTTCAATCATTTATTTGACCCTACCCAACCCAATACCTACCTACACCTTTCCTATCCTACCCACCTTTACCCAACCTACTTAAATGACATACATTTTATCTGGCCTAATCATCTACACTTTTTTTGTTTCATTCCTTTCCCCCTTCACCTATTCCTAACTTACCTATCTACTTAACCCTATCCAACCCATTCCTACCTTTCATTTTTCCCTACACCTTCTCATTTCTCCCTCCATTAACCTCCCTAACCCACCCATTCCTACCTAAGATAAACCCTAACTCATCCATTCCTACCTAATTTCAACCTACCCAACCTTCCTACCTTTTAACCTTCCTAATTCCCCTTTTTAAACCCTAACCCACCCTTTTCCAGTGACCGGCATTTCACCCTCACCGATACCGGTCCCCAAACTTGGTCACTTTTCATAGTGACCACATCAGTCACCCTGACTGATATCAGCCCCCCTAAACCTGTCACACTACCAACATTGACTAATACCTGACTGACATCAGTCATTGGTTCGGCCCTAGAGCCGAACCCCACATCCCCATTTTCAAAAATTAACTTAAAACACCTAAACTACCCACCCAAATCACCCTCATTTTCATTTACATTCATTTACCACCTAATTAAACTAATTTCACCCTCCCCATACCCAATTTCACCCAATTTTAAACAAAATTCCAATTCATTTCAAAATCCAAATTTTAATTTTTATCCCTTAGTTTTAACCCAAAAAAACAATAGAGCTTGAATCCTACTTTTACTCGGCTCCATCTATGTGGTGGGATGTTGGGTCTCTACATGGGCACTCCTCCTAGACCCTCTCCTACCTATTCCATGTCTAAATCACATCTCTCATAGCTCTCAACCAATCCAATCACTTAGGTAGATCTCATGGGCCCATAAACTACACTCATCCACCACTAAAATCCTCTCACCAACTCAGCCTCTCTGACCCTCCTTGTCATTTTTCTCATCAAAAGTTCTCTCACAGTCATTTTCAAATTAGTCAAATGCACAAATGAATCTTTTTAACACGGATTTTTCATTTTAAACCCAAATTTGGCTAACCAACATCGGTTGGATCATGCCCTAGGTGACTGATGTTCAGTCACCCTTACCCACATTGGTTCCCCTTCAACTGGTATCGATCACCCTTTCCTAAACCAAGTATACCTAATTTACCCAAAACTTTTTGCAAGGATGCCATTTTCTTGCTGCCTCAGCCTTACCCCAACCCTACAGGCACCTCACCCCTTAACACTAACCCCCAACCTGTATATAATAGGCACATTTTTTCCTACACCTCGGCCTTACCCACACCTTACCTATACACCCACCCAAACCCGCCCATTTGACACTCAAATTCGTTTCCTCATTGTACCTTGAATGATGTTACTTTATGTTGTTTAGCCTACTGACCTTTCCTTGCCTTATGTCGTGATGTTTATCTTGACCAGACCAAACCTTTTGGTGCTTTGGAACACACCTAATGCCCATTCCTACACCTAGCCTCATTGTGTTCCAAGGACCATATCCTATACCTTGGATACCTGGACCACATCCAACTTAGATTTTGTGAGCTCTTCAACCTAGTGCCTTATCACATTCTACACATGTGTGTGTTTGAATGCCCCCACCTATTACCCACACTAATATCACCATTACCTATACCCACACCTTACCACCTTTTTCATCACCTACCACTTTATCAAACCCATCACCAATTCTTCTTGCTACTTCATCAGTTCCTGGTTTGAGGGGGATCACCTCCACCCATACCTGGGGCAACCTAACCTTCACCCATACCTGGGGAAACCACCTCCTATTTTTTTCATCGTTGCTTATCAATACAAGCTACGTGACAAAAAGGGGAAAATGTAGACACCCAAATTAGGTCACACCCTCCCAAGTCCCCTTCGATTAACATACATCTAACCATGACCCCTCCTCACATCATTATTAATTTAATTACCTAAATTTAATTAATTTCCACCTCACCTAGCCACCTCATCTCTCCACCTCATCCTAGACCTATTCCAAGCCTATTAATTAACCTAGACTAAGTCCCCACTCACCTTAACCAACTAGGACTCATTCTAACCCTAATCTTAATTACCTATTAGCCCTATAACTAATTTCCTGCTCCATTTAGCAATAACCACACTCTTGACCTAACAGTAATTCTGAATCATGCCAAAAATGGGAAGAAACTGGATATTTTAAGTAAGTATGACCTTTTCTCCCTAACCGATGTTGGTTATTCCTCAGCTAGCACCGGTCACCTAACCCCCGTCGGTTACCTTAAATAAGGATTTCCAATTCTTTACCCAGGTTCCTGAATCTAAAAATCCTGAGTTCTAGATTTTACGTCCTTGCATCCTTATTCTCGAGTTCTCCAGTGATCTTACAATGACATACCAGAGGCCATTACAGCATTTATACACCACACCATTCATCAATAGGTTGTTCCAAAGCTTTTTGGTGCACTCACAAGGAAGCATTGTGCATCCTGCTGATGCGTTTAATCGTGATTAACCTCTCCTTAAACTACCACCACCATCTATTATGCACCTTCATTTCATAAGTAAGTAATCTTCTTCTTTTTCATTTTCTTTCAATAGATTAGTTGTTTATCAGTTTTTTACTTCCTTCCAACTTCTGGCATACCCATATCTTCTCCACAACACCTTCACCCAGCCATCTACCCAAAGAACCTTCATACCTCATCCAAATACCTATTTTATTATCTCTGAGTCTTCATAAAAATTCCACGACCTTCCCAAATCCTCCATCATTCTCTGTGCAATCACAGAGAGTTCCTAACCTCCCATTTTCCATATTTCTACCTTAGTGCCCCTACCAACACCAATTACCCAATTGGCATCAATCATTACCAAGTACCAGCATCGGTCACCTAACCAATATCGGTCTCTGTGACTGGTAATTTATCATAGAGCAGTGACCTAATAAATTCTTCCCAATTACCCATAAACTCACTAAATCTTTCACATACATCATTCATAGCATCTATCAGACCTGCAAGCCCAAACCAACCTACAAGCCCTCCAAATTTAATCATAACTTACCTGTTAGATTAGATTTTACTTATTGTATTTTGTATGAGATGCCTAAGTAATATTAACTACAGTAGGATTCATTTTTTATGCCTTTTTCTTTCATTAAATTGTTAAAAAACATGGATTGATGGCCTTTCTAGGAAGTTACACGCTTCCTGGATCTAGCCTCTACTAGTCAATCCACTAACCGATAAAATAGATAAGGGTAAAGGAAAGGAATAATACATGTGATTATTGAAGAAGGTTGCACACCGTCTAATGTTGACCTAGCTGATTATGAAGAAATTCCCTTAGGCTAGGAGGATATGACCTGTAGAAGTAACGCACTACCACCAAATAATATTAAACAACATATGACAGTAGATTTCATAGCATATGCTAGTTCTAGGAAGCATGTAACTTCCTAGAAAGGTTTTCAATCCACTATTTTTAACAATTTAATGCAAGGAAAGAGCATACAAAAATGAATCTTACTGTATTAAATATGATTTAGCCATATCATATAAAACATAATAGAGTAAATATAATCTAAAAGGCACATTATGACTAAATTTTGAGGGTTGGTAGGTTGGTCTAGCCTTATAGGTCTTATAGAGGCTATAAACGAGTTCTCGGTAAGATTTGGTGAGTTTTTTGGGTCATTAGGAGGAAGTTATTAGCTTGGTGGTTTGTATGTGATTGGTATCAGTTAAGTAACATATTTCAGTACTGGGTAATGAGTAACATCGGTAGGTTAACTTGTGTCGTTAGGGGTATTAAGGTAGAAATATGGAAATTGGGAGGTTTATCACTCTTTTTCATTTCACAAATAATGAATGGAGGCTTAGGGAAGGTCATGGGATTTTTATGAAGAATCAGAGGTAATAAAATGAGTATTTTAATGATGTATGAATATTTTCTGATAAAATGGTTGGGGTGAAGGTGTAGTGGAGAAGATCTGGGTATGGTATATGTTAGAAGAAAACAAATAACTGATAAACAACTAATATACTCAAAGTAAATGATAAAGAAGAATCTTGCTTACTTTTGAAATGAAGGAGAATAGTATATGGTGGTGGTGGTATTTGAAGGAGAGTTTAGTTTTTATCTAATGCAATGGTAGCAAGAAGGCATGATGCCTCTCTGTGAGTGCACTGGAGCTCTGGATTAATTTTTTGATTAATTGTGTGGTATATAAACACTGTAAGGGCCTTTGTTATATCGCAAGGTTGTTAGAAAACTCAAAAGGATGCAAGTATGCAAAAAATCCAAGATTCATAACCTGAACAAAGAGTTAGGAAATTCAATTTAAGGAAACGAACTGTAGTTAGGTGACCAATGTCTGCCAAGGAATAAAATTTTTGATTAGGGAGAAAATTTCCAACTTACTCAAAATAGCTTGTTTCTTCCCAATTTTGGTGTGAGTCAGAACTAATTTCCAGTTAAGAGAGTGGATTGTTACTAAATAGAGTGGTAAATTGGTTAGAGGGATAATATCTAATTAAGATTAGGGTTAGAAGGACTCCTAGTTGGTTAAGGTGAGTGGGGACTTTGTGTAGGTTAATTAATATGCCTAGATTAGGTCTAGGATGAGGTGGCTAGGTAAGGTGTGAATTACTTAAATTTAGGTAATTAAATTAGTAATGATGTGAGGAGGGGTCTTAGTTAGATGTATGTTAATCAAATGTGACTTGGGAGGGTGTGACCTAATTTTTGTGTCTATAGTATAAATCATTTCATTAGGGATAAGATACTTAGGTCACTGATAACATATAGCCATTTCATCATCTGAAGGATGAGATATGTGTTGTGGCAAATCAGTAGCACCCCCTAGACGTTAATCAAATTTCTAGTTTGATCACCCTATGTATCCAGTGTGATTGCACAACATTGAATCCTCTTCCCAAGTGTGGGACTTGTAAAATGGAAGAGGAATCTCTAGATTAGAGGCTGGTTCCTCAACTCCTCTGATCAACTATTTCACTTGCACAATTGTAGAGGTTTAAACTCCTAAATCTACTCTAAATCCCAAGGAGAAAGAGATAGATAATGTAAAAAAGAAAGAACTAATGCTAATAGGTGATGCACCAAAGGAGTTGTAGACACCTGATGCTGCATGAAATACACAATCCACAAGGAAACATAGCACAAAACATGCACAAATGCTCAAAATGTAATGAAAGATCAAGAAAGCAATGATAGATATATGAAAGGATTGAGGGATTTTAATCACAGAACATATATCAACATCTCAGATCCAATACAGTACATTACAGTGATCTAGAGGAAAGAAAAGGTGCTGCATTACATGGAAAGGTAAAATTTCTTCACAAATTCTGCCAAGGAGGAAGAAAAAGGAAGTTGCAGAGCTGAAAAAGTGTCTCTCCTTTGCAAAATGAACTCATTCTGGCTTTTACAGTGCAAACCACGACCCCAAGAGAGAGAAACATGGGAAAAAGTGCAAGGGGTTCAACCATTGACCAAAATTCCATCAAAACAACATGGGCGCCTTGACAGACCCATTCCCTGACATTTTTAACCATGCTGGGAGAGAATGCGAGCCATTCTTCATTAAAAACGGTGGTTGAAACGTCATTTCTGTCCATGACCACGTGCCAGAGGAATTTCTTAATTTTCTCTCTCCAAACTCCACCAAAATGAAAAAATGACCTTAGAATCTTGTAGATAATTTCACCATCTTTCCATTGATATAAAGAACGCGAAAAACTGAGCTCTGGATCGAAAGATATGGCGATTTGAAGTTTTAGGGCAAAACAGGGCCAAATCGGGTTGGTGGGAAAAAATTCAAATTTTTGCACCTTTTTGGTCATTTGGAAAATTTTCCAAAATTTCCCTACGCTCCGCCACTCTAGGTGCCATGTGGCGGCATCTCATTGGCCACGGGCCTTTCAGGGGAAATTTTTTCCAAAAAACTCCACCGAGCCATAACTTCAAAAATACATGGAGTTAGGAGGAAAACTTTACCTTTCTGGAAAGCTGAGAAAGAGCTCTATCCAATGGTGCCATTTCTAGAAGGTTTTGAGTGCCTGAAAAGCAAAATTTTGTGACTAAGGCACAAGAGAGGGAAGAATGAGAGGAGTTAGCCACAAAATGAGTAGGGGGCACATTTTGGATAACAATTTTGGCGACTCAGAGGGGTCATCTGCCTGCTGGATGAAGTTACCAGTTGCCTAAAGCAATCCATTGGGCATGGAGTCATGAGTTGTAGCCTACAAAATGATATGAACTTTGAAAACCTCCTCTCTGAGCCACTTGGAAACCCACTGAAATGGATTGTGCAAGAGCAAAACCAGCACCACAAAAACTATGTACAAAACTAAAAGTCATACATGCTCCAAAATGGAACATGCAGAGTGTGCACAAGCACTTATTTTACTGAAAGAAAAAATACCTATCCTACTCTAACTGGAAGCAAAAGTGGGCTAAACAAACCTTGTAACTGGTTGGGAGAAATAGCTTCCCTTTCTCAAAAGTGCAACCATGCAACTGATTTGGCACTGAACATGGCTGATTGGATGAGTGGAAAATCAACAAGAAGTTGGTCTTCTACCCAAATCATCAAGGTGTCAACTGAAAACAAATCCAATACCTCTTTTAGTTGCTCTGCATTTGGATTGAAGAGGTATGACAGCTGATCCTTGGTACTTTGTAGCTCACCCTCATGCTTAGAAGCAAGCATGACTGGTTGTGACTTCTCCTTTGACTCCAATGAAGTCAAATACCTTATTGGGAAAGGTATGATCCGTTTGATATGCCCATAGCTCTGATTTTCAACTCCAAAAATGGAGTCTTCTTGTAGACCTTCTTGGGTGGGTGATGTGGAAGCAATGGTAGGACTTTTCTGCCCTTTCTCTTCCTCCAATGAAGAACATGAAAGATTAAAATATTCCAATCTTGGTTCCAAAGAGCTGCTATAAGATGCAGGCTGCTGCAAATGGATGCTCTCCTTCCAGCATGACAGTAGGCTCAAACTGTAGGTTTGTCCTTGAACTCTTTTGTGGAAGATGAAAGAGAGAATGGTGAAGGAAACTCAACTGGTTCTTCTTCATCAAAACAGTCCTCCAAATCTGATGGATAAACTACCTCATTGTTGTCTTGCTGCAAATGCTCAACTTCCTCCATGGTGTCCTCTTGATCTATAACTTGATCATCATGGTTTAACTTTCATCCTCCAACATTGAGTTTGAGAGATCAAACTCTTCTTTAGCACTAGAACTTGAGAGAGATGAAGTAGAAAGAAGAACTGAAGGTTCTCTTGTAGCCTGCTTTGCTCAAAGCCCTTGGATCTGTAATTTTCTCCTCCACAACTAGAATGTGCTCCTCTTCTTTTGGATTTGGAGCAGCTTCTCCCTCTTCTACTATGAAAGCAAAAACTTGTTCTTGATAGAACTCTTCCTCTAGCACAAAGTTCGTCAAGTCAAACTCTTCAATCTACTATTCTAGAGGACAAGATGGGACTTTGAGATGGTTCTTCTGAGATTTCTTCCTCTATGGCTGATTGTGCAACTTGAATTGAATCAGCATTCTCTTCAAATAGAGTGCCAACATGGACACTAACTTTCTGAGAAAACTGACTGCTGATCTGCTTCTTCTTTTTGCTCTTCTTCTGCTGTTACAAAATCAGTCTTAACCACCACTTGTTCTCCAACTCCAACCTCTTCTATTGGCTTAACCATCAAGGGGATATTTTGTCATCCTGAAATTTAAGAGCCCAACTCTTCATACTTTGAATTTCTTCATCCTTGTTTGGATTTTCCTTTTGTTGCTGTTTTCCTTGACTGGCATTCTGATTTTTATCCTCCCAACATGGATTTGGGAATGCAAGAAGAGAAGTGGATTGTAACTCAATTGATTTGGCAATTTTTTGTGGTGGTGGAGGAGGTAGAAACTCTTGTTTCTTTGGAGGGAGGGTATTTCTGTTAGCTGTTGTGGAGGGGATGACTGTTTGGAAGGAAAGGGGAAATAAGAATTGAGATGTGGTGGAAGACTAGGGAATGGAGAAATGGAATTCAACTCCTGGGGCAGCATTAACTGGAGAGTTTAGAATTTGAAATTCCTGAAATGAAACATGATTGGGAAAGTAATGGGAGAGAAAAACCATGATGATGGTGTAGAAATTACCCATTGACAAGGTTGTTGAACACTCAAGTCTCATAGGCACTCTATTTCTGCAGTCCACTTGTGCAAGCAATGGGGCAGTGTCTTAATCATGAAGTCCAGCTTCTCCTGAGGGCTGTAAGTGCCTTGGAAAAGGGCCTCACCCATGGACAAGGAGCTCCTACAACCAATTCTGAAATGCTTTCATTTGTGCTTGAGCCTTGGATTGCACCATGTTTACCTCCATCTTTTGGATTTGTTCCAGTAGATCTGCATTTTCTTCTTGACTGCCCTCACAACCAGCATACCCTTGTGCTTGACATGCTTCATATCCAAACTGACTTTGGCACTACTGCTCATATGGGTAGACATGCTGATTTTGAATTTGATCAAAATGCTGATTTGGAGGATTTGTAAAACATGTTGGAGGTGTGATATACTACTGTTGTAAATGTGAATTCCATGATGGAAATGAAGTCATGATTGCACAACTTCATGGAATGGAAAAGAATGAAAATGATGGAAAGAAGAATGGATGGAAATGAATGGAAAACAGGTCTGCAACTTAGAGAATGAGTTGTTTACCAGATGGAGTCGCCAGATGTGCTTTTGAAAGTGCCTCCAAAAGGCTGAATCTTTAACAGGAACACACCAACCTATCAAAGATAAAGTGGAAGACCTCTAAGGTCCCATCGGGCGTGCCAAAACTGTTGTTGCAAATCAGCAGCACCCCCTGGATGTTGATCAGATTTCTAGTTTGATCATTCTAAGCATCCAGTGTGATTGCACAACATTGAATCCTCTTCCCAAGTGTGGGACTTGCAAAAATGGAAGAGGAATCTACAGATTAGAGGCTGGTTCCTCAACTCCTCTGATCAGCTATTTTACTTGCACAATTGCAGAGGTTTAAACTCCTAAATCTACTCTAAATTCCAAGGAGACAGAGATAGAGAATGTAAAAAAGAAAGAACTAATGCTAATAGGTGATGCACCAAAGGAGTTGTAGACACCTGATGCTGCATGAAATACACAATCCACAAGGAAACACATCACAAAACATGCACAAATGCTCAAAATGTAATGAAAGATCAAGAAAGCAATGATAGATATATGAAAGGATTGAGGGATTTTAATCACAGAACATATATCAACATCTCAGATCCAATACAGTACATTACAGTGATCCAGAGGCAAGAAAAGGTGCTGCATTACATGGAAAGGTAAAATTTCTTCACAAATTCTACCAAGGAGGAAGAAAAAGGAAGTTGTAGAGCTGAAAAAGTGTCTCCCCTTTTGCAAAATGAACTCATTCTGGCTTTTACAGTGCAAACCACGACCCCAGGAGAGAGAAACATGGGAAAACATGTAAGGGGTTCAACCATTGACCAAAATGCCATCAAAATAGCATGGGCACCCTGACAGACCCATTCCCTGACATTTTTAACCATGCTGGGAGAGAATGCGAGCCATTCTTCATTAAAAACGGTGGTTGAAACGTCATTTCTGTCCATGACCACGTGCCAGAGGTGTTTTTTGATTTTCTCTCTCCAAACTCCATCAAAATTCAAAAATGACCCCAGAATCTTGTAGATAATTTCACCAACTTTCCATTGATATAAAGAACGCGAAAAACCGAGCTCTGGATCGAAAGATATGGCGATTTGAAGTTTTAGGGCAAAACAGGGCCAAATCGGGTCGGTGGGAAAAAATTCAATTTTTGCACCTTTTTGGTCATTTGGAAAATTTTCCAAAATTTCCCCGCACTCTGCCACTCTAGGTGCCACGTGGCAGCATCTCATTGGTCGCGGGCCTTTCAGGGAAACTTTTCCCAAAAAACTCCATCGAGCCATAACTTCAAAAATACATGGAGTTAGGAGGAAAACTTTACCTTTCTGGAAAGCTGAGAAAGAGCTCTATCCAATGGTGCCATTTCCAGAAGGTTTTGAGTGCCTGAAAAGAAAAATTTTATGACTGAGGCACAAGAGAGGGAAGAATGAGAGGAGTTAGCCGCAAAATGAGCAGGGGGCACATTTTGGATAACATCAACCTTTCCAGATATCATTGAACCCCTTAATTTTCATGGCTATTAACCCACTAGGAGTTAAAGTGTCAAAATTCCTTATTAATCCCTAAATGACGTTGGATTTGTAACACAATGTTTTACCATGCACTTTGGGTAATAGGCAAAGGTTGTGAACTAAAAGGGTCTGACTAAAGGGCATATCCCATGCAACCATTCCTTTTGAATGCCTTCAAATCTTTTTAGGTAGAATATTTATTTTTTGATGATTTAAGCATCCATTTTCAAACATGAGAAAGGTTTTTGGATGCCTCGTGAAGTGAGGGCCTATATGATTTTACTCTTGAAAAACTTTTCTCTGTAGAACCATTCCATATATGGTGGGGAAATCTCCCGACAATGCTCTACAATGAGACCAAAGTTTCCTGATCTCCCATTAATTTATGTCATGTGTTCTATCCTTCATGATGGTCTATTTAATCACTTGAAATATTAGTTAAGAAGGTATAACTTACATGGAATGAATTGGGTGAGATCGAGAAATATGATTTAGGTGAGATCCAAGTTTAAGACATATTTGAATTTGTATAATGATTAGCCGCATTAGTTCCTTTTTCCTTGTTGGAAATTGATCATACCAAAAATGTCATTATTGGACACTTTTCATACACTTTTATATGTGATAGAGAAAAGTCTCAACAATCAGCCTTATGTTCTAGGTTCTTCACCTCATCACATAACTTAGTATTAGATTAAAGAAAAGTTAAACCTGAGTTCTTTCTATGGCAAGAACTCATTTTCTACCTTTTTCATTTGAGCCCTATAACTTCAATATGAAATTTAAAATATGAGAGGGGTTCCTTTGGGATTCTATTAGGATTAACCACCAGGTTATTTACTCTTTAGGAACAATCACTTTGCTACCATATTATTCGAAGCGTGTTAGGTCGATATAGAATGGACACTCCTGATCCTTGTCATGTCTTACAAAGGATATGTCAACATGAATGTTATAAATGTTTAAGAAGGATTATTTTTCGAAATATTAGGATGGTTTTATAGCTCATTTTCACTCTAACACATCATAATGAGTGTCTTTGGAGTAATTCTTTCAGACATGAGGAGGGTTACAATATCACTTGGTGCATTGCTCCACATAGTCTATCAGTTCCCTTGAACTTTAATGCCATTATATCATGTTCGTATGCTCAGAAGAGGGGATCAAAAAAACTTATTAGGGCATCAAAATGGTCATTTTAAATGAATTAATGCTTTGTTTGAGACAATTTTTCTCTATATACATTGTAATTTTTTCATACAAATATTTGGTGAGATATCCCTAACATCGTGAATATTGAACTTAAAATTGGTGTTTCCACACTCCCCCATGATTTTTTACAAATATATATAAATGATCTAATTTGACATTGGGATTAGATTGGACAGCTTCTCCCATCAATTTTTCATTCCAATAACTAATTGGTCTGATCGAGCTTTTTCCAGTGAAATACCTATCAAATGGATTATTTTCATCATGATCGGAAACCATTTTCTATCTTATTTAGAAGGCTCAAATTTTTCATCAAATTATCTATTCCAACAAGCTTAGCACTTTCACAAGGAATAAGATCATCACTATCTAGCCATATAAGAATATTTCTCATTTTATTCTAAATTTTGGGCGAAGAAATCAGAATGGTCAGGACTTGAAATCCATGGAATTATGTCACTACTTTCATACCAGAAATGGAGCCCATAGGAAATTTCAAAGACTGTTTTTTAACTAGCTCCCATATATGTGCTATGTAATCCCAACCTTGGGAGTGATAGAAATGAAGTATACAATCTTATAGCTAATCAGACTAAAATGGGTTTTTTAGTGGAACTCTAGATACAATATCAAATGAATGAAAATGATTAATTCCCTAATAGAAACTAAATGGTTTCTTAACTAGAGATCTAAATGACCTTTGAAAAAATAGTTAGCCTCCCCATTTCTTGCTAATTATATCTTTTTATTTGTTAAAAAGGGGTTAATTAGGTAAAACATAGACAACGTTAGATTTGTTTCATCATTTAGGAGATCATCATTGAACAAGGGAACTCGACTAGTGTCTTTTGACACTCACTTCATAGTTTAGGCCTCAAGAAAATTTTTCTTTCGTGAAGTATTTATACTCAAAATTTAGTTTTAACGTTTTACATTGGGACACAAACTTAGGAAGTTTTAGATGATTTGATTTTTACGTGATAACAAGTTTCGTGGATGTATCAATTCATGGAGTGTGAACCATTAAGGTGTTAAAAATTATCCTAAACTTCATCTGGGAGAAATGTTAGAGGATTCAATCTATTATAGTCACATAGTAAGGTATTCTATCGTAGTATCTATATGCATTGGTTGACAACTATTAGAGTTTAGACATTTCGAAATCACCCACCTACTACTTACATTACGCTTTGGACAAGTGTAAACACCCTAAAATATCACATTACACATTCTAAACCTCTATCAAAATCATACTGTAATTACTTTACAATACATTATGACCATTTTTTGACTATTCCTTTTTGACCACTTTTAAAGTATATTATGCTAAATTTTACGACATTGATCATCATAACTGGGGCTTAATCATTTGTCTTAGGAATCATCAAGAGTCATGTCATATGAATTGTCATTAAATCTAAAGAGGCATCTCTCAAACTATATTTTGTATTATAAATATTCCTCATTATGGAATTCTTCTAGCCTATTCCTAGTTAATTGTAATTAATCATACCACTATTATTATTAATCACCTAGGAAACCAAGAGGATTTTTGCACAAGGGAGTATGAGCAATGATTACATTCCTCTATTACTTGTGAAATAACAATTTCAAATAAAGAAATAGAAAAGATACGTGTTGATGTGGATTGACTGAAGAACCAATATTTGAGTTCTTTATGTTATAATTGATGAAGTCATAAGAAGGAGGAAAAGGATGTAATATCCCTTTAAAGGGCTGAGAAGAACTGAAAAATAGGAAATTAGCAAAAGGGACTTAGCCAAAGATTATCAAATATCATTTTTAATCCATGAAAACTAAAAATAGTAGGCATGACCCATGGATTTGAACAACGATAAGATTTTTAGAAGGACAACGGTAAAAAATATGCATGCAAAAACTGTTGAAACCTCAGGATGATATTTAGGTAGTCAAAAGTATTGGATAACTTGGAATAAGCATACACATGGAGGAACACTTATAATTGAGAAAATTTGATGTAGAGACCAAAAGGAAGATCAATGCATGGGCCAAGCTAATAATCCTATGATTAAAGTAAGTGTTTGTAATTAGGTTAATCTATTATTGGTAGAAGTATGTAAAAAACATGCAAGTTATTTTGGTAAGCACTCTTATTATTAGGGTTAAGATGCATGAAGCGGTAAAGGGAAAGTTCCCACCCTTAATATATAGCTAGTTCATCTAAGAATGTTAGGGTGGTCAATCAGTTGATCAGTTGGGTGATGTAATGGCACATGCGAGATAGAACTTATATCATGTAATCATGAGGTTTGAAACAGTTTAACAAAATCCCTATGGTGACATATGGATTGATGTCAATGTAATCAGTTTGTGATATGGAATATATAGATGACGATGTTCTATAATATCATTGATCTATTATTCTTTTGAATGAACTGTGACCTAACTTTGTTTTCTTATTATATGTGTTTTCCTAATTGTCATTGGAGGCTTAGAATGACTATTGCCACGTATGATGCATATGCATGGATTTCTTGGTTATCAATATGATGATTATGCAATTCCATTCTAAGCATTCTCCATCAATTTTCAAGCATAATTAAAGGAGGGACATATCATGAGTGGCTACACACATGCGTCTTCGGATGAGCATTCATGTCTACCTAAATGAAGTGCTAATGTGTAGAAAGATATGGTATTGAGGTAAAAAATGACTACATTTTTCTTCCATTGTCTACCGGGACCTATTTTTAACTTTTCTGACCAAGATGTGTATATGTAGATGGCATATTGATTGTCTTTAGAGAGTATTGAGAGTTGGGTAGAAGATGACACAGAGGATGCAGTTTGTACATAGATATAACACTAGACCTAACTTTAATGCATGGAATTTTTTGGAGGATGATTTGTATGACTTCTTGTATGAGACATTATTCAATTTAATTTTAGTAGAGTTGTACCATTGGTTGACATCTTATGCATCAAACAAAATTTATTCCCCATAGACCTGAGGGTTTGGACCTAAGCATGAATATCAATTTTAGACTCTCTTGATCTCAACTTGAGACATAGAGTACAGCTGTGGATCATTGGTGGAGAAGGCATGCTGACATAACTATACTTTAGAGTACACAATTTCCACATATTATTGTCAAGAGGAAGTAGAGTTTAAGTTATTGCATGAGCCCAGAGGATCACTATTTGCACACGATACCCATGACTATCAAAATATTTATGATAGAATTTGAGATTAGAAATATTACCTATGACTATCTAAATCCCCACCACATGTAAGCGGAAGGCGCGGAATGTTGGAGGAAGGATGGTAGAATCCCTGGTAGAAGAAATGGTAGAGAGAGGAACAGGTAACTCAATTATAATAAAGTGCAACAGAACAAAGTTTGAAGACAATGTTGTTGTTGAGAGTGATGGATTTATGATGACATAATGTTGCAGAATCTTTTGAGGTTCACTCGTGGAAGAAAAGGAACCACAATATCTGATGCTACTCTAGACATTGGGAAAATGTGGAAGTAAAGAGACCCCATCAAATTTTTATGAGAGTGTGTCAGATGAAAAAATGAGAACCAGTCGAATGCACATCTGAACCTACATGGCTATCTAGCCCTTATGCGTGTTCCAGTTTTCTAAAGGTAGTTGAAGGGTAGTGTAGTAGAGGAAACTAGATAACATCTATTGCGTATTGGTAGTTGAGATGACACCTGAAGAAGTATATTTAATTTCAGTTTAGGTAAGGTCTATGACAAGGATGCACATATTTTCAGTGTAATAGGTGCCAGTGTCTGGCACAGTACTCTTGGAGGATTTTTTTATTGGAGTATCATCAAGATTTGAGTATTGGTGCACAGACCAGTGGTGAAAGTACATCCTGGGAGTAGGTTATATGACAACATAGAAAGTGGGTGTCTAATTCAGTACTATAAGTGGGACACAAGGAAGTTCATCCATAGGAGCATATGATGTGATAGGCCAGTTGCTTAGGAGGCTAAGGAGGTTTGGGTCAGCCACCACATGGAGGGAATTCTGATGGGGGTTAGTGAATCTAGGTCTAGACCTAACCCAATGGAAGGCCCACAACTACCAGAGAAATCAACGTCATCAGATGCCACCTCAACATACACAACAATAGACACCATCAAGTCTTCTTATGAGATGCCTCTTCACTTGCTAGAGTATAAGGGCATGTGGAGGATGCCATTTAGCATGTGCACAAGTGTGAGTTGCTATGGCGCGCAAAGGGAATCACTGCCCCAGAGCGGAAAGCAAGTTATTTTACAACCATGTTACAAGGGCGCGCATATAGCTGCTACCGGAAATATGATCCACACAAGATGGTGGTGGATTATACTGCATTGTGTAATGCCTTTTTTTCGGAGTTCCACATACCTGAGTTTGAATAGAAAAGCATTAGCACATTGAAGGAGATTCAACAAGGAATGACAAAGAGTGTGTGAGAGTATGACACACTTTTCAAGACTCTCCTATCTAAGTTGTCTTATGACATTCACCCTTCGTAGCATGCTCAGTGGTTCGTCGGAGGACTGATCAAACCATTCATGAGGGTGATTTCCCATAAGACTTTCACAGATCACTGCGAGTCCTTGGAGGCTGCCTTGCGCGTTGATGCAGTAGGAAGGGTTGATACAAGAGTTAGTCCATTCATAGAAGCCCAAATTGCTGTCATAGCAAAACAACTGGAGAAATTATCTGCGAACTCAGCTCATGAGACTCATAATGGGTTATGGTGTACGGATTGTGAAGTAGAGGGACATACAAACGACAATTTTTCTCATAGAATGTCGGTATCATGCCATGATCAATAGACTATGTAAAATCTGTCACAGAGATCATGATGCAAGTAGATGCCCATTGTTACAACGCACGATTTGCAAGAATGTGTCATGTTATTCTAAAATTTGCACATCCACTACTCATGATACGAAGGACTGTCAATTGATAGACAAAATCCATGATGCCATTGATCTCGGTGTGCGCCAGACCAACATTGGGAGCAGTTCTAAGGTTGAGGATCATCAGTATGAAGGGCACGTAGATGGAGGAAGTCACAGAAGAGGATTTCGGGATGGATTCCAAGGGTGTGGCAATCGCAGAGGAAGAAATGAATTTCCTTGTGGACCCTGTTATAACTGTGGGTCTACAGAACATTACAAGTGTGAGTGTCCGGATTTGTTGTAGTGCTCTTGGTGTGGGAAAAATCATACATATGAAGAGTGCCTAGAATTTTTTGAACATATGAACCAAAAAAAACGGAAGGATAAAGGCATCAGGATGGTAAGCATGAAGAGAGTTGATCCATAGTGGATGCCAAGGTTGGCGCATGGGTCAGGGTTAGAACCTATATTGGCGACGACGCGAGTTGAGACTACGCGTGCTAGGGAGATACCAAATTAGAAACCGCTAGTTATAAGAGAAGAAGTGGTGCATGGGAAATATCCTGATCCTACCCACCAGAAGGAAGTTTATCAGGAAGCCATGGATGTTATTCGAAGCCTACAAGGAGAGATCCAATTCCTGAAGGAGCAGTCGCGGTAGTCAAAACATAAGAAGAGCGCTGAGGCTCCACATAAAGATCTAGATGAAATCAGGGAGGTATGCAAGATGCTGAGACAAGAGAATATCATCCCTCTGTTAGGAGAGTGGCTAGGAGGAAAAGTACCAAGCACTGGAGGAGAGCGCGAGAGGCAGTTTTTGCATGCTAATCTGCCTCCTCACAATCTTGACTACGATAAGGAGATTACCTTGAATGCAGTTGTTGATGGATGGCTCTTCAGTAATATTTTGATTGACACGGGCGTGGAAGTTAATGTTCTCACCTTGGATGTATGGAATCAAATGGGAAGGCCCCCATTACAACCATGTTCAAATGTAGTGTATATGGCTAACAAGACAAAGGCAATGCCCATTGGTGTTTTAAAGGATGTTGCTATAACTATCCAAGGGGCGAAATTCACTAGAGACTTCAAAGACTTGGTGCTTGCTGAGGCGGACAACTTTCCAGCATTACTTGGGCACCCATGGTGCTATATGAACAATATTGACTTACGTTTCAATAAGGGGTATATAAGTTTTGAGAACAAGGAGGAACGTGTTATTATTCCTTTGAAGGATGGAAAGTCAACGCCCTATACTGAGCCTTTGGGAGAAGAAGACCTAGACAGAATCTACGTGCTCACTATTAGAGACTCTGATGTTGTGGAACCAACAAAAGAAGGCGTTATTCAATGTGAAGATGCTCAATCTATAAGTGATACAACTAATGTGGCATGTGATAATTTTGTGCATGTGCCATATGAGTTAGTTAGAAAGCAGTTAAGAGGCTTTGTGACAAGAGTAAAAAAGGCACACTTAGTTAGGCGCTTGGGAGGAAAATAGTTGCCGAGCTACACTAGGGGAACCAACCCTGATGTTTTCCTATGAGCACAAGGGAGACCCAGTGGAGATGTGAGATCAAAAGGAGAAGTATGCTTAGCTATACCTTACTCAGGATTGTTGCTCAGGACCATAACACATTGGTGGGAAACCCATCGACGATAACCTTCTAGAGTGGTGCAAGGTGAGAATCATGAATTCTTGCTATTAGGTTTCTTTGAAGTAATGCACCTAACTGTTATACAATATTATCATGGGAAGGAACCCACCTCATTTCACTTCTAGGCATGTGAGAAGGCCTAGGATGGAAGGCTCAAAAGCCTTTCCACCATTCTTTATGGGTTGCATAATCTTTACTCCACCTTATAAGGTTGCACACACGCGCATGGTACATTCATTCAAAGCTTACGCCGTCAGACAGGAAACTGGCAAGATTTGATAGCTGATATCCTTCAAGATTTTGAGTATCAGAAGTACTAAACCATTGGTGAATGAGGTGCTACAGGTTATTAAGCACCTAACTATGGGAGATAGTGCCATGGTGAAGGAAAAAGTACTGGAGTTATTAGGTGAACCTTTCTTGGAAGAGCGTGCTTTGATGAGGAAGAATTAGAGGAGGTACAACTTGAGTGTGCATACATGGAAAAAGAGAAAGTAAAGTTGGTCTAAATGATAGATGGTGAAGAGGTGGAAAACTAGGATGTTAACCATATTTTCGGTAGGCGCGAGGTTATGAATAGTGCTAATGAGCAAGTGCGTGCCTACCATGAACCCCTGAAAACTAAAAAGGTTAACATTGGTTTGGAGGTGAAACCTAAGGAACCTACTATTGTAGATTAATGGATAGAAAAGGGAGGTTTCAAAGATCATTGATCTGTTACACGAATTTCATGATTTGTTTGCTACGTTGGTACCTGCATGAGCTTAAAGGAGTTCACCACTCTTTGGGAGAAATTAAGATCAATTTAAAGGAATGTGCACGCCCAGTTCAGAAGAGACCTTATCAAATGAATCTAAACTTGTGAATCAAGGTCAAGGAGGAGATTGACAAGATGATTGCATCAAGCATCATTGAGGCTGTTGAGGAATTAGAGTGGATAAGTCCGATGGGCATCAACATTAAGAAAGATGGGAGGATAAGGATTTGCATTGATTACAGGGATTTGAATGCGGTATGTGTCATTGACCCTTTTCCAACCCCCTTCACTAAGGAGATCCTGTAAGGAGTATCTGGGCACGAGATCTATTCTTTCACAGATGGATTCTCGGGATATCATCAAGTTAGAATTGCAAAGGAAGGACCAAGAAAAGACAACTTTCACCACTAAATGGGGAAGTTTTTTCCCTATATAGTCATGCCTTTTAGACTGAAGAATGCACCTGATGTGTTTTCATGCATTGTGGTTCAAGAATTTCAGGACTTCATCCATAAGTTTCTTAAAGTCTACATTGATGATTGGATGATTTATGGACTAGTAAAAGACCATTGTGATAATTTGATGATTGATGTTTGAAAGATTATGACATTTGAGTATATCTCTCAACATTAAAAAAATGTGTTTTTGCTACTCCTTTTGGAACTCTGTTGGGACATATCATATGTAAGGAAGGTTTATTGGTGGATTCTACCAAAGTTTTCGTTATTTTGGATTGGAAAAAGCCTACCTAGCCAGAGCATGGAGTGCATGGATTCCTTGGGCATATGGGTATACTACCAAAAATTTATTAAGGGATATGCCAAGATCGTTGCACGCCATTGGAGGAATTGCTGAAGCACAAAAGTACATTTCATTAGGGAGAAGCATAGTAGATGGCATTTGATACATTAAAGAATAAGATTATCACTACACCCATATTACGCTTTCCTTCCTGGGGATAATCCATTTCTATATATATGGTCGATGCCTCAGGGATGGAAATTGGATTAGTGTTGGCACAACCTAGTGAGGGGACTATTGATCACCCTCTTTGTTTTGTAAGTAGGAATTTGACACTAGCAGAGAAGAACTATATTACTACCGAGCATCAAGGCATTATCGATGATCTACGCGCCACACAATATTTAGGCAGTATCTATTGGAAACACCCTTTATATTCTACACAGACCACATGGCATTGAATTAGTTAGTAAACAAGCTCATTTTACAAGGGTGTATATGCAGGTGGGTCTTATTATTTTAATATTTTGAGTTTACGGTTTTTGTAAATCTAGGTAAAACTAATATTGGGGCTCTGACCATTTATCAAGGATAGAATCTGGAGAGGATTCACTTAGAGCATTGAGGATACAATGTCATATGCAAAACTGTTTGGATTGCTAGCACGTGCACCCTCTGACCTTAGAATATATTCGAGTATGTTTCTCAAAACAGGGTGTGGCGTCCAGATGGAATGAAGACTTTGGAAAGGAAGCAAGTTAGCAATATGTTTTGTGCTCTACATGTTAATTTGTGGGGACTTATAAAAGTTAGGTCGTGATGATATCTTGCACTCAATGCGTGTTAGATCATGAATGCACTGTAATCATGGAGGAAACACATGGTAGAATTGCAAGAGGAAACGTTATGTTGGAAATTCCACTACACGGAAGATTCTACTACTAGGTATCTTAGTGGGAAAGTAATTTACTAATATTGTATCAATTATTTCAAGTCTTGTGACCACTACCAATGCCTTGGTAAACCAGGGCTAAGAGATGAAATGCCAATAAGATTGATTTTCAGTGCAGAATTGTTCGAGAGAAGTGGGAAATTGACTTCGTAGGCCCTATTTCTCCAGCAACGTCAAAGGACTGAGTTCACGCTATATCATTACATGTACATATTACCTTATAATGTGGGAAGAAGCTAGTTCCTACAAGGGATTACATAGTGACAACAAAAACTAAGTTCTTGCAAGAAAATATAATCAGTAGATATAGATGCCCATGTTGAGCTTAAAAAGTGATAGGGCTACTCATTTTTTAAATGAGACAATTAGAATATTATTGGCAAAAAATTTATGGTGGCCCATCACAAGACTATCCCTTATCACCCAGAAGCTAATGGCACTGTTGAAGAATTTAAAAAAAAATTGAATCACACGTTAACCAATATTTTTGATGTAGGAAGAAAAGATTGGGATGAAAAAATTTCTGCTGTGTAATGGTCATATTGAACTACTTATAAGAGACTGAACAAGGCCACACATTTTCAATGTGTTTTTGGAATGGAAGATTTGTGTTACCTGTTGAATTCATGTTACCATTGCTACATAGAGCACGCGTAGGAATGTTAGATGATGAACAAGTTATTTGAGGAAAGGATTGATAAGTTGATGCAGTTGGAATGAGAGGCAAGATATTTCTCACTGGAGTCAGAAAATAGAAAAATATAGGTAGAAGGCATGGCATGATAGATACATCAAGAACAAGAATTTTGAGGTTAGGAATATGGTTCTCTTGTATGGTTCCCAGTTGCTACACCATCCTGGGAAATTAAAAGTCCATTGGTCCGGCCTATACATTGTATCCTATATATTTGATTCAAATAATTTCCAATTACAACTGCTAGATGGAACACAGTTTCCAAGACATTTTTGTGCATTTGTGTGCTAGTAGCCACTTATTATTTTCCAAATATTTCTATGCACAAAGGATTGCACATCCATTTTTGTGTGGGTTGGAGTGATGTGAAAAGTGCTAGAAGCTATGGTGGTTGATGGCACAGGTTGAAAAATAAAAAACACATGCATTGGAAGATCATAAGTAAAAGAGGTTAACATAAGGGAAGGATGGTGTCAAAAGGTTTTATAGAAACCACGTACAAGAATGAAAAACATAGGAACAACATGAGGTATGTGATGTCAAGAACAAGGATTAGGGCACAGAGGAAGAATGCCTTCAGCCTTGTACATGGGTGTATAAGGATCTATGGTCAGTAAGGGGTTTTATCATGCCTAAAGGTTACCAAAGTTTTTTGTGTAGGATTGAGTGCAGAGGAAAAGTGCTAAAGATTGGCTTTGGAAAAATACACCTTTATTACAAAAGTACATTGGTAGGTGGCATGGAATTTATTGTGGAGAAAATAAATAATTATAAATAGAAGATGAGGGGTGCATTATTTCCTACCTTTTGTTTTAAGTTACCAAATAGGTCTTGCAAACTAGGGCATCCTTGTGAAGAAGGTTTGAGAAGAGTTGTGAAGATTTGCGTGCATAGCTAATTTGATCAGCAAAATAGAGTGGAAACAAGTACATGGGCATCAACATAGAATTTTGTGTTGAAGAATCATGCGAGTGTTACATAATCTTGTGGAAAAAGAGTTTTACAAGTGAGGGTTGTATAGCTAGGGCATGGGGTTTGAAGGAATTTTCGCAAAGGAGTGGATCCATGAATTTAAATAGAGCCAGGAATAGGAGAGAGAGGAAGAAGTTATAAGTACCCTTCAAAGGAATGGAACCAAGGAAAGTAGAAAATATTTCACCAAAGAAGGGAAAGAGAAAGGGAAAATAAGATGTTTCTACCAATTTCAATGAAGAATGGTACATGGAAATGTAGTACCTGAAAAACATACTACTTGGTAGGGAATGGGTTTATCATGTACTAAAAAATGTTGTAAGTGATTACAACATTTGAACAAGCACCACAGAAAATGAGATGACCCTAGAATTTGTTCTTTCTACAGAGAAGAGGACACTAGATGGAATACCTATCTATGATGACGAAGTGAAGGTGAAAATGGAGAAGGTTGGGTTGTTGCAACTCTATGAGTTTCCCTATTTTGGAAATCTTAAGTGAATATGCTAATGGTTGATGTCACGTGTGATGAATTTTTAGGTTTACCGGCCTTATCTGCAAAGGAGAATCATTGAATGATTATTTGGGAGACAAGGAATCCATTAAGAAGACCGTCAAGGCTTGTGACTATAAGAAGGGTTCACACTACTTCGAAAATTCTGAAATTATTGACCCAGTGATGAGGATGGCTATGCACTTGGTTACAAAACTGAATGGGAAAGAGATATTAACAAAGAAAGAAAAGGCCTGGTTAAATGTATGTCATAAGATCTCAAAGAGGACCATTTATAACCTCTCATATTTTATTACAAAGGATATTATAAATGTTGCACGCAATGGAGAGAAGATCATGTTTAGTAATATCCTCCTCACCATTGTATTTTCAAAGATTGGTGTTCTCGATGGGCTAGATAATTTTTTTTGGGAATACCCATATGAGAAACACTCCCCCACCAAGAGGTTTGAACAATATACTTGTGACACCATGACGATCCCTCATAAGGCACGCCTAGAAAAGTGGTATAAGTGGATGCGTGATGCATTTGGGGATGAATGGAGAATACACAAGCATTTACCTTCATTAGTGTAAGGAGAGGATGCGTTCATCGTATATTAAATTTTTGGTATTGGTAGATTTACTTTGGTGGATACAACTAAGATTCCTTTGTGTAATTTTCCTTGCTCCTTCACAGCATAGTACTTCCAGGCTAGGGTCAATCGATTCAAAGAGGTGAAGAAACTCAGGTTTGATCTAAGTGTAACATAGTAGATCAAGATTACCATGAGTTGTATAGGAAGTTAATATACCCTAATAAGTGTTCTTATGAGGATAAGTATTTTGACATGCACATGTTGAGACCAATAACCTTTCCTATTGCAGGGAGGACAACGGTGAGGGTATATTTGTACTTAAGGCCTAAGTATGAAAAAGGCACTTATATTGAAGATGATGTCTCCATTCCTAAATACCCCACCATGAGGAAAAAGGTTGTGCCAAGGAGAAGAGAAAGAGGGGAGGTTCCCGAGAAAATAGTGTTGAGTGCGTAGATAGTACAAATAGCTGGGGGATAGGAGTCAATCACGAGCACAAGTACTTACTTCCACCAGAAGAGGTATCCTATTAGAAAAGAGTCGTCACAGAAAGAAGAATCACCAGTAATGAAAGAGTCACTCAAGAAAGAATAAAGAGAAAATTCCCCTTAATTGGAGTCACCAGTAAGGAAGTAGCAAAGGTTGACAAAAGGGTCTGACTCAGGAGAAATAGAAAGCATGGAGGCCGAAAAGGGTGATGAAGATGATGAAGAGTGTAGTGAGGCTCAAAATAATCCTATGTATGATGTACATGAGTCATAGTAATAAGGAAATGAAGAGAGGGATGAGAAAGAGGAAGACATTCATTACAAAGGGGGAGTGAAGAAGTAAACATGAAATATTAGAAGACCTTGACCTCAACCAAGGAGAAAATGGATAACACTATAGAGAGGGAGGTGGCATGTATTATCCAACATTTGGTGGAGCACAAAGTAGACCAAAATGCCAAATAAGTGTTGAAGGAATATTAGGAGAGAAAAAGTTTAGGAAAGGAGTATGGCAGCATGGGTAGAGACCCCATCCTAGTAGTAAACTTATCTATGAAAACACACACAAGTGGAAAGGGTGCAGTAGTGATGCAAGAACATGAGATGATTAATATTAATGATCGAATAAAGGTACTGCACACGCACTTATAAAGTACCATGCCCACCAACCAACTCCTCACTTGGTCTTCTTTTGATGAAGAGGGTGCATACCCACACATGAGGAAAATGTTATCCTGTTCTTTTGAGTCCCATGTTGATGAACCCAAGTTCGAGGTAAATCATGATGCATTGATGAAGATACCAAATGCCAAGGGATTAAACCCTTTTGTAAATTCCTAGAAACTGTCAGATGAGAAATTTTGCAATGTGCTAAGCAAAGTATTGTGGGAGGTGGAAGCAAGACTCTTTAGCAAAAACAAGAGAATAAGAGTCTTAGAGGAAGAGCTTGAGAAAAAAATAAGGAGATCATTGAGCGAGATAAAGAGATAAAATAGAAGGAATTGATCACTAAGTAGTTGAAGCATGAGCTGAGGGATGAAAAGGTGAAGGTATGCCAATTCTACAAGAATATAGAGGCCATTTCATATGCCATTATCTTGAAACACCTAAACTTGGCCCTATCTGAGCAAAAATATGAGTCAACATTAGAGTCAACAGGGGAGGTGATGAAATTCCATAAGGAGGAGGAAAATTTGAAGATTGGGGAGAAAATGACTTAGTAATCTAAGATCCTTTCTGTAGTAAATACCACCACACAAATGGTTGAAGCCATGTATGACAATTGTGCCAATGGAGATAGGGTAGCAAGCATATTAGTTGCTACACATGATGTGGATCTAAAAGAATTTAAGGAAAATCACAAAGGTAATAGGGTTGAAGCACGATAATATCCTAGTCTGAAGTTGAGAAGAAGTTGGAAGATTAATTGAAACCTTACTAGGTTTCTATTAAGAATAGGCTAAAGGAACTATAACCCTAAGTCACTCGCAAGGATGGATGCAGCTAGACGATCTTAGTAAGCTGGCTGGAAGGTCATTGTAGATATGCTAAAATCTAAGAGAAATGAACTAATTTTTGATGAAGTAAGTACATTAATGGGTGACCTACTTCAGTATGCGTTTAAGGAGAAGTGGATGCCTGGGAGAAGATTGATGCATCAGTAAAGAAGGAGTTCCCACTCCTCATGTAGCACTAGCATATTCTTCAATTCTTCCCTTATTTATTTATTTCAATTCCACTTTTCTTTATTCTTTGAAGGAACATAATGTTCCTAAGGATGAAGAACACGCATAGTGTGGGGTAATGTTGGACCCTAAATATTAGATGAGTACTAAAAGGTCTATGTGCATATAATTAGTGAATATAAGGGAACTCAGGGAAAATATTAGATGAAAAAGGGTTTAAGTTAAACTGGGGCGTACACACGAGGAAGAATAAGGGTTTAAAGGAAATTAACCATATTTGGCATCATAGAGTCACTTGAGGAAAAATGTGAGGACTTGCATAGGAGTGATAAGTGGATAATGTGCCATCTTAGAACCTTGGAGGCCAAGAAAAGGATATTCCACATAGGGAATATTCCAAAAGGCATCATTATAGTTAGTGGAAGGTTTTGCAAAGAGGATAAGCATATGCTAATGGAGGACCACATTGACTCTTGGCATGTGATCTTCTTAGGAGAGAAGTCATGGTGGTGGATGTTGATCCTATTTAAATAAGTTATTGGGGTTAGAAATAAGTATTGAGTGTAAAATAAGGACTAAATATGCCTCATTCTTGTAATAGGAGGCATAATGTGAAATATTTCAATAAGGTTAACTAACAATGAACCCTAGGTAGATTTACTCAGCGTAACAATGTTAAGTCACCAAAAAGAATGTGAAATATCATATGGTCATGAATCCAAGGGTAAATATAACCCAAGTATGACCAAGAATAAATAATTATATACGCTACCAACATAATATATAACAAGAAGAACTTAGGACAAGACAAATAAGCACAAGACTAAAATATAGTCAATAAAAAAGTTTTCTCCCTATGCTTTTCTGAGATAGTTTTAAAGAAAATAGTGACAACACAATATCACCACTTAGGTCAAGTTTAAAATAAACAAGACCTAAATACTAAGAAAGTGTTGACGCGATCCTCCTAATAAGATATACTAAAAATAGTTTTAAACACAAATAAAATCCAAGTCTTTGAAAATGGAAGTTAGAAATGTGAGTAGTGTAACAACACTATTTAGACACGTTAATCAATATTTGTAAGATAAAGAAATATTTTAATATTGAAATGATGTTATCAAAAAAGCTGAACACGTAATGTATCTAAACTCGCATAAACCTCAAGGACAATGTTAAGGATAAAAAACTAATCCTAAGTTTATCAAGAATTTATTACTTAGTACAAGCAACTTAACAATACAATATAGAGACTTAGATCAAAGTTTCACAATCGAAACAAGATACGTAAGTATCCCAATACTATGGCTAGAATTTGGGCAGCGTAATAACTAAAAGTAATTCAATGATGAAATCTACCTAACTAAAATGATAATGAGTCTTAATACAGGATTTGAGAAAAAGGGCCTACTAGAACATGAAGACGTACCATTCATAAATTCAACACTTGCATTCTAGACATTGCAACCTAGTCATGCAAGTAGACTAAAAAATTGGTGGACGTGATTATTTCTAGCTGGTATACGCATATGTTGTTCTTCTTTATGTCCCTAAAATGGGAAACATGAAAACAAAGGAGTAGACTAAAATGGTGATGAAAAAAACTAAGTGCATAACTTTGACGAAAGTTTCGCCTTGCCTTAAGGCATAAGTGAGAAACTAGGACAGAGTGACATGTCATGAAGGTCTCGTGATGAAATATCACATGCAGTTTCAACTTTAAGGGATTCATCCCCTTGTTTGAGTAACTTTAGGTTTGAACTCCAGTAAATTTGTCACGTTTTGAGAGATCTCTGGAAGTACAAGATGGACTAAGTCTAGAGTTGGATCCAAGCCAGTAAGCTTCCTATGTAGTTCTCTCTCTAGGTGCCAAAAATTACCTATATGCGAGCTGGGTTTGATCCAAAGAAGTTGCAAACTGATTAAACCTTAGAAGTATCCCAGACTTTACTTCAACCCCTTAAATACAATGAGCAATAGGAATTGCATCCAGTTCAATATTATCTCACTAGCGGTCCCGTAATGGAGATAATATTTGACTGCTAAATATCTTCAAGTGTATACTAGTCAATTGGGTAGTTAGAGCACTTTCCCTTTTTGTTCACAAGGTTCCCTCTTGCGTGAACTAGTTTGGGGATCCTAGGAGAATCCCACTTTTTATCTTAAGGCTTATGCCAAAGGGAGTTTCTCCTAGTTGAAAGCGGATGAGTTTTATCTCTTAACTGAAATCTGCACATACAATGTTTTGAATACAGGTGTGGTGTATTTTCTTTTCTTTTGGATTAAGTAATTTGGTTTTCCACCACCTTTGGATAACCTACAACACACGTGTCTGTTAGATTTTGGTTTGAAGATAATTCTCCTTTCTTTGGACAAGTTGTTAGATCTTTCACATAAATAGATTAGTAGTTATCAAAAGATTTATACAATATCATAAAAAGAGAATTAAAATGTTGTTTTTCAGTTCTTAATATCGTCCAAAGATGCAAGAGAAGACCATACAAAACATACTAACCCAACTATATAACAATGAAAAAAATTGTAAATTAAAGAACTACCACAATGTGTTATAGAGTTTAGGTTCATTCCCAGTCAATCCAAGTGATTTTTAGTGAATAAAACTAAAATTGTTCTTTTAATTGTTAAGATCACACAAAGGTGCAAGAGAAGAGCATACACAAGCCTTAGTTTTATTGTTTATCTAAATGAAAAGATACTAAATCAAAGGATCATACATGTTCCAAATGAAAATTTCATTTCACTTAAGCATACAAAATGAATAATGAAGGTTTCCCACTTACTCTAATTTTAGTAAAAAGAAGGTCTAAGGCTGCTTTCATCGTTTCTCAATATCACACTCTGGTGTAAGAGAAGAGCATACACAAACCCTATTCCAAACTCATACAAAGTCATGGAAACCATAAGCATCATCAAATCAAACCATAAGTAAACTGTGCTACAAAATCTAATGTAAATGTTGAAAACCTACATAGAATAGTCCGGAAAAACCTATAACCAGATAGTAAACATAGAAATCATACACTTGACAATTTTGAAAATTGAGCACCAAAATCAAACAGTGACACCAGTACACAACCTTTGACCAGTAGTTGTCACACTGAGTGCAACAAAGCATCCTTTCTAGTAGTAGTGTGCCCTTTGAAGACACCAATCGTGACCTCTAAGACACACAATGCAATGGATCTGTCAACCATCTGAACAGTCCAAAGAGTAACCATGAGCGCGGACAGTTTGAGGCACCAGTGCGTACCGAAAACACATGACATGCAGTGTGTCCCTGGTAAAAAATTACGCAAGCGTGGATCCTTGTCAAACTTACACATTCAATGCACGCTCTAGCACAGACCAGTTAGCATGCCTAGTGTGTACCAAAACACACAGGCGTGAATTTATTCAGACAGTGCATGACCTTTTTCACATAGTCATGGCAACTTTTCACTTCGAAGCGCGGACTCTTCCTCGAAAACTAAGGCCAAAAAATAGATTTTGACATAGAACACATGTGTGTCAAAAGTAGATGAGAAATGTGGCCCTGAAGAATCTGACCCATAGCCTTGACAGCACTTTGAGTGTGCACCTTGCATCCTGATAAATAACATTGAAAATGTAAGTTCTCACCTACTTGTACATGGTCAAAACATGGGTTTTGCTAAGAAACCTCACTTATCAAAACTCAAATGTTTGATATTATGATGTAATGTTAGTAAAACACAAAACCTCCTTTAATCCTATAAATAACATAAAAAGCAAAGCAAATATAATCTAGATATAGCTTAAGATCCAATCTATAAAAACTTTAAATTAATTCTAAAAAACTTGATAACTTAATCTAGAAAATCTTAAAACTACAAAATTTAGAAACTAAGTTAAAAATGATTATAAAGTACAATGCAAATGGGGTTTTGGTCCCACCGGGCATGTGCCAAATGATGATCACCCCAAACTCTCAAAGCAAATATGACTAATTAATAAAGGACTAACACCATAGTAGCCTAGAGTCAAGCTTAATTTTAAGAGTGAAACATCATGATCAAAGCTTAAAAGCATGCATAAATGGAAACTAAATGAAACTAAACATATAATCTATGAGCATATTTACAATTTTAGATTGATTTCTACTTTACCATAGAACCTAATTAGATCATTAGGACAAATCAAACTATGGTTGTTTGCACTTCACAAATGGTGAAAGGACCTCACTAACAATGGCTACAAGGCCATATTAGTTATGCCTCTACTAACCAACATGAAGATTGGAAGCAAAGATTAATCAAGCTATTCCTTTAAGGAAAGTAAGGACTCTTATATCATATGTATTATGTGACTAATGTTAATCAAAAGTATGGTGTAAAGTATGGAAGGTAGGTACTTAGTCCTTTTTTATATTTTTCTATTTGTTAGAAAGATTTGTCATCTTGGTGCATGTGGGACTAAAATTAGGATAAAGTAGATTAAGGCTTGTTAATCATGATTAGTGAATTAACAAGTGATTAGCATTTGAGGAGACATAATTAACCACTTAGGGTCAATTAAAAGGATATGATAAGAATTTGAAGCCTTTTGAGATGTCTTGGAGGGAAATGGGGTCATTTTGAATCGTTGGAAGAAGGGTTCTAGACAATAATAGGGTTTATTGATCAAAATAAGCATAAATAGGCCTAATTAGCTAGTAATCTCTAATTTTTTTCTCGGAAGAGAATTATAACTAACAATGTGTCGTCAATTGGCATCTGAAATGTGATAGAGGTTAGGTAATAAGTAAAGTGTTGTTAATCAACCAAAATAGAGGGAAACATTATCTAATTATAATAAATCTCTAATTATAATGGAAATAGTAAGAATGAGGGTAATTATTGTGTTTTTTAGCAATAAAATTACGTAAGCATAATTTAGGTGTCTACACATTCATTAGGGAACCAAGAACTATAGGTATGGACCATCATACCAGGTCAAGGAATCAGACTGTCTCATTTACAATCACTCAAACATCCCCATTCCAAGTATCAACAAGATCTAAACTCAACTGAAGCATTTTCAAGGAGTTTTAAATTTCCAAATCTAGTTTTATCAATTCAGATATCACATGCTAGATAGAGAAATACATGTGGCTTGAGTCCTCTTTGGAATAGTGTGGATGTCATAGGTGTAAGGATTACACTTCAACCAAAATAATGTTTTTTCAGTGTCTCACACCAAAGGCTAGGACTTGAGACCTACTTAGGATATTCAGAGGGATTTACAACATGAGAAACAATTAAGGTTTGATAGCAACAGAAATTTTCATATAGGTGAAAATCCTAAAACTTTATAGAGATAGATTCAGAGAAATTCCAAAACCCTATAATATGGTCAAAACCATACAAATGGTTCTGATAGATCTGTACGGTCCTACACTAGGGTATTTTTGAGTCACAGTTCCAGGAACAAAGGATTATCAAGTTTAGATATCTTAATTTCTACACTCAGCACACCAAAAAATTCTCAAATCCTTTTAAAATTAACTAAGTGTACTCATCCCCTTATGTTTCCAAGTTCATATCTTAATTTTTATATTATTTTCAAGAATTAAAGTTGCAAGGAAATATCTTAGCGAGCAAGATTTCATTAGAGGAATAATCAAAACAAGCCATGTGAAATGAGAAAAGATACTCATCAGGTTCCCCTTTTTCATCATAGAAAGTAATATTAGTAAGAAAACAATAGTAAAATGATAAGAAAATCTTTGGATACGAGAGAATTATGAAATAATTACGTATAATTCATGGTGTGAGAATAAGTAGATGCACCTTACTAAAATTTTAATATTTATTCTTGTAAAGAGTGAATAAGGGATTAAAGGGTGTATGTGTGTGTTAGAAGATGACACATGTGAACAATGATGAGTATAAGTGGGTTATTTGGTCACCACTTTAGTTTTAGGGATGTGCATAGAAACATTGGGTAATGATTGATGAGGTTCCCCCAAGTATTTAGGCACCAATAATGTATGAACAATATATGTTTTTGTATGTGCTAATGAAACGTGATTGAGCTGATCTTAGTGAATATTTAGTAAAAGATCAAATTTACAATGGTTATTTTGTAATTATTGGCCAAATTGTTATGGATCATCATCAGAAAGAACTTGTTTGTGGTGGTCAAGGTTAGAATTATAACCTTCATCTTGGGCATGGTTGGTGTGATGATTGAAAACAATGTTGGAGATGACATCAATAATAGTAATAGATGGAGGAGTTGGAGCCATACTAATGATAGGTTGGGATGAGGTGGAAATAGGAGTATTAATGATATTTTGGATTATTTGTTTGGGAGGATAGATTGAATATAACCATTTTTTTGACTTAAAATTAACTTGAAGAAGGGAAATAATAACAACTTCACACTTAGGATGATGCTCAAATTATTCAAATTAAAATATGGTTTCAACATGAGGAGAAGCCATTATGAAAATTAATAAGAGAATATCATATAAAAATGCCTAATTCATAAGAAAGTAAGAAGATCCTAAATAAGCAAAAGTTTAAATAAAAGTTGGTTTCACCAAAATATTTATTCCCTTTTTAGATTAAGACAAATATATCGTTTGTTAATCAAAAATTTGATTTAGTAAGGCTATATTTACACTAAGTGAATGTAGATTAGACACATTTATATTTTCTAATTAATTAAATTCCAATATTGATTGTGTAATATCAAACTAATATCTTGATAATATAATATGATATATGAACTTGCAAACATAAAGGAATAATTGAACTTATCTTGTTAAAGAGGATTTTAGAAGTTCTATGATTGTGTAATGCTAGAAAAGGGAGATTTGAACCTAGAACTGCTTTGAAAATAATACTATAATTGTAAAACCTCCATAATTCAAGACTATACTATTCTACCAGGACCATACCATATAGTTTAGTCACTTATGTATGGTCTTAGACCTACTTTTCTTTTGAAACTTTTTGCGGTGGTTGTTTTCCTATATTTTTTGTCACTATCAAACCCTAGTTATCATTCATGTAATGAATCTCTCTAAACACATTAAAATCATCTAAACCCATATCCATGGATGAAGATTCATGTGAAACAAACATTAGTTTGGTTATGGGAACACTCGTGCACCACTAATATTGGTAGTACTCTAAAGAAGCCCTCAAACCACATTTTGTTCGCAACCTAGATTGTGATATCTAGATAGCTCAAATGGGTTTGGAAACTTCTTTTAAAAATATTTACTTTTGTTTTGTCTCTTTCTAAAATACTTGGAGGAGAGATGATTGAATGGTTGAAAATGAGAGAGAATATTTTCTTGACCTAGTAAGAAGTTTGAGACCTAATTTGGGTTCTACCCTAATGAAAATGGATGTGATATTATGAGATTTAGGGAGATATATGTGCCTTTTTCAAGTGTAGGAATTGATTGTATCAATGCATTTCCATATAATTTCTAGGTTAGTATATGAGGTGATGTTTTCTTGCTTATATAGGGTTTTGTAGGTGATTTGTAAAAGAAATGGATACCCAGATAAATTATAATACCCGAAAAAATATATTAGATTGAAAGAAGAGTTAGAGGACATGTCATCATAAGAATGTACAGGTTAGACATGACCAAATATAAATTCCTAAATAAACAATACATCCCTGACTAGAGCTATAAAAAATCCTAAATAAACCATGCATCCCTAACTAGAGATAGAAAACATGAAAAATGAAGTTTGGAGCTTATCAACTGATGTTTGTATATGGATTTTTTTCATTTTATTATCATAGTTTATCAAATTTTTATTTTGAAGGATAAAAAAGCTAAGCAAGATACCTTGAAAAGTGTTAAGCATGAATTAAGAAATAGTATTCATCATATCAAGAGTGCATTGTCTAATCAAGTCTTATCAAAGTGAAAATTTCCAAACTTGAGTGTCTAAACTTGTGCCCATTTAATAATGAAATGAAAATTTCATTCTTAAAGGAAAATATACCTAAGTGTGTAAACACACTATTTATTTTCCTGAATTATTATTTCACAATTGTCCATGTTGTGCTTGGTGTTGCCATGTTCCACAATGAAACTAGAAACACTGAGTGTAATCAATGTTAATGATAAAGAAATAAACTTTAAATCAAACATAAATTGTAATGTGAAATATTTACATTTGCAAATAAGTTAAATGAAAATATGTAAACAAGGAAGCAATACACAATTTTTTCTTGTAAATAAGAGAACATTATGCTTTACTTTTTCTTAGAGATTTATATTGCTAAATTTGTTAAAGGATTCGGAGTGGTCAATACAGAATTATGCCATAAAGAAACTGGAGTGTTAGGTGCATGAAACCCAACACGAAGATGTAAGAATAAGAAATAAGTATAAATGATCACATGTGAAGAAAGAATAGAATGTACCAAAGTTATTCAAGATCTTTTATATCTTCCCCTTTCATTTTAATATTAGAGGAAAGTCTACTTGCAAAGACTTTATCTATTTCAATACCTTCAATAACCCCAATGATCACATCGTTAAACATGAAACTAACCCTAATTTTGTAAATAATTACATACAATACAAGAGAGGATCGGTCCTCCTAAACTCTCCCCATATGTAGCACAACTAGTAAAAATTGAATAAGAGTTAAGTAGAAACTGAAAAATGTGCTAAAATGTTTATAAAGGAGGGGTATTTATGCCCCCAAGATCCCTAAAATTTTAGTAGAAACCAAAATTCCATATTGAAGGAGTGAAGTATTATTAACCAGAAGAATTGGCTAAGTACTAGCCACGCATGGAGGTTTATAACTGCGTGCAAGGGGTGCACAAAGGGTCATACACACATAGGAGGGATCAATTCATGAAGGCTCGCAAATGAGAAGACAAAGTCTAGGACTTAGAAAATTTTCCAAATATATCGATAAAAATATAAAAATAAAAGTAGGATTGGCATCCAAGAAAGGTCTATAAATAGAGAAAGGAGAGATGTATTAGGAAGCACACAAAGGAAGCTATATTTAGAAAAAGCACATGTAGGGACAAAAGAAGATCATGCATAGGAGGAGCTAGTAATAGGATCAAATAAATTCATATATTTAGGTTAATATATTACTATCATAGAACGTAAAAATCATGTACACTATTTGTGCCTGCATGCCTATTATTAGGAATGTGCAATGAAGTGATGAAGAGAAAGTCACCACCTTGATATATAGGTAGTGTTTTTGATTTTGGAGGTGTGTGATATTTAGAGCTTCTTGAGGGTTTTCAGTGTTATGTAGTAACAAGTTTTGGAATTTGTATATTAGCACATAGGTCATGTGCACAAATTTACCAGAGGTTAATTTAATTAGCTATTTGTTATATATATAATATTTCTTATGATGGTGTCCAGGAATATCAGTGTTATTGTTTCTTTTTAAATTATTTGTTTCAATATTATATGTGTTCCCAAACTTCTATGTTTATGATGATTATTATATATGAATGAATGAATTGGTTATGAATATGATGAACATGCATGGTAACGTCCTGATAAGCATAAAAAAGGATGGGTCAGGTGGTTGCGCATGCTTCAGGTGAGAATTCAAATTTTTCTAGATGAAGTTCCATTCCGTATAGATCTTGTTTGGATAAATAAAAGGCTACATTTTGGTTATGTTGTTGAGACCTCTTTTTAGCTTGTCTATAAAGATATTGCATGCAAATGGAATATCAACTATCTTTGGGGAGTATTGAAGGTTGGGTAGAATACAACCAAGATGTTTTTTCACAAAGATATAGCTCTTGAACTTAATTAAATGCATGGAAGTGGGTGGGGATAACCTGTATGAGACATTATTTAACTTATTCTTAGTAGATTTGTATGAGTGGTTGGCTGCTTATGCATCAAAAAAAAAATTCTTCCCAAAAAAGAGAGTTTTGGTACAGGGAGACTAGTAGAATTCCTTTGATTTGATTGAGAAGTGGACTAGAGTTGTAGATCATTAGTTGAAATTTATACTGCACAACTATACTTTAGAGTGCATAATTTCCTAGTATTATTTTCTAGAGGAGGTAGAATTCTAATTTTTACATGATCCTAAAGGATTCTCTTTACAAGTGATACCTTTAGCTACCAATATCCTTATGGTAGAACTGGGGCTAGAGAGATTACCTATGGATAGATAAATCCTCACCATGCACATGGGCAGGAGAAGGTGTGGAGAAAGGTGGTGAAACCCCTAGTGGAAAAAGATAGAGAGACAAAATATGGCTCAAGTATAATGAGTGTGATAAAGGGAAGTTGACGCAGTGCTACTATGAAGAAGAATGATGACTGGGGGAAGTAATGAGAGCCTCATGGAAAATGAGGACCCAAATTATCATTTCCTGATGACATTGGTAAATCACATTAGAAATACCCCATCAAATTTTGATTAGATGGTGTCAAATGAGATAATGAGGACTGCATGCACACATTTGATCTAGCTTGGCTACCTATCCCTTGCACAAGGTGTTCAGAATATATAGGTAGTTGTTGTAAAAATCATAGTGAAGGTAAACGACCAATATATCCATGTTTTGAAGGAGATACAAGGAGACACATTTTAGTTTCATCTTAGGAAGCACAGTGGATTAAGAATGTGTAAATAGTAGTTCTATAGGCGTAAGTGTTTATAAGTAATTTTGGGGGATTTTTTAAAGAAATATCATCAAGACAGAGTGTTGGTGTGCAGGACATTAGAAGAAACCCCATAGATGTTGTGACAATGAAAATAATGGTTTCCATTTTAACATAGAAACTGGGACACAAGGAATTACATCTACAAGACTATAGGCTACGGTGGGAGACTCAAGATGTTTAGGTCATCCACTGCTTGACGGAAATCCTAGTGAAAGTTCTGGATCTGAGTCTGGTCCTAACCCAAGGAAGGGTCCACATCCACAACCGAATCAACCTCATTAGACACCACCTCCACAACCATAATAGAAGACACCTAAAGTTTACTTTGAGATGTATCTTCACTTATCAGAGTTTTAGAGTGTGGAGGATGTGGATGAGCACATGCACAAGTGTGAATTTCTAAGGAGAATGAAAGGCATGTAACATTCCCATTTTAAGACTTTAGAACAAGGGAACTTTTTTATTTTTTATTTTTAAATAATGTTCTCTATTCTAAATAATCATAATTTAAAACACACATTCCAATTATTGAATAATGTTCTCTATTCTAAATAATCACAATATAGAACACATATTCCATGTCATTTAATCTCATAACAGATAACCATATGTAGCTGTAATGACTTGGTGAACTACTGATCTCTAATTTCATGACTCGGAGTTTCATCGATCTCTCATTTTAACTTAATGTATCATATACTAAGTATACTTGGTTCTATTACCCTTTCCTAGGTATTGAAGTGTTTTGTTTAAGAGGCCTATCTGATATATTTTTTACCAATATTCATCTGAAATCCTACATCTTAAACTAAGTGATATAGGACAACACAACCAGCAGCTTGTGATACTTTGGCCAAAGATTTTCACATACTTGTGCATGTTCATATTCCTAGATGGCATACTCGTTAAATGGAATACATCCTTCACCCCACTTCATCTGTTATCTAGAATGGTCTTCACTGACTCATGTTAGTCCACTTGCCCAAGGTTTAACCTTAACCTAGGTTAGCTACATGGATTGGTATAGAGAACCACTCGTGGTGACTAAGGGTACATAGGACATACTCAATTCGACCTAGGTCTGATTGCATGTGTCTAGCTACCTTTAGTCTTTTTGAGTTACCCCCTATGCCAAATCATGTTCCTAAACTGGTCTAGAGTAAAACTAAGGTCAAGTTTGAGTTTATATAGATCTAGATGATCCAATTCAGAAGGGTGTTGTGACATGTCAGCTACAACACCGTGCCCTCATGAAGACCTAAGTCTCCATGATGAAACAGGTAATGCAGTTGGCGTGTACCAACATCCTAAGGAATCACCTCATCTGGAGGTACATATCCAACTAAGAAGTCAATTACTTGCTTATTTCCTTAATCAAGGTTTAATTTCAGCAACCCCTTGTTGAATCTCTAATTTCTTTGATCATTAAGGTTGTTAGCCATAAATGATTTACAATTGCCATGCAGATAAATCTACAACCAATCCCTCTTTCCAAAGGTTTGGGTTTCATTCTTTAATATATTATTTTAAGATTCTGACTTACAAACAAAATCAGCATACCAACAGTATGATTAACTTACTTAGCGTAACAAAGTTTAAGCATGTTTGAATTCAAATTCATATTCCTTTATAATAGACTTCATTAAAATGAAGTCTATTTATTGTATATATATTTATTCTTTTTCAATTACCTTGTTCTAATTTTGATTTAATAAGAGAAAGAATACTTCCCTCCTTTTGAATATCATTTGGGTAGGATTCCCAAAAAGGTCTTAACAGATTACTTAACCTTGCAAAATATTACCTTTTCTTATAACTATATTAGTTACGGATTCATTACAAGCTACTACATTGTTCAAAGTACATAATGAGTTATACTCTTGTATTCATCAATTAATGTGTATAATAAATTAGTGAAATGACTAGTTATGAATGCCAACTTGATAAGTTTGCATTTAATTAAGGAATAGAATAACAATTCCCTTTTCACCTATTTCAATTTAAGTCCAACTGAAAATGTTCAAAATAAACATGGTCATGAGATAATAAGGATAAGTTTACAATTTCACTTTATAGAATACCCCAAAGAGAATGACCAATCAAGTAAAAATAACATCTCCATCCATCTCCCATTCATCAAGGTAAAATACACATTTTATAAGTCCTATCATTCCAGATATCTTTCATGTCAACCAATATTAGTAAACTTAAGTAAGAAGTATACAACTTTTTCCACTTTTCAATTACATTCCAATAAGAATCATCATCATTCCTCATAAAAAGATCCAACCTTTAGGTAATCATAAGAAACATATATAAAATAACTTGTCTTCTTTTTATCACTTACAGAATCCATTTGCAAAAATTACTAGCACGGGTCAGTTCGTCGAACTGAGCACGATAAGCAGTAAGCAGTAAAACGAATGTGCTTTCAACTAACTATCTCATAAAAATAACTCTACTTTTATGAAAAAGTAAACCAATATAGATAGATGACCTCATAAGGAAATAAGGATCATAAAAGGAAGAAAAAAGTGAGCAACATCATTACATTAAGTCAAGATCATGATCAAATCAACACTCTTTAATCAATGATTTCATAAGAAAATTGCATCAAATAAGTAATATTTTATCCAAATTACTTCTTTCATTCTTACTATAGTTTCTGATAGTTCATTCTTGATTCACACAACTAGATCCAAGAATGATACTAACTCTAACAGTTCTCAAGATACAATTAATCAAAAGGAACAATGAATCACAACACGCAACTTAAACATAATTCTTCATATAATACCAAGGACCAATTCATTTCAATCTTTAAGGAAGGAATTCAGGATGAACCATCAATATATTAAGGAAAGATTTCCCTTCTTTCTAGTACTAACCCATTTTCAAATCCAATTTCAAATTATCGGTTCAAGAAGAAGAAGAGGTGTAGGTTTTTCCCTCCTAATTAACCATTCGGCCTCAAACAGGGTTAATACAGATGAAAGAAAAGCAAATAGAAAAAGAAGGAAACATCTTAAGTCTTCCTTCAGATTTCAACAAAAACAACATTGTATTCTACAACTCAGGGAGGGAGAAGAAGAATATAATTCCCTTTAGATTTCAAGGAAGGCAACAATAAATTCCTTAACTCAGAAACGAAAGAGAGAAGGGATCCAATCAACAAGGATGAGGGAAGATCTCAATATCCTTTCCTAAGAAAAGAAGTACATATTTGATTAAATGAACTAATACAGACTTAATCAAATGATCTTTTAACTTCTTACCCACACGGAAGTTATGGAACTAATCTAGGTTGACATAAATGTATATAACATGCAATTTGAGTACCAAAAAAATAAGGTCCATTCAACGTATAAAAAGGATAGTTATAGCCATGTATTAGCTACGTTAAGAGAGAGAGATATAGAGAGAGAGAGATTTAGATAAATTCATCTAGTAGCATTACATGAATCACAAACAACGACTGAACATTATTATTCCTCTCGCGTTAATAGCTTCAACACTACAAGTAAAACTTAGTCATCCTTTGTAGAATACGAAAACAAAATTATAGTCAAGTTGACACGTATTCTCAACTTCACAAGGGATAAGAGAATTAGTATACAGGTAATAAAGGAAAGGACCCAACTCAAATTAAAACATAATGAGAGCAAAAAACGTAACATAATACCTAAGTCGGATGCTCAAAATAAAGCTTAGAAAAAAAATAGCAAAATGAAAATCGTTCCATTCCATTTCCCTCAAAGTAATGCTATTAGTTAAATTACTTTGTGAAGGTTTCTTTCTACCTCTCGTACACAAGTTAGACACTTACAAATCCTCTCACTACTTACAGGCGTAAGCAACAAATATCAACATCTAGCAAGTTCATAACAAAAGCTAGCATGAATAAATAACATTTCATACCAGAATGAACCAAAACTTGAAATATCTTTCTTTTTATCAGGGACTTCTATTGTCCAACCTCAGAGCAGTCTAACAGAGATTCACAACTCAACGTAAGGCTCAAAAGGAATAAACTAATTTTCTGCTATATTCAAACAAGTTGAACCCACAAAATGTTGAATCTAAACAACTGTTCCAGCATACCTCAATAGAAATAGCAAGATTCGAAGCAACTCAAGTTTCAGAAGAAGACAATACATGAAAGTTTCATAAAAGTAGAGTCCTTTTTATGAGATACAGTTAGTTGAAAGAACATCATTTTAATGCTTAGTGCTTATCATGCTCAGTTTGATGAACTTACCCATGCTATAAATTGTTGCAGATGGACTTCGTAAGTGAGAAAAGAAGACAAGTTCTTTTATGATGCTTCTTATGTTTACCTAAAGGTTGGATCTTTTACATGAGGAATGATGATTCTTTTTGAAATGTAATTGAAAAAGGGAAAATTTGTATTTCTTAATTGAGTTTATGAATGTTGTTTGACATGAAAGATGTCTATAATGATTAGATTTGTAAAATGTGTATTTTACCTTGATGAATGGAAAATGGATTGAGAGTTAATTTTTATTTGATGTGTCATTCTCTTATGCATTCTGTAAATATAATTTGTAACTTATACTTATTCTCTCATAATTATATTGTTTTGAACCTTTTTAGTTAGACTTAAAATGAAATAGGTGAAAAGGGAATTGATATTCTATTCCTTAAATAAATGCAACTTATCAAGTTGGCATTCATAGCTGATAATTTAACTAATTAATTATAGATATTAAATGATGATTACAAAATTATACAAACTCATTATGTTATCTTATACAATGTAATAGTTTGTAATGAATCCTAATTAATATAAGTCAAGAGGAAAGGCAAATATTTGGCAAGGATAAGCATTCCGTTAAGATCTTTTGGGAATCATACCCAAATAATATTCAGAAGGAGGAAAGTATACTCCCTCTTATTAAACTTAATCTGAATGATGCAATTGAAAAGAATAAATACATATACAATAAATAGACTTCATCTTATTGAAGTCTATTATAAAGGAAATTGGGATCTGAATTCAATCATGTTTAAACTTGGTGAAGCTATGTAATTTAACCTTATTGTTGGTATGTTGATTTTGTTTGTAAGTCTGAATCTTAAATTAAGATACTAAACAATGAAACACAAACCTTCCAGGAAGGGTTTTAGATGCAGATCTATCTACATGGAAATTTTAAATCATTTATGGGTAGTCACCTTAATGTTTAAAGAAATTAAATTCAACAGGGTTACTGAAATTAAATATTAATTAAGAATATAAGTAAGTAATCAACTTCTTATTTGGATATGTATATCCAGATGAGATGATTCCGTAGGATGTTGGCACATGCCAACTATAGTACCATGCCATCATGAAGACTTGGGTCTTCATGAGGGTACGGTGTTGCAGTTGACATGTCACAACACCCTTTAGAATTGGATCATCTAGATTTACATAAACTCATACTTGGCCTTAGTTATACTCTAGGTCAGGTTAGGAGCATGCTTTTGTATAGGGGGTAACTCATGACGATAACTCAAGATGACTTAGGGTAACTAGGCACACACAATCGACTTAGGTCGATTGAGTATGTCTATGTACCCTTAGTCACCGTGAGTGGTTCTCTATACCAATCTATGTTGCTAACCTGGATTAGGGTTGAACCTTGGATAAGTGGACTGATAAGAGTCAGTGAAAACCATTCTAGATAACAGATGAAGTGGGGTGAAGGATGTATTCCCTTTGACGAGTATGTCATCTAGGAATATGAACATGAATAATCATGTGAAAATATTTGGCCAAAGTATCGCAAGCTACTGGTTGTGTTTTCCTATGTCACCTAGTTTAAGAAGCAGGATTTCAGATGAATATTGGTAACAAATATTCAGATAGGCCTCTTAAACAAAACACTTCAATACCCAGAAAAGGGTAAGAGAACCAAGTATACTTAGTATATAATACATTGAGTTAACATGAGGGATCGATGGTTCACCGAGTCATAAAATGAGAGATCGGTAGTTCACTGAGTCATTACAATTGCATATGGTTATCTGTTTATGACATATGATTATTATTGGCATGGAATGTGTGTTCTAAATTATGATTATTTAGAATAGAGAACATTATTCAAATAAATAAATAAATAAATTCCCTTGTTTCTAAAGTCCTCAAATGGGAATGTTACATCTTGGTATCAGAGCTGAAGGTTACAGCTCTTGGACCTATTGTGTCCATAATCTGATAAAACTTAAATTTTCTTGTTAACAAAAAATGGTTAGAACAAGAGGAAATGTTGCAAACAACCCACCACCTAGTGGAGAAGTAGCTACTACCCAAAAACTTGACGAGATCCTTGCTACCCTGTTGGACACAAGAGGTCATTTGGCTGTACTTGAACAACAAGTAATGGGAAATGAGGAGGAGGAAGAAGGTTTTGGTAATAATAATCAGCCACCTCCTGTGGACAACACCAATGGGGGAAATCTGGGTGTTGATAACAATAATTTAAACATACCCAATCATCCTAGGAATAAAAACGGGAAGATTAACAGTTGAACTCACCAATGATATAAAAATAATAAGTCTACCCAAGTTTGATGGTACTACACTTGGGATGGGGCTTGAGAACTGGCTCAGTGAAATGGAGAAGTACTTTGCAATAAGAAACTTCTCTGAGGAAACAAAAGCAATATGGGGAGCTTATCAGCTTTCCCATGAGGCATCTTCATGGTGGGACAACCGTAAGGATGAGTTGAACATTGTTGAAATAGACATAACTTGGGATCAATTTAAAAGTTATTTTAGGAAACGGTGGCTGCCACAACTTTATTATGATCAGAAAATGACTGAATTTCAGAACTTATCTCAAGGAAAGTTAATTGTAATAGAGTACTAGGAAAGGTTTACTAAACTCCTTAAGTATGTGCCTCAGTATCAAACTGACGAGAAGTTCAGGATACAAAAATTTATCATGGGATTAAATCCCATTATAGGTGGTGAGGTGGATGTTCAAATCCCAACCACTATGGAAGGGGTTGTTGAAAAATCCATAAGGTAGGAAAAAAAATTGAGAGCAATATCTGCTCATAGGGAGGAAATCATAAAGAAAGTTCCAAACTCTTCTTTATCTCTTGCATCCAAAAAGGGACCATGGAAGAGGTTTGGTATGAATTTTTTTTTACCACCAATCAAAATAAGAAAACAACAACAAACAAACCTGTTGCTAGTGTGTGAAATAGCTTTGTCAAGAACAATAATAATGGACAGAAGTCCTATGGAAGCCAGAATGATAACTTTAAGGCTGGAAATAAATTTGAGCCTAGGAAGGGACCTGTAGGAGGTTGTTTTAATTGTGGCAAGGATCATTACATGAGTCACTATCCTTTGAAAAAGGATGATCGTAATCAACAACAAGATACACGCTGCAGTAGCTGACAAATAAGCTAAAAAGCAAGTCACACCCATAGAAGTCCCAGGTAAGTTATTTGGTACACCTGTGACTATACTTTTTGATACTGGGGCTACTAAATGTTTTATTTCTACTAAGTTAGCTTCAAAATTAAAAAGAAAAGATGAAAAATGGATAAATCATGGGCTGTACATTATGGAAATAATGTTATTTATACAGTTAATATGTGTATTTTTGGAGCAGTCCTTGACTTACCTAGTTTTTCCATAGAAGTTGACCTTTATGTTGCTCCTTTGGGGTCTTATGATGTAATCATTGGTGTTAATTGGCTAGCTGAGCATAAGGAAAAGGTTGACTATTTTGAAAAACATATTAGTTGTTTAGATGATCTATAGAAAACAACAGTCATTCAAGGTGTAAAATGTGAGATTTCAGTTAGGAAACTGTTAGCTATGCAACTTAAAAAGGCCAAAAACAAAGGTTGTACCTTGTATGTAGTAAAAATTTCTGAAACTACTAAATAAATTAGTGATTTCATGAAAAGATATCCATTGTTACGAAATTTCAGTGATGTGTTTCTAGAAGAGTTACCAGGTCTTCCACCCAAATAGGAGTTTGACTTCACGATCAAGATCAAACCAGGAACCGAGCCTATTTCCAAGGCACCTTATAGAATGACTACCATTGAATTAGTAGAGCTTAAGGCTCAGTTGCAGGAAATTTTGTCAAAAGGTTTGATAAGGCTGAGTGTCTCACCTTGGGGAGCACCGGTAATTTTTGTGAAGAAGAAGGATGGCAACATACTTAGATTGTGCATTGATTATAGGATGTTAAACAAAGAAACAATTAAGAAAAGATATCCACTTCCTAGAATTGATGATCTGTTTGATCAGATGCATGGTGCATCAGTGTATTCTAAAATAGATCTTCGATGTGGATATCATCAATTGAGAATAAAGGATGAAGACATTCATAAAACAAATTTTAGAACAAGGTATGGGCATTATGAATTCACATTTTTACCTTTTATGAATTTGATGAATAATATTTTTCAAGAATACTTGGACAAATTTGTGCTTGTATTCTTGGACGATATTCTCATATACTCTAAAAGCATTGAAGAACACCATAAGCATATGAATATAGTTTTGGAAATCTTGAGAAAGAGAAAGTTGTATGGTAAGTTGTCTAAATGTTCCTTCTATGATACAAAAGTGCACTATTTGGGTCATGTTATAAGAAAGAATAAAATAGTGGTAGACCCCTTAAAGATTGCAGCTATAACTGAGTGATCTGCACCCACGAATGTACATAAAGTTAGAAGGTTCATGGGTCTTGTTGGTTACTATAGGAAGTTTGTTAAATAGTTTTCTAAGATTGTTGCACCAATAACTTCATTACAAAAGAAAGACAAGAAATTATTGTGGAATGAAAAATGTGAATCTGCTTTTAATATTCTAAAGGATTAGTTAACTTTGACACCTATTTTGACTGTACCTAATCCTAATGGATACTTTTCTATTGTTAACAGATGTATGCGGGGAGGGTCTCAAAGGTATTGTATTGTAAAATGACAATGTCATAGCTTATGAAAGTAGAAAACACAAGTTACATGAACTAAATTATGCTCCACATGACCTTGAGCTTACTGTCATTGTTCATGTGCTTCAAGTATGGAGGAATTATCTTCTTCGTAGACCTTTTGAACTAAAAACTGATCATCTTGGGTTGAAGTATATTATTACTTAGTGAAATCTGAATGCAAGACAACAAATATGGTTAGAATTTCTATCTCATTATGATTTTGACATAAGTTACATTAAAGGAAAAGAAAATATAGTAGTAGATGCTCTAAGTTGTAGGAAGCACATTTCTACTCTTATAACGTTGAGAACTCAGTTTAAAGATGAGGTGAAAAGTGTCATGGAATCTAATTCTTATTTTCGGCAAGTAAAGACAACACTTGCTATATATCCAAATGATGGGAGATATAAAGGTTTTCACTTTGACAATGAATGAATCTTACGGTTTGAAAGTAGGGTATACATACCTTTGGAAAATGATTTAAGAAAGAAAATATTAGCTAAATTTAAAAATTAACCTTTTTCATGACACCCTGGCATTACAAAGATGCTTGGTGATATAAAAAAAAAAAATTTCTAGAAAGGGATGAAAAAGGATGTGATGGAATTTGTGACACATTGCTTAGAATGTCAACATGTTAAAGTTGAACATATACATCCAGCTAGCCTATTGTATCCTCACAACATTCTGCAATACAAATGGAAAGTGATAAGCATGGATTTTGTTCATGGGTTTCCTATGTCAAAAAATAAACATGATCTTATTCTGGTTATTGTTAATAAACTAACAATTGTATTACACTTTATTGTTGGTAAAATAAAGGATGATTCACCTATGTTACCAAGAATATTTGTGCATGAGATTTTTAGGTTACATGGAGTACTGGAATTGATCATATCGGATAGAGATCCAAGAATGACATCTAGATTTTGGCAAACACTTAATGCCACCCTAGGAACTAAGATGAATTTCAGTTTTTCATACCACCCAAAAATAGGTGGACAAAGTGAAAGAGTTAATCAAGTTTTAGAAGATATGTTGAGAATGTATTATATGAACCAGCAATATAAAAGGGAGGAGTAGATTCCATTAGTTGAGTTTGATTATAATAATACATATCATGCCTCTCTAAAAATGACACCTTTAAAAGCAATATACTTAAGGAAATGTAGAACCCCTATTAGCTAGGACATCATTGAAGATAGAGATGTAATTGGGAAAAAAATCCTTACAGAAATGGAACAAGTAAAAATGATTAGTGAACACTTGAAGGAAGCTGCAAATAGGTGGAATATTTATGCACACTTAAAGTAGGTTGATAAGAAATATGAACTTGGTGAGAAGGTATTTCTTCAGGTTAAACCAAAAAAGAGTTCTATAACTTTTGGCAAGGCTGCCAAGTTATCACCTCGTTCTGTGGGACCCTTTGAAATTTTTGAAGTAATCAACCCAGTAGATTATCGTTTAGCTTTACCTCCTAATTTATCACGAATGAATGATGTTTTCCATATTTCTTTGCTTAAGAAATATGTTTTAGATTTATCACATGGTTTGAATTGGGATTGTTTGCAAGTCCAGACCCAGGAATAATCATGGTTAAGCCTATTTGAGTGCTGAAAACTCACCAGTTGCACTTAAGAAATCGCGAGATAAGTCAATGTAAGGTCCAATGGGACCAGTTTAATGAAGAAAGTGTAACCTGGGAGAATCTCAAATATATGAGATCTTCTTTTCCACATCTATTTGATCAGAATTGATTCTGAAAATTGTTAAAATATGAAAAATTTATTCATGTTTTGATGACAAATCTTCCAGACTTGGGCAATTATTGAACTATTTAACAAATATTTTAATACTATTTTGAAATTTGAAATTCTCAAATCTAGTTCTGTTATGAACATATGAATGGAAGGACAATAATTTATTTTTTTTCCTAAACTTTAAAGGTTTGATTTAGTTAATCATTGGGATGATGATTTTCTTGAAACGATACTAAGATCTTCCCTCATCCTTGTTGATTGGCTCCCTTCTCTCTCTCTTTTCTAAGTTATGGAATTTATTGTTGCCTTCCTTGAAATCTAAAGGGAATTATATATTTTTTTCTCCCTTCCTGAGTTGTAGAATACAATGTTGTTTTCATTGAAGTCTGAAGGAAGACTTAATATGTTTCCTTTTTTTTGTTCACTTTCTTTCATCTGTATTAACCATGTTTGAGGCCGAATAGTTAATCAGAGGGAAAAAAACCTACACTTATTTTTCTTCTTGAACCAAGAATTTGAAATTTGATTTGAAAATGGGTTAGTACTGGAAAGAAGGGAACTCTTTCCTTAAGATATTGACGGTTCATCCTGGATTCCTTCCTTTCAGATTGAACGAATTGGACCTTGGTATTATATGAACAATCATGCTTAAGTTGTGTGTTTGTGATTCATTGATGCGAGACTACATTATACATTTATTCATCTAACAATGAACTATCTAAATTACAATGATAATTAATGAATTACATATCACATTTTTTTCATCATTCTTTCATCCTGCAAAACAACATGAGCATGATATCAGCGATAATTCGTTGGCATGGCATGCACCCTAATCTAACATAATTATCTTTTTTCAGTTTCCCATTTAAATATAATAATAATTAAAATTTACAAGCCAGAGAAAATTTTTAAAGACATGTATTCAATGCATTTCATTTCACTTCATTTTGTAACCAAGGAGAGAGAAAGAGAAGGGAAGAGAGAGAAAACACCATTTTGTCAAAAAATTCAATTTCACACAACAAGTTACACTATAGAGTTTTAAACAATTATTTACATGTGTCAAAAGTTTCCATGGTGGTTTGACAACCCGACGAGGGTCCTACAACTTTCTATTTTTACATTTTCTTACTAGTTGTAAAAACATTCAATTTAGGGATCGGAGGCTAAGAAACCACTTCAAAAATTTATCTTCTGATGAGAACACACATCATGTTTAACTTTCTATGTCCCAAGATATACCAAAATTTCATAGCAAATGACAGAATTGGGAAAAAGTGAATGGTTTGCATTTGGCGGCTAGTTTTCTGAGGCTACTGGTTGTAGTTGACCTAGTTGCAAATGAACAAAGGTTAGCTCGAGGGCTCAGAAAACCACTGTCAAAAACTGACATTTAATGGATGAGCATGTACAACGAGAACACTTCCTATGAGTTCCCCTATATAAGGAAAATTCATCAGAGTCAATGGGATTGAGAACTAGAAATCCATTTTCAAACGGCGACAAGTTTTTTGAAACTGGTCGTAATTGGTCCAGTTTGACCTCGTCAAACTGTGACCGAAGGCCTACAAAATGGCTTTGCCAAACTATCTAGAAAAGTGATTTTCCCTAAATTGAATGTTCCATGAAATTTTCTAGTATAAACACTAGAGGTTTACGAAGATAGGAAATAAATTCTCTATCTAGGTTTCAAATGGTGGTTCAAAACAAAAACCAACTTTCTAGATTTAACAGCTTTCTCTTACTATAAAACAGTGTAATAGGGCTCCTATAAGAGTGTCAAAAAGATCTCATATGTTTGTTCAGGGTCAATCCAAAGGTCAAGGTGACTCCTCGCATACCAAGGTACACGAATGAAGCTTCACATCTTGTTTTCAGAGTTACGAAGGGTACTTAATGAGTCTCTGAAAAATGCAAAAATTAACTATTTAAACAGGGAGAAGATCAACTTTATTAATGGGAAGTCAATTTTGTCTTGTCGATAACCAACGGAATATTGAAGTGATCCAAGTGGGTAGGAAGTTTTCTAAATCATCAGAGAATGAGGGTGGAAGTTCATGTTTTGATGCAACGAGTTATTTTGACTTCGTGAGTTATGACACGACACTTCATTGTTTTTAGAACGAGTTGATATAAACATTTAACTGTATTAAAATCGTAATATTTTAAAATTCTATTAAGTTGCAAATGAGGACTAAAGCACAAGAATTATGAGAGGTAAGGGAAGATGAACCATGCCTGGAAACGATGAACAAAATGGGTAATAAGGGGGGTTCGCAAGAGTGGACACATACAAATGCACGATCTGAATTGAGACCACCATTGTTGCCACATTTTCTAGATAAGTCACGGGTGCTCAAACCCTCAAGTCCATTCATTGTCATACACCCACATGTCTCAATTTGTAAAAAAATTTCCATTTTGTATTCCAAATCATGTTTTCAAGTAGTCATCCATGTGGCTTCATCCCTCTTCCAGGTATTTTTTCATCCATGATTAGAAAGCCACATTTTTTATTTTCAAATATTTCTACCAAGGTATGGACCTTTTCTACAACTGTAAATCCCACTTTCCATTTTTTGATATACCCAATTTAAAACACTTATTTTGGCGCAACTAAGAGGGTGTTGAAAAATTCCATGTTAAGTGTTGCTTTACATCTGCCAAATACATTTCCTTCAAAGTTTCAAAGGCCTTTACAACAAGCTCATCTATGTATACCCTAGTCAAACCATTGCATTCCATGAGATTAAATATCTAAGGCATTTTGTTGAAAAATTCACATGCCTTGAATACACTTCCACATTTTTCATACATACCAACTATTGACACACTTCCACATTTTTCACGCATATCAACTATGATGCTTGCAACAACAAAATCCTAAAAAAAAACCAAATTCTATTGTTCATACCCTACTCCAATTTTTTAGCTTCCATGTTTTAAATGCTGGTCTACCAAAAACACTGAAGTGGAGAACTTTTTGCAACAACAGACATCAGACAAACTCTTCTATCTTTTATGCTTTGATAGAAGTCCACGCAGGTCTACCGTGTGTTTTATTTTACATAGGCTAGGAGGATGCTGGCAAAAGTCACAAAAATCCATGGTAATCGATGAGACGACATCTGGTGGGGCATTTCTATTAAGAAAAAAACTGCGTTAGATCAAAAATTGAATCAAGTTCTTTGATATTAGAGAGAGAGAGAGAGAGAAATACAAACAAAACACCCTAAGAAAATCAGATCATTGTAAAAATGACGACCAAGGCATTGTATGAACCCACAATACAACTCCTTCAGGAATTTTTTGAATTCCTTTTTCCTATGCATTTCAAAACTGCCACAATAGCCACAACAATCCTCCATGTCTTCCTCAAGTCTGGTGGGTGCCACAAATACTGGTTCAAAGATTCCCATGACACGTGATATGAGGAGAAAAAGAGTGAAAATTAGCCATTTTTTTCTCTGCCACCACCCCCAAACTTGCCCATTCCCCAAAAGCAAGAGACAAACCCTACACTAAACATTTACAATTTTTGCAACTAGTACCCTTTACTGCCTCATTTAGTTTTATTTTATTTTATAGCTCGAATTAACTGACATATTTCAAGCTTATGTTTTCCCCTACATTTATCTTATTGGTTCTATGGCATATGTCTAGGGCCATTTTTAAGCCCATGTGCTTCCTTTTACAAATATATTTAAATGGGTTGCCCATAATCTTCCTTTGCGTACAAAAAACAACATAGTGACAAACAAGAATCTCCTTTCATCCCAGAGGCATTTGTTTAATGTTTTCCGGTACGTCATCATATATCCAAATCAGTCAATACGTAAAACATTAAAAGGAGGAAACCATAAGGATACATGTCGCTAGACTTATCTCTACAACTATTTTGGAAATATTCATCTCTAATGTTCTGTAGGGATGATTTATTACTTACCGAGAATGAGATAGAAATTTAGGATGACTTTCTAGAGATCCATTTATTTTTATGCCGGTTCAGAGATTAACTACATAGCAGAGGGGGTTGATCAATGTTTTGTTACCTATTCGTTACCTTTAGAAAACATGGTGCCAAATGATTTAAGGGCCCTGTCATAGTGTTAATATTAACAATAAAGTAGGCCCATTCTTAGATTTGAGACTAGTACAAATAGTCCCAATTCCTTATCATGTACAATGAGCAAGCCATTACTCAGTCAACGTCACATCTAAATAGCAACTAGGAAAAAACGAGTCATGGCTTTCTTATGAAGGAGTATATGCACAACTAAAAAACTTACCTGAGGCTCCCATTTGAGTACACAAATAGGGCACAAAATTAACAGGATAAGGTGTTTGGATCCCAAAACTACCCTAATTTATGCATAGATATCCACCCTAACCCTATCCAGTTACTTCACCTTGGCACAAGCTGTCAGTGCATTTAAACTGAGAATTTTTTTTGTTGGAACACATTTATTGAAACAGGTGGAATAGAATGAATGTTGCCTGGGGATGAATTTTTCCTATTCAAGCCAACAAGGATCATAGGAGGGGAACTACATCTCCCTCCCCTTATAAGAGCATGATCCTCGATGCAACACAACACCAAAGCTCGGAGGGGGTCAGTACACAAGAAGCTAATGATGAAACATGCTGGGTAACAAAACAAACACAGTTATACAATAACATGATCACAAGGTATGAAAACTAAATCTGGCAATATCTTAACTTATAACATTCTGTGAAGATTGGTAGTTCTAGTTTACCATATTACTTTGTTAGCATTTTCACTTTACAGTGTTTCTTATCTCAAGATTATAATATTCATTGTTTATATTTTTTTTCATTTGTCTTAAGTTCGTGGATGCCCAACAATAACTAGCATCAAGATGTCACACAAAACTTATCACAACAAAAACAACCCATGAGACATCTTGCTACCTAATTTCATGACAGTATCATATCACATGGTCTTTTAATTCCTCCATGGAATGACAACAAGTAGTCCACATAGTAAAGAATTTCCCACAATTATGTCACATACATAGATCCATTACACACATGTGACTGACAAACAGAATGATCACATTGATACATATACAACTGGGCATAACCTGACACAAAATCCATGACTGTACTCCATAGTTCCAAGACAATATCCAATAGTCCATACCAACCAAGGGAAGCGTCAAGCCTCAAACATAACAAGGTGTCAAAAGGACTCACAAGGGTACACATAACTCACTATACCAACTCCACACATCTCAAAATATTGGCAAGAAATAACTCCATATATCTCTATGAAGCATCATAAAACAACTCCATATACCTCCCAAGGATTAATGAAATAATCATAGTGTGTCAAAACCAAGTCGGGTCACTCAACCATAGATGCCCCCTCAAGAATAATAGGTCACTCCCCATAGAGTGCCATAAGAATAATAGGTCACTTAACCAGAGAGGCCCAAGTCTCCTTTCTCCTTTTAATGAGGCCAGGTCACCCTATGGCCCTGGGCACAGAGAGCCCTGTCACCCCCAACCCAAGTGACATAATAACTTGTGGTTCAACAACCCGCTATTTATTTGTAACTCCTTAGGGTGTACCCCCATACAATGAAGTGGGTCCATAGGTTCAACCACTCCATGGTGAATCCCATGACCCTATTCCAACACATTACGACATTAGAACCAACATAACAATCCATTCAAATGCCAAGTGGGAAAATCAAAAGCCTTGGGCTAGGCTACAAAACTTTTAAATATGAAAAGAAAGTTTTAAAACTAAGAAAAAAATGGCTAATTAGCCATGGTTAGTGCAAAATCCAAATGTTAATGCAACAATCAAATAAATGCCCAAAATATAAGAACATGTCAGTCAAGAAAATAGTTGGTTCTAGCTAAAAAAAGATAATGATAAATTTACGAATAAAATACGTATGAGAAAATAACACATTACAATCACTATGTGGCCTCATACCGCCACCAAAGGGGTACTCATTCGAGTTGTCTAGCACTCAGACATCGAGCCTCAGCTCATAAAATATACATGTAACTAGAAATGAGTATATCAAATAATGTAACTGTCATCATCTCTGCCTGAATCATCCCTCCATACTCCCACAAGGATCAACATAGTCAAAATCACATAGGATTATTCAATGAACAACCCAATAGGAGAGAGTAGGGGACTACTAGTTGCATAAGTTGAGCCTAAGGTGGTGCACATCCACAATATATATTGAGCAAGCTCAAAGTATACTAAACAGATAGAAGTGGGTTTTCAGTCTATATAAGACTCCACTTCCTCACTCGTACTTGGATCAAGATTATGAAAACCTGGTCCACGCCTCCTCTCTCCACACATACACTCTTGACAGTTTATCCCCTTAGGGTCGTCTAGTGTAAGGTTCACAACATAACACATAACTACATCACTAACAAAATGGTGATTCACACACAATTAACCATAACGTCTTACGCATGGTATATATATAGGGTATAACACAATCATTACTTTCATGGGTTACAATACATCACATTACCACATACTGCACCCAAAGTGCAAGACCTGTACAGTAGGGATCATATAATCACCATATGCCCCTAAATCACAACATGATCCGTCACATATTACATAAGTTATATGTATGAAGAACACAATGTCTAACATTACAACATATAGTCAATTGCAATACAACACAACGATGCACACAACTTCATCACAATATGGTGATGACATCACGATGAAATGTGATTCACTTTACATCAATTTTGTCATGCAATACATCAATACACCTTCATATCACATAAATGCCAAGAATGTTTTAACCCTCTGCAATCCACAATAATATTCCATTCACACAGCAACAAGGCGGTACATCACACCTGGATTCCTCATTGAATCAACAAATAGAGAGTGAATACTCTCATCACAAGCACATCAACATGATAACAAACAAACACTAAGTGACATGCACAACATGTCCTTCCATAAGGTCACAATAATGACATAATTCACATCACACATATATCATGTTACTCTTCCAATATCCACCACCATCATGTAGAATCATCACAACTCCAATCCATCCCAGAGGTTCAAGAGCATGAACCTCTACTCTGATACCATATATAGTGCCCACATTTTACACACACAATTACAATAGTAAAATACCAGGATAATTTTTTTTACTTACATTACTCACTACACATAACATAGTATGGGCTTCAAGTATAGAAACTCGACTCCCATACGACAATCACATAAACCATCAACTCACATAGACACATGAAAAACACATAGGCATGTCGATGCCACACTTTTCCCAATGAATGAATACTAACAATGCCCCAACCACATAAAGAAGACTCAAGGATAGGCAAACCCACAACACATCTTTTATTTTATTTTATTTCAGTTTATGATTAACATTCCAAGAACATTATTGTGCAAGGATAAATTTCTCATTTTTCCACCTACAGATTCTTAAGTTCATACCACGGTTAAATTATCATTCACCCCTTTTAATTTGGTTTCTTATTCTTTACAAAAGTTTCAATAGCTTGCATACATTATTTGGCTTAATTCAAATGTGTACAAAATATTTAATTATTTGTTCTTATGTGAAGAATATTCTTCTCAAACATATATTCAAGGTCTACCTTTTTAGTCTTACAACTCATGTGAATGTGACTTGGTGTCCATATAGTGATATTAGGATTTAACGGAGATTTAAATACAAGATATCTTTTTACCATGAAACATTCCTTCGATCACGGTAAGGTTATTTACCTACAATAGTTATTCTAATTCAATGACTTGTGAATTACCTTTTTGTTTTATATATGTATTTTGTTTTCTCAAAGGTGGATTATACCAAGGCAATTCATATTCTTTGAAACAAATGCAGTATAATGTAATCGAGATATAAGGTCTTCAAAGAGAGGCATTATTCCGAACCTCCAAATATTTTTTTTACTCTTATATGCTTTATTTTCTATGTCACGTTATGGATCTTATTTTTAACATTATCTTAAAAAAGGAGTTACAAAGTGTTTGTCCTAACCTCTTGAAGACGTAGATATGATTAGAATAATTGTAGCTACACACAAACCCTAAGTTAACATCCGAGTCAACTGCGGTTTAGATTAGTTCCAACTTCACCTAAGGGTCTACCCCTCACACTATATAAGCGTTTTAAGCGAGAGGAGATGTTTATGCTAAACCACCTTCATGAAAGGACCAAGGTGTTAGGTTGAGAGAAACCAAGGTAACAAATTTAGCTGCGTGGAACTAAGGAGTTCATTAACAAGAGTTTAATACCTAGAACAACTAAGTCACAACCTCCATCTATGACGTCTAGATCCAACATGTTTTTAACTCGATGAAGAAACCTTAATTTTTAAATCTATCTTTAGATGACAAGGTAGTCTGCTAGGCTACGAAGGAGGAGTTAGCTCTACACATTCCAAGAAAAGTTTGACTATGTCACTCCTATCAGACAGGTTTAAGATAAAGTCACTAAACATACTGACTAAGATGATAAGCCCATTCTTGAGCTCTGATTTGCCTAAATTAGGAAGTTCCATCGAGAGAAAATATTAAGTTCATCCTACAATTTTCAATGTCTTCTACGGTAAGGAGTATCACACATGAAAAAAATTTATGCTTCGAGCTTAAGGGTAGAATAAGGGTAATAAATATCTTTATTACATTTACAAAGTATGAATGCACAAGATGACTCGTTAATCATTTATTGAACACTAAATATGCACTACAAGATATTACTTCAAATTCATTTACCTTATATAAATATGAAAGAATTTTACCATGTGTACTATGAATCAAGATTGAACCTAAGATTAAGTGCACATTTCTTAGATTTCCTTGAAACCAACATCTCATACATAGCAAACAATTATCAAATATAACCTTCTGTAACATAAGACTACATTATACATTTATTCATTTAAAAATGAACTATATAAATTACAATGATAATTAATGCATTACACAACGCCCTTTTGTCGTCATTCTTTCATCATGTAAAAACACGTGAGCATGATATCAGTGATAATTTGCTAACATGGTATCCACCCTAATCTAACATAATTATCGTTTTTCATTTTTCCCATTTACATATGATAATAATTAAAATTTGCAAATGAAAGAAAATGGTTTAGATACATGTATTCAATGCATTTCATTTCACTTCATTTTGTAACCCAAGACAGAGAAGAGAATGGAAAGAGAGATAAAACACCATTTTGTCAAAAGTTCTAATTCACACAACAAGTTACACTATAGAGTTTTAAACAGTTATTTACATGTTTCATCCATTTTTTCCCTTCAAGTCACTATAACTTTTCACATGTAACCATCCCATATGTTTTCCAATAGGTTTACAGTCCTCCATTTGAAATATTTTCAACATTTATCTTATGTACTTAGCCTAGATATTAATATACCATCCTTTGTTTGACTTAACTTGCAACCTAAGAAAAAATTCTCCACCAGCATTGATATTTTCAAAACTATCCTTCAACTTCAATCAACAAACTACAAGGAGTTATGTGTACATTGTTTCTTCCCATATAATGTCCATCCCCATCGAGTAATACAATGAAAAGTGTCCTCGTACAATATTTTATTATAAATTACTATCAACAACCCCTTTTTAAAATCCTGTCAGCCAATTACTTATCTAGGCTCCTCGTCTCCCATTCCATTCTAGGTGCTTGCTTTCGTTATAGAGATCCTATTTCAATCTACAACACATAATATTTTTCATTGTCAAAGAGAAAAAATAATCTTCTCAATATACCCAGTTCTTCATCAATATTTCCATTCAAAAAATATTTTTTCATCCATTTGATCACCTTATCCCATCATACCCCACACATGCTAAAACAACCTAATTGCTTCCATTCTATCACCTGGGAAAATGTTTCTCAAATATCACTCCTTCCACCAAGAATATCTTTACAAACCATCCATATTGTTTCTTGTAATTCTCCATCTTAATTCAGTTTATTCTCAAACACACACTTATTTCCATAAAATTCTTTTCCTTGGGGCCAGTTACCATTCCCAAAGTCCAAATTCCTTGTCATGTTACTAACTCTTCATTCATATCCTTATCCAACCTATACTTTTCTTTTCCCTTCCTCCTCAAAAATTTTAAGTTTAATCTTAATAAGAGACGTTTCTTGTTTTGAATCTTTACAATTTTTCTTTCTCTTGGTTATCACCCCTACATTATTTTTCCCTAAATTTGAGATTCAAAATGAATAATCCTTGGATTGTTTCTATAAGGGAGGTTGGTTAAAAAAGCGTTATTCTTCGCACTTTCTTCTTAATACTTTCATTTGATTATACATATTGAGAACATCATTTGACTTGGAGTTAGCTTTTCATAGGATATGATTCACAAACCTCACACTAATAATTTCAACATGTGTTGTGATTAACCTTGTTATAGCACTCCTGCTATAGGATGAATTCTTGAGGAATATCCATAACTAACCGTTTATCCTGACCTTGATAAAAATTCCATTATTATCTGTAGTCCCTTGATAAAGCATCTACTGTAGTCCTCAATCACACATTTACTATTCACATTTTTTGTTGAGTATGTTAATTTATATATTCTTCGTGCATGAAAAAGGATTCAATAATTACCACCCACCTTTAGGTCTTGTGGTTAGTTTTTCAAAGTGTCCATTAGTTTTTTTTGGTTTATTCGGCATTTGTCAGTTCTCCTTAGTTTTGGCCATATTTAGGTAATCCATATGTCATCAATTTTTTATATTTGTCTCTTTTATTTTCTACTCAGGCACTCGGGTTGCACTGGGTCACCCCATCTGTTATTTTGCACCGGGTCATATAAAGTGTTGTTTAATTTATTTTTTGAGGTCAGTCCTAATGTTTCCCATGTATTATCCTAGGTTCATGCGTAGTTTTGGGTCATTAGTGGCAAAATTTGAGCAAGGGATCCCCATATAAATAAAATCATACTCACTAACATTAGGTGCAATCTCCCATCAAGGGAGCTATTCTAATAAGGGAGGGACTGCATTGGGCTTGTTCCATCTACATCACACAAGCTAGTGGAAAAGGTTTATTATTTCCATATTCTCCATATTTTTGCATTTTACATCTAGTTGTATTTCCCTTACTACTACGTCATTTGCGCTAGGGCATCCTAGCACAAAATTGCCCACACCACCGCACAAGAACTAAATAATGTCATATTTAATTCAATGCTAAACATAATTCCAACTAGTTTGGTGTTCTGGGGTCCCACCCCACCTAACCTTTTGTTTTTGTTTCATTATTATTAAATGGTGTTGAATCTATGTGAAAGACATGAATGCTTTTATATCCTTGTGACTACTTTCGAACACTAATACTTAGCTTTTCATAGTTCCCCCACCCACTACCCAAAATTTAGACCAAGGAGACCCAAGTGCCTCCGTATAGACAAACCTTCGCTCTTGTCCTTCCTGAAGTCATTCACTCATAGGCCTTCCTATCTACACACCAGTCTTCTACACCCAACACACAGTAAGGTAGTCACATTTCAGGTTAGTAACATATCATATCCCTCTTATTTCTTATTTTTGATTCATTTAAAATATAACAAAGAAACATTTCGATTTACATTTCATATAGTATTAGTTTCTAGTTATATTACTTATAAAATAGATGAAAACCCTAAAAAATCCTATTTTTATTTATCATTTTGGTGAACCCATAGTCAAACATTGTTTCTTTTTTATCATCATGGATTGGCATATATTTTTTTTATATTATCTGTCATTTTTATTTCAATCCTATTTATGATTAGGCTACCATTGTTAAATTACATTTGAGATAGTTCTCCTATCCCCTTTACTCACCACCACTCAACAACTCCTCTCGAAGTCAAAACAATGTGCCAACTAATCCGCTTGATTATCCTACAAAATATGAACTTATTTGCTGACCCTGTTTCTTTTACTCTTTGTATGCCATGTCATCTAGTGGCCTGCTATCCTTATTATTCCTTCTTCTTATATGCCATCTATGTTTTAGATCTTTCTATTATTTATTATTTGTTAGAGCTTTGAATTCCTGACCTAGTCATGCCTTCTACCTCTCTCTCTCCGTCGGCCACTCCTATCATACACACATGTCTCTACCACTTCTAATTTGTTTCTCTAACATCCATCATTCTAGTTCTTAGAATTCTATGACCTTGAGGAGACCTATTGATATACTATTCCCGCTAACCTTGGACCATACACTTCATATTCTCTTCCTCGGAGTCTCTTATTTCTACAGTGTTGATAGGGCTCATATCTTCTATCTTCCTCTCGTCCTGCGATTTGCTCTACCATCGTGCATGATTTCCTCTTCCTTACTTTGTTCTTCTCATTATTCTCGTACATTATCTACCTTCCTCTTCCTCTATCACCCACACGGCATGTTTCTTCCCCGTCTATTAGTGGACACTCTCTCTTCATCATTCTACGGATCCTTCGATCACCCTCCTCACATGTATTTAGCGTCAAGCCTACTATCTCACCTCCTAATATCCCCTTGAGCAAAACCCAAGGGCGACCCCAACCTCTTAATACATTAGTTCCATCTTTTTATTTCATAAACAAGAATGATATCCCCGCATGCAGCATAGGTCAACTTTATCTTAAGTTTTACTTTCGCACCTTTAGAAATTAGGGCTTATCCTGCTCCTAGATAATATGCCTTGCATGGTAAATCCCATTCCAAAAACAATCATAACTTTCCCTTTCATAAGGATTGAAGCATGCCCACTTTACATGATCCGATGGTGTAGGAAACCCATGCTCAGATTGCATATTACTCACAATGTTATGTCCCTTATTCCAACGATCGACATTGCTTTAAGGGCCTTTTAGTTTAGGCTAGTGAATATGTACTAACTCAATAGTTATACACATCTCCCTTGGTGGGTTTTATTAGCACTTTCTATGACATGGAGGATCCTTTCGTTCCATCGTTTATTATCATAATGGTCCTAACTAGGGGTCACATACGATCATAGTCCACACTCTCTATCAGGGTTGTTATGAACCTATTCAGGATTAAATATTTATGTCTTAATGCTGCATACATCAACTTATATTTCAGCTTATTGACTTGAAAATAAATCCTACTTCTGTCATGGGCTTATTCCTCCTCTCAATAAATGCCTTACATAGATAACTGTGATCTTATATATTTGTTTTGTTACAAGGTTTTTTTGATATCGAATCTCCTTCTTTTCTTGCCCTCCTCTAACAAGCCTTCCCACAATTCTCCAATTAGTGGTGTCCATCTCATTGTTCCACCTAAACTCCAGTTGTACATCCTCACCAACCTCCACCTTGGTTAAAAATAAAGCAAGTGTGGGTTCCTACTACTTCACCCCTACCAAAAATCCATACAAATTGTATCTCAACACAAATGTGCAAAAACAATAACCTCATCTCCTCTCTCCCTCTCCTGGCACATGTCTCTCCACCTATGCAACCAATACGACTAATACTACTACTACTACTACTTCACCTCCGTGGTGCGAGCCTCTGTTTTTTCCCTAATGCTCAACCTCATATGTCCGGCATATATTACTTGATGAGATATTATTGAGATTCCTTCAATCAAAATCACCACCACCCTCCCCCTCCCCCCCTTTACAACACCAATAGATTAGTGTTACTTAATTCCAATTATTCGTGCAATCTGATATTGATTGTCTTGAGTTACGTGAGAGATGACAGACTTTTAGAGACACTAGTGTCAATCCTGTACAATCCCATTATTGATCTTATCCTCCTTCATCTCACCATGATAACATAAGCAACACCCCCCTGAGTTTCTCCCCCTGGTTACTCATTTTTTTTCGTCAATAACCCATCTTTGCATGCAAGCTATCCACACCGTCCATTAATTCCTCCATTTTAATTACATCCACATTCACTCACATTCATCTATCACAACACTCCATCCCCACTGTTCACCATCTTTGCCATATCCATGTTTCACTCCATAGGAAATGCACTTTGGTGCTACACTCATGCTTCATCATTCCATTTCATAGGAATCCACATCTACCCATCATCCTAGGCATTGTAGTGATCATTATCACCCTACCCCTCGATGAATCACTTGTGTTCATGGATCTACATGACTATTGAGAGATTAGTTTTAGAAACTTTCACCATGTGCTCCATCAGTCATCTATCACACCTCAATCATTTTCTGATTACACAACTCTTGTTTTACTTGGCTCATACTTTTATTTATGAGGGGTATTAATACATGAGCCTGATCATCCACATGTTTATAGGGCCATCGTTACTCTTCCCCTCCGCTTGTTGTCACCCTTCTCATACACCATTAGATTACTTTTCACATCTTCATTACAATGCAGTTATTATGTCACCGTATTCTATTATCACCATTACATTTTCGTACTTTGCTACATACTTTTTCATCTCATCAAATACTTACATTAACTTTTTTCTACATCATCAGTACATGCATATTTATCTACCATTCCTAACATCATCATACAAATCGATATTCATCACAGACACAACAAACACTGCTAGACACACTAACCATGACACCATTTACGCTATCCATTACATCCCAATGAAAAACATCAAAAAAAATGATCTCGCATAATCACCACACACCCACCAACACCACACACACAAACACACACACACACACACACATCACACACACACACATATTAAATAGGTGTCTATACATATAATAAATTTAGAGATCATAATCACAAAAACATTTTCATCAATCACTGGGGGGAAATGCCTCCTACATCATAAACAATCATCACTATCAAATCTAATTACACTATCACTCTAGTGTATCATGAGAACCCTAGAACTCCATGCCTCACCACCGAAGCAATGCTCCATTTCGCAGCCCTGAAACTTCTCGACCTATCTACACAACATTTAAATATCCATATTTTTCTATAAGAACTAATGCTTCAATATACACATAATGAGAAAACATGTCCTGATCCAAGGGACCAAACACCTACCACCCTCTCGGGCCAATGCGTATCCACGTGTGCCTCATCCCTCTCGCTAGTAGCACCATAATGTCACCACTATTATGGCTAATGGATCAAACAATGGGGTATTCTCTCTCATCATGTCATCCACCCACTCTAGTATCCCTCCACATAATCATCACTAGGCACATTCACATCAACCGTGCAGATCGATGTGTCTAATATAAATGATGAATAGGACTGTCCTATTACATCAACATACAACCTCATGTTGTCAATCACATACACAACATCACATAAAACACTTTATTCACCACAACTTTAAGTATATATGTATTAATAATTACATAGGCCCCATTGTCTATGCAAGGTCAGGGATACCTCCCTTGCCCACGTCTCCTCCTGGTAACTGTTTATCCAACTTCACCCCCCCCGAGGGTTTAATTGATAACATATATCAGGATTTTCTCAAGTCCGGAGAAAAGAATGAGCTCTGAAGATTTGAGAAGTTGAAGAAAAAGCCTGGACTAGAAACAAATTGTTGAAAATCCGGCTAAGTCCTTGTCCTAGAATATTTGGGACGTTCGGGCCACCAAGCACGGTTTCAGCCGAAACGCCTCCAGGCCGCCCGCAAGCACTGGACAAGTTGGACAAATGTACGTGAAAGGACGCGACCCACCGGTCGCCGCAACAGAAACACAACAAAGCACAATGAACAGTGGGACAGAGGGATGCGCGGGATGCGGATAGCCGAAGGAGCCGAAGCCAATCAGATCACGCCACATGTCACAGGCAGAAAAGGGACGAGGAAGCCCATTTTGGGTGATCGGGGATTTTTGTCCCACTAAGCCTGGGACATTTTGGGACAAAAGGACACGGTGGACATTAAAATTTTAGCAGGGGCCCGTTACAAATCACAGCATGACCCGTGTTGTCCAAGGAAACAGGTCCAAAAGTCAAGGGGTGAGTTTTCGAGCACTGATCCAAACCCATGAAATAGTGCCACGTGTCAATTTAAGGGTCCCACAAGAAAAACCTGCGAAAAGAAGGTGGAGAGAGGGAATTTCTCAGTGGACCAGAGCCTGCCACGTGTCGTCCAGATGGCAGAACGCGGGAAAAGAAATTTTAAAAATCGGTTTTTCACCTTTTTGTGCCCAATCTATCTTCAGACTTCATATCTTTTCGAACATCCACCCCCCCAAAAAGCTCGGATTTGCCACTTTTCTTTTATCAATGGAAAGGATGTTGAAATTCTCTACTACATTTTCTATGTCAATGTTGCTTTTTGGTGCAGTTTGGGGGATAAAATTAAGAAAATGTTTCTGACGCATGTAATGCTTTAACAACCAACTTTAATACAGCAGACAGCTCGCCGCTCCTATTAGGACAGCCCACCGTTTTGCCAGGATCCCACCACATGGATCATAATGAGATGATTTAGATGCTACCAAGAAGTGGTTGGAGTAGATTCTGAATTTCCCCTCTCTCCTCTCTCATTTCTTGATATATATTGTAAAGAGAAGCCCTTTTAATAAGTCGGAAATTTTTTTGTTTTGCATCCTCCCTTCTTCCCTCGCTTACAAGAGAGTTTGTGGAGCTTTCAAGCCTCCATATAGATTGTAATGCCAGTATTTTTCCTCTTGGCCACTGCAATATACTGTATTGACTTTCGAGCAATAATATATATGTTTGTGATTGATTCTCAACCCTCTCATATATTCATTACTTTCGTTTTGATATCTTATTGTAGTTTGGTTACCTGTGCATGGTGTTTGTATTGCATTTATGTGGTCTGTGGTGAAATTTGCAAAAACAAATGTCTATATTCCTCAGTGCATCACCTTTGTAGTTTAGGAGGTTTTTTCTATGGCATTTTCTTACCTGTCTCCTTGGCAAGTTAGATTAGGTTTTAGTAAACCCTCTGCATCTTTTGTATGCATCTGAACAGAGGAATAGGAACCATCCTTCTCTAGAGAATCTTTTCTCATCTTCACAAGTCCCAACACTTGGAGAAAGGATCCAGTGTTTGTAAATCACACTGGGATGCCTGAACATCAACCTAGAAGCCTGATCTGCATCCAGGGGTGTTTGTGAGTCTGCAACAAAAGTTTTGGCATGCCCGATGGTACACTAGAGTTCTCATTTTTATTACAGCAAAGATGAATGGATCTGCTGTAGTTTTTTTGCTTATAAGGCTATTGATTGCATATCGGCGACTCCAAAGGGAAGAATCAACTGGTTTCATTAGTGCATGCCTGAAAAATCATGAGAAGAATCAACCACAAAGGTCAAGAGTCAGAGAAGAAGAGGTGTTGTTTGAATACCTTAGTTATCTCCGAGAAGAAGGCAAAGAGGAAGAAGGATTCAAAGGTCTCCATCTCCACCAAACAAAACTCTCTCAACTCCTCCACCTGACAGGCCTTTCTTTCAATATACAAGGGTTTAAGACCAATCAAAATGGATCAGAACAACCCTTACGTCAACTTCACAGGCAGCAGCCCACTTTCTCTCAATGCACAACATACCAGTTCCTATTGCAAAAGCCTTGAAGAACATTCCCTACTTCACTGGAGAAAATTAGACTACTCCAGGTGATCATGTTAAGATAGTTCTAAACCTTTGTGCAATCCATCAAATCGATGAAATGCAAGTGGTCTTTAAATACTGGCATCTTCATTCAAGGGTAAAGCATTGCAATTGGTTTATGGAGCCTTGGGGCTGGTTTATTACAAACTGGAATCAGCTGTGCATTGCACTTCACGAGAAATTTGGAGAGAAGGGAGACAACTTGTCTCTTTTGGAGGTAGTTGACAACTATCAAGAGAGCCCCCAACAAGTAGCTGACTGACTTCAACTTCAGATTTCAAAGGTCTTGGGATAGGATTCCAGTGGCAATCAGGCCAACAGCAGGAGGTGCTTTTCCATATTACCTTAAAGCTTTGAATTCTAATATTTCTATGTTAATTCAGTCCATGGGAGGCACAACAATCCATATGGCTTATAGCATTGCCATTAGAGCCGAAAATTGTCTTATTCAAGCTGGTAAACTGGCTCCTAGGCCTCCTATGCCCTTGTATCCAAACTTAGAAAATCCAAGCACTAGTTAAGCACCCACTTTGACTCCTATTCCCACTCCTAGAAATCAGAGTTTGAATGAAGCTTCCACTTCATCTCCAAGTGCTTCAAATGAACTCCAAGAGGTCATGAAACAGTTGCAAAATTTGGGAAATGAGCTGGTTACTATTAAGAGTAGTAAGCCCAAGGTTTCAAACCTTCTTATCAACCTCAAGCTCAGCCTAATAGGGCAGCATACCAACCACAAGACCACCTAATCCAACTGTAAATATGAATCAAAATCAAGCCAAGTAAGGCCTCCTGCCAATAGACCATTCCATCCCTATAATCCAAATGCCATATCTGCCTCTAAGGCATTAGTGCCAACACAGAACAAAATGGCTTAGGAATATGATTGGTGCTTTCCATGCAGACGAGCCTCACAAACCAATCAATGTGCTTCAATGGTGCCCTCAATCAAGCACTAATGGTGACAACTACCGGTGTGGAGGGCGAGGGCAGTCAAGGAAATATCCAACAACTAGAAACATTCCAACAACAATCAGCCCCAAATGACACACATTGGTGAACTGGCAAGCAGAACATTCTGTGGCATGAATCAGGCAGAGTTTCTCAAGGTGTTGGCAAGCACCACACAAGGTCAAAAAAGGAGGAGTCTAGGTGAAGAATACCATTAGCCCCAGCCAATCCACAACCTTCCACGGCTCCACAATGATTGGCAAGCAGAGTCCAGTTTCAAATACACAAGGGCAAGCCAAGAACAGCCCTAGGCCAACTCAAATGCCAGCTGTTGCTACCCCACGTGTAGGGAGTAAAACGTGCAAACCAAAGGACACTAGAGAGATTCTTCATCACCATTCAGTATCATTGATCAGATGAAGAAGACAAACGTTAACATATCAATGTGGGAATCCCTATCTAATCCCAGGCCAAAGAGATCTGCTGCAAGCTGCCATGAAGGATTGGACAACTTCGAATCAGCGGGTTCAGATGCAAGACAAAGTGCTTACAAATGCTGCCCAGCCTGAAGGAAGTCATGGAGGACAACAAGGTAAAATGTTGAAGCCCCCTCCTTTCTGTGTTTCATTAATCATTGGGGATAAACTAGTACACAATTGCATGATTGATTCCGAGCTAAGTAGCTCCGTGATGCCCAAGCAAATAGCTGATCAACTGGGTCTCGAATATGAAGTAATATCTAAAGGAGTAGTGCAATTGGATGGGACAGAAATAGCAACAGTTGGAGTGATTAAAAACTTGAGTCTTACCTTGCATGCATGTCCAAAGTTGTTGTCTTACAAGATTTATCAATCATAGACCTTCCACCACTCTTTGCCCTTTGCTTGTCAAGGGACTTCACAGCCAAGATTGGAGGGTATTTGTCTACTGATTGGTCTCACATGCTGTTTAGAAAAAGGTATGGAACTAAGGCCACAATCAGATCCGAACCCAATTGCAAACTTCCATATTGAGCCTACACCCCAAGTCAGATTAATGCCAATTGGCTCAGCATTTGATCAAGAAGATCACCCTATACTGATGAGGCTAACACCAAGGTTAGAAGTATCCTGGACCTAAACTCTTGATGAATGGGAAAACAAGATACATGCTTTGATCCCTATCAAGAAGTAGAAGAATCTGAGCTGGGAGTCTATTTTATACACGAAGAAAATCAACCTATTCCTAGCATCACCAAGCCAAGCCATAATGATGACAATGAGGTATGGGCAGCTGTTTTTTACGGATCAAAGAGTAGGCAAGGTACAGGAGGTGGAGCCATGCTTGTTTCACCCCAAGGAAGAAAGTAACTATTCAGCTTTTAGATTTCAATTGCATGCTCCAATAACACTGCTGAATATGAATCCTTGGTGCAAGGGATGCATTGGGCAATCAAGAGAAAAATAAAGAATCTGCAAGTCTTTGGGGACAGTGAATTGATTGTAAATCAGGACAAGGGATGGCATGCTTCCAAGAATGATCTACTCAGGTGCTACAAGAACAGGGTGTGGGACCTCATGGAAGATTTTGAAGGTTTTGGCATCGAATCCATTCCTAGGAAAGAGAATCAAGCTACTGACAGGCTTGCAGCAGTAGGGGCAGCCTTCGACATTACGAAAAGCATTTAACAAGACAAGGTATATCCAAACATCCACGTGATTGTGAGGCCTTCAATGCCGGATAACAATGTCAGTTGGCAAGTGTTTGAGAATGACCAGAAAATCGTCAATTTCCTACAAGAAGAAGCTGAGTTCTCTACCAGGAATCAAGGACAAGTTGCATCAAACAGTATGGTGGACCAAGTGGTGCAGTTGAGAACTAATAAATTACAAAAGGCCTCATAACCTTGGAGTTCAATATTCAACCCGAATGATCAGTTCCGGAAGGAGAAGGCAAACATTCAAGTAAAGGGTGAGGATTCAGAGCCTATTTTAGTGGAAGAAGGCAAAACATTGCAGATTGGCAAAGTACCTCACAAGAGAAATCTGATTTTGTTTAACTTTGTCAAGAATTTCCAGATGTCTTCGCTTGGAGCTATGAAGACTTGAGAGGATTCAACCCAAATTTGGCACAACATACCATAGAATTGGATATAGATGCTAAGCCCATTAGGTAGAAGCAGAGACCAGTCAACCCTCACATTGAGCCTCTGATGAAGAAAGAGCTAAATAAGCTAATAGAGGCAAGCATTATATTCCCGATCAAGCACTCAAGATGGGTTGCTAACTTGGTTCCGATTAGGAAGAAGAGCAGAGAAATCAGGTTGTGTGTGGACTTCCGAGACCTCAATAGGGCATCTCTCAAGGATCATTATCCACTCCCTTCCATGGAGCAAATATTGCAAGTAGTATCTGGTTCAGAGAGATTCTCTCTCCTAGATGGCTACTCAGGTTATAATCAGGGGATGGTAAAAGAAGAGGACTAATTCAAGACAGCCTTCACAACTAAATGGGGCACATATGCTTACAAGAAGATGCCATTTGGGCTGTCCAATGCTGGTGCTACCTTTCAAAGGGAAATGGACATGGCATTCAAGGGCTTGATCAACAAGATAGTGCTCATATACCTTGATGACATCACTGTATTCTCCAAGAATGCAGCAGACCATCGCTTTCACCTCAGGAAAGTGTTTCAGAGGTGTAGAAAGTTCGGAGTGTCTTTGAACCCCAAGAAGTGCATCTTTCTTACACATGAAGGAAAGCTCCTTGGCCATATTGTGTCGAAAGAGGGACTGGGAATTGACCGAGAGAGAGTTGAAGCCATAAGAGCACTGCCATTGCCAAGTCACAAGAAGGCTCTTCAAAGCTTCTTGGGAAGGATCAATTTTTTCTGCAGGTTTATCCCAGATTTTGCAGCCCTTGTCAAGCCCATGACCAAAATGTTAAAGAAGAGCATGGCTTTTAAGTGGGTAGTAAAAGGCAAGGAGAGTTTTGAGGCAATCAAAGAAGCTATCTCTCAAGCACCAACTCTCATTAACCTAGACTTCTCCAAGGATTTCATCCTCTATGCATTTGGAGGTGATGACACTATCTCTGCCATTCTGGTACAGCAGAACAAAGATAATGATGAGCAGCAGATGCCTTTTTCAGCCAGAGCCTAGACGACTGCGAGGTGAGGTACTCTTTTATTGAAAAGCAGTATTGCAGTAATCAGTAGCTTGAAGAAATTCAAGAATTTAGTCTCAAACAACAAGGTCTAGTTGCTGGTCTCACATGCTGGAGTTAAAGACTTCCTCCTCAATAAGGATTTGAATGAGAAAAGGGCAGGTTGGATCACCCATGTCATGGAGTATGACATTGATATCAGATCACCAAGCTGGGTAAGAGGGAAAGGACTGTGTGAGCAGCTGGTTTTGGGGAAGCAAAAGGAAGTATGCAACGAAGAAGAGGTTGTTTTGACAGTCCAGGACAATCATGAGCCAAGTGGCAATCAAGAAGAAGACGATGCTTCCCCCACTCCTTGTTGGACCCAAGATATTATGCACTTCCTAGGTACAGGCCAGTGCCTCCTAGAGATGAACAAGACCCAAAGGAGACACTTCAGGTTGCAGGCTGTTCCGTATGCCATTGTTGATGGAGTTTTGTTCAAGAAAGATGTGAATGGAGTGCTGCTAAGATGCATTAGCATAGATCAGATTCAAAGGGTGTTGGAAGATTTTCATGGTGGACCAGCTGGTGGCCATTTTGCACCAAGAGTGACAGCTCTAAAAATCATGAAGGCTAGTTATTATTGGCCTAAAATCTTCAGTAATTGCTATGCATGGATCAAGAGGTGTGAGAATTGTGCATTCTTCACAGGAAAAGAGAAGTTTTCTGCCCTTCCATTACATCCAATCTTAGTTGACCAGCCATTCATGTAATGGGGTTTGTACTTCATTGGAGTCATTAACCCCAATTCAAGCCAAGGGCATAAATGGATTTTGATAGCCACCGACTACTTCACCAAATGGACAGAAGCAGTAGCACTCAAAGAGGCAAATGAGTCTAGCATCCTAGACTTTTATGAGGGAATAACAACCAGATTTGGTGTACCTACCACAATAATCTCTGATAATGCATTGACATTCATTGGATCTAAGGTGACTGAGTGTGCCGTCAAGAATGGTATTTACTTGAGCACTTCATCGAACTATTACCCTCAGGGTAATGGCCAGGATGAGTCTACAAACAAGAACTTGTTAAGGATCATTAGGAGAACTCTTGATGAGAATCAGAAGTCTTGGCACACCAAGCTGAAATTAGCCTTATGGGCTGATAGGATCACTCCCAAAAGATCCACAGGTAACTCTCCATTCAGGATTGTCTATGGAAGAGAGGAAATCTTGCCCATGTCACTTGAGTTACCAACATTAGAACTCATGAAGCAGTTGGAGTTACTTGAATTTGAGCCCATGGAGGTGAGATATGCAGAATTGATGGAGCTGCAAGAGATAAGAAATCAGGCATCCCAAGCAATGGAAAAGGATCAAGCTTTGATCAAGAAAACCTTCGATAGAAAGGCCAAGGATAGATCTTTTCAAGTTGGAGATCTAGTGTTGAAATGGGATGCGGACAGAGAAAAACCGGGAAGGCATTCAAAATTTGATGCTATTTGGAGTGGCCCATACATGGTCATAAAGTGCAAGAGCAGCAATGCTTTCCAATTGGCCTCATTGGATGGTGAAGATCTGCAGATTCCATTAAATGGAATCTATCTCAAACATTGCTACTGAAAATAAAAGGTTCACCCTGGTAAATATTAGTCTAGACTTCAATTCCTCTAAGTGTGTATGAACATTGTCTTGTTGTAGTTAGGTTTCAGTTTCCCTAAGTGCTTTGGCGTAGGTTTTGTCACTCCTAGTTTGAGTTTTTACAGTTCAGCGTGCTCTCATGGAGGGAGTTGCAGTATCAGGCTCATTTCAGGTCATTTTTATGACTCCATTCCCAATGGATCGCAAAAAGGCAACTGGTCTTTTCATCTAGCAGGCAAATGACCCCGCTGAGTCGCCAAATTGTTATCCAACTTCACCCCCCAGGTTTGAATTGATAACATACATCAGGATTCTCAAGTCCCAGGCTTAAAAAGAATGAGCTCTGAGAGAATGCGAGAAGTTACAGAAAATAAGCCTGGACCAGAAAAAAATTGTGAAAATTGGCTAAGTCCTTGTCCTAGAAATATTTGGGACGTTTGGGACACCAAGGCGCGGTTAGGACGAAACACCTCCAGGCGGCCCGCGAAGCACTCGGACAAGTGGAAAAAATGTACACGAAGGACGTGAACTGGCCAGTTCGATCGAAATAGGAAACTGAAACACAAGGACAAGTGGGACAAAGGGACGCGCGGGATGCGGATAGCCGAAGGAGCCGAAAGAAAATCAGATCACGCCACGTGTCACCGGCAGAAAAGGGACGAGGAAGCCCATTTTGGGTGGATCGGAGGATTTTGTCCCATGAAGCACTAGGACATTTGGGACAAAAGGACGCGGTGGACGTGAAAATATGGCAGGC
>JAHRHJ020000015.1:0-114052 GCA_019776745.2 Taxus chinensis | reverse complement strand
ATACCATGGTCATTTTGGGGGGCACTGGGAATCGTGACCTGAATAGCCCAATTCCAGGGAAGGGCTGGAATCTGTGTAGAATGCCTTTTTGGCAGCATGGGGCTTCATCCCACACACAAAGCAGCAGCTAGTATCAGGCTAATTAACAGGAGGGAACCAGTGTGTATGATTCATCAGGCATTAACTCTGTTTCTGTTGTTGCAAGAGCATTGCTGCCTACTAGATGTAGGCTTAGGATTGATCCTTATAGCAAGCTTTACTTTCCCTGAAAGTTTTCATCGGAATTATATTCAATTTGTTCATAATGCCATTTAAGGTTTTACAGTTTAGAGTTTTTTCTGGATAGGTTAATATTATATGATGAAGTCATGGGGTACTAATTTGCATGATGATCTCTGCACCTATTTTTTTAATGTCTTTTGGAGTGAACTCTGTCTTCAACTTGGTAGCCAGGAAGGAAATCCATCTTTCTTTGTGATCTTGAGATTAAAATTAAATGCATCCTTGTTGTATTTTCAATTTTCCACAAACAGTCTTCCCCATGACATGCTTGGACTTTTATCCACAAGAAATCAAAGCATTTTTACGCCTAAAGGCGTGCCTTAAATGAAATGAGGCCTCTGGATTCTGACACATTGCAGACCATCTAAAGGTGGAAATTGTGTTTTAGGCGATGTTGATGTACGAGTTGATGCAGGCCATCCACACGAATCGATGTAAATTGTTGTTTACGTGTTAGTCCCCCTTACTAACATAATGGTTGATTGGTTGCGGGATGAATATGTTACTTGCTCGGCCTTCCCCTCTCCTCCTCTGTGGTGGTTTAGTTAAATAAAAAATGCAAGTCTCCTTTGCATGCTTACCCCAAATAAATTCGGTTATGCCTACTCTTGTGGCATCTTGGAAATGTTTCTACGACTATAATACTCCTCTCCTTAGTAATATCCCACATTGGTTGATTGGCTTGGTCCGCGGTAGCATATAAGTCCCAACACACCATGATCCTTATGCCAATAGGGGTTGAACTACCATGGAAGTAGTCCCCCTTACTAACATAATGGTTGATTGGTTGCGGGATGAATATGTTGCTTGCTCGGCCTTCCCCTCTCCTCCTCTGTGGCGGTTTAGTTAAATAAAAAATGCAAGTCTCCTTCGCATGCTCACCCCAAATAAAGTTGGTTATGCCTACTCTTGTGGCATCTTGGAAATGTTTCTATGACTATAATAATCCTCCTCTCCTCCTCCTCCTCTAACTTCTGACAGTTGTCTTCTCATCAGACTGTGTTGTCTTTTGTTTGCCGTCCCCCTCATTATTTCTTTCATTCCCCCCATTTCTTCTCTATCAAATCGCACACCTTCTCTCCATCATAAGAAAAAATTCTAGCAGAAGTTAAGGGAGCAAACCACCTCTCCATCGGAAGAAAAAATTCTATTAGAAATTACAGAGACAATGGAGTATCAGAGCAAAGAGGTTAGTTTTTTTCTCTGTATCCCGTTCCTAGAGTATATTTTGGGTTAAATCTGAGTATTGAATTTGATTTTCTGTTCAGACATAATCAGGGTCTTATGTGGCTATGCCCAAATTTGCACGATGGGATAGTGCAGCCATGCCTACAGATTATTCCACTGTTTTTTATAAACTGCTTATTAAATCGACCTTGAAGTAGATGCATAACATTTAAAATCGTTATCACGGAAAGTTGTAACTGAGATTTGCAGTTGAGGGTTTCAAAACATCTGTTACCGTGAAAGAATCAGTTATATGGTAAAACTTCAAAGGTCTATGCGAGGCTATTATAATGCACAGGATTTAATATTGCAGTGTAGGGTTAACGTTTTTCCATATATAATTGCAATGTGCTTCGATTTGTGTGAACTCAGAGCAAATGACAGTGAATCCTTGAACAGGTGGTGGGGCTAAGCCCTTTACAGTTGTCACTTGTTACTCATCCTCCATTATGTTGCAGGGATTAATTATTAGGAGCTAAAAGATTGAGAAAATTATTTGTTTTTTCCAACTTCAAAGTTTTATTGTGCTTTCCACATATATACATAGGATTTAATTTTCCACCACTGGACATATTGTTCAACTGGGATTTGCACGGTCTTGTTTATGTGATGCCTTTGACGTTGTACCTGGTATACCTATGACATTTATGGTCAAATGGGTTGTTGTTTATGCTTCTCTGCAATGGTTTAGTGAAAGTGTTAGTATTTTACCAGTACTTCAAAAATCCTAAAAGGTAAGAGTATTATGATTTCAGGGTAACCACAGTGCAGTGAGATATCTGATTGTTAATCTTTGCAAATATATTCATGCAGAGAATCATTTGGATTTTCTTGTTTTTTCCTAAGGTTTGAGTTAATATTGTAATAATTTGTTGTTCTGTTCCAGGGTTAAGTGACACACTTGATGGTGAAATCTTGTATGTGTGTGCTATGGGAGGTGATGGTTGGATTATAAGCTAATGTACAAGTCATACACACCCTCGCATGTTGTGCATGGTTAAATATTTTGTAAGTTAAAAGATTTAGAAGGTCACTTTCCTTCTCTCTTAATTACTAAGTTTCGGTATCCATAGGGTTTGGCTGACAGGTGGACATTTGATTAACTTAGATTTTCTAAGACTTTTGTTTAGATGATGCACACGTCATGGTTCCAGCATTTGCTTTTCACTCATATGGATTCTTGTTTAATATTTAAAAAGATAAGCATTGTAAAGTTTTAACTTTTATTGAGCACTCATGAACTTATGGTTATCTTGTTTCTTGTTCTTCTGTGTTTCCAACGCTTACGAGTTGAATTCATCTGTTTGTAAGTGAATCTGTTGTTTATATATATATATATATATATATATATATATATTGGATATATATATATATATATATATATATATATATATATATATATATATGATTTAATTCCTTTTGAGGATATTTTTTAAATTCTTTAATTGCTCAAATGAATATGAAGGTAAACATAGTGGATTTTCTCCCTAACTTCACAAAGTAGGGCATTTTGGAACAATGTTCCACTTCTTTTCGTGCATGATCCCTTATGTATGTTAATAACATAATATAAATCATTTTTGTTTTATTAATCGTCTGAGCATGTTTAGTTATTTCACATTGAGTTTCATTTGCGTCCAAAGATGGAGGAGATGGAGACTCATTACCGACCTCACATGTTCTGTATTAAAAGTTCATTTCTTTAATTTTTATGAGTTGATTTTTTTTTTAATTTCCTCATAGATTTACTATACAAGTTATCATGGCAGCAACCTTCAAACCCATACGTTTTTTTTGTTACATGTGTTTTCTCTGTGGAATAATTTATTTCAGTTTTTATTATGATTCATCTCTTTTTTGTCTGCATTAGGAATCAAGCTTTGTATTAAGAATATGTGATTGGGTGATTTCTTGTAAACTTTTCTTTTGCACTAAATCAAGGTATGGTTCTATTTTTATTTTTTTGAGGTTTCTCTAACCAATATGAAAATGTTGTTTATGAAATCATATTGGCGATTTTCTTATGTAAGCTTCATATCGTTTTGAAATTATTTTATAGTTCATGTCTAACATTATCTAAATACAATTCTAACATTATTTTGGTGGTTTTTCTCCATTAAGAAATGAGGGAGTTGGAATTGTTCACAAAAAAAAAATTAGAAGGATTTTTATTTTTTGATGGCATGTAGGGCCTAGAGAAACATCCTCTAAAGGGAGGCTACTTTTCTATCAATAAGAACTCAACCTTATACAAGAGCAAATTTGTCCCAATTCTTATGAAAATATAATATCTATAAAAGATTATTGTGTTGAACAATGGCCACTTATATATAATGTGTTTCAAGCTAGAGGATTTTATTTTGATTTCATGTGGAATTTGGAATCCTTCATTCGCAAAAGATTTTCATGTATTATGGCAGCTGCCAAGTATGACTGGCCGAGAACAAGTGCCATCACATTTTTGTAATTATGCATTGATGCTTTATTTCCAAGTTAAATTTATTGACATTTTCATTAATATTTATTGTAAAGTTTGTTCGAAGGAGAAGATGAAAAACTATGGCAAATGAGTATCCGGTGCATCATCATCAGAATATATGTCTATAAATCTATTTATTAACATTAGAAATAAAGTGTGTTTGTGTAATTATGTTATGTTTTCTTGTGAAGTTGTGAAGTTAAATTTTTCAGACTTATGTGGATGTAGTGTCCGAGCCTTTAGATTTGTTTCATTTTTAATATATTATTTTTATTTCAACCTAACACTCTTAACTTTCACTATAGAGTATAGACAATGTAATATGGATGGAGCACAACACTTGTTAAAGGAGGTTAGGGTTCTGAGTTCTGTAAGTTAAGTTTCATAATTTATGTGCACTTAACTCTAAGAATATAGATTGTGATTGATGAAAACTGAAATGTTCAGAGCTTGATTGTATGTTTTGAATTTATTATTGTGTATTTATGGAAAGAACTTGTACTATTCAAATGTTAGCTCCATCAATGACTAAAGAATTTGTATGGAAAACAGGGGATAAATTTGACATGCCTATCAAACAATTTTTCCGTGACTGTAAATTTTTAATATTGCTGGTTAAAAATATAAAATAATGGTATTTATACATTATTTATAAAATTTATAAACAACTATTCCCTATTTATTTAACTATGTTTAATATATACTAATATAATTTATATATGAATGTATATAAAAATTGATGGTCGCATTTTAAATATGCAAGCCACGTGATAGTTCTATAAAATATTTGTAAGTATTTTACGTCTAAAATCACGAAAAAATATCTAAACGGCCATCAAATTTAACCCCTGATGGAAAATCAAATGAAACATAGTGTCTTATGACCTGATCAAACACCAGACTGTTTAAGTGAAAAATGTATTTACTATCTATGCACATTGTTCATAGAAGTTGTTCTCCTTTGGTTTAAGTTTCCAAATTTGGTTAAAGGCATTACAAAAATGTATTAACTTTGGTTTTGGTTTACTTTCTGCGTGAACTATATTAAGTGTTTATGGATTTTGATAATGATACCAGGTAAAATTTGAACTCACGACACATGCTCAATGAGCAGCTGGAATTAGACAATGACACTGATAGTGTATATTTTAGGAACAAAACTAATGAAGTCATGGGCAGCAAGAAACAATACAAAACATTCATTGTCCATCGATTTTTTTTTGCATTGAAATTTTGGACGAACATCTCATAAAAGGTACAGTACAAAATACTAATTACATTGAAGGCATTGTCTGAATAAGAGTTTGAATACGAATCACACCCATCGTGTCTAACATATGACAATCTAATGAAGGGTTTATATTTCTTTGATCAGTGATTCATTGATGTCCTCCAACCCTCCACAAAACATTGATGTTTCACCAATTACATGAACATGTGTCTAGAAAATAATAAAATAGATTAGGATACACTTTGATGGATCTATTAGTAAAAATATCTCCTTGTAAATCATTTAGAAAATTTCACTCAACTACGTAAAAAATCATTTGGAGTTTGTCTAAAACTTGATCGGCTGATAAAATCTACAAAGTGTTCATATGAGAAATTGTTGAAGTGCCTTAATTATTGCTAATTGTTTGTGCATTGACTATTTCCCTGCAATTAGTTGAGATGGTAACTGAAAGGGGCAACATAGTGGTTTGGGTTTCAAGTTTTACAAGAAGCCATTGTGGTTTGGGTTTTGAACTTGGAACTTTTTAGATTTTTCCTATTTTTTATAGCAACATCCAATTTTCCCATATTTTCTCTTTCATTTTGTATTTGAATGATAAGTAGGAACATCAACAACCTTGACACAGCGATGTCCAATTTTCCCATATTTTCCCAACCGACATTAAGCATGCTTATTGAGTGGCCCCTCCACATGTTCACTACAATATTAAGAGTGATTCATTTTTTATTAAGTTGACTCATGATAATGTATTTTGGAACAATTCCTAAAATAATGCAAACATGTGTTTTCTAAGTTCAAATATAATCTCTTATCCCCAAAATATTGCAATGAATGGACCCACTATAGTGTATTATTGTTGATGTTGAATACACTCTTAGAAGCCTTTAAAGAAAAGAAATAAAAAATCATTTGGCTGGGGAATAGGTTTTCAATTAAGAAAGGGATTATTGCAATTACATTATTGTGTTTTTATAATGTAAATGTGGAAGGAAAACAAAATAAGGTACAAACACATGCAAAAACATGGTATATACTCTATGCAAGAGCACTTACTTTAGGGCCTAGAAATCTGTAACTCTGACAACGATGTGTATTGGTTTGTTACCATTCTCTTAGCTAGACCAAAATGGGAGCTTAGTGTAACACACAGGAAACCGTCAAAGATTTATGGAAGGTGGATTTTGTAGATGTAGCTTTCATCATTAGGGGTGGAAAGAACCTGGGTTCTAATCATTTGCTCCACAGCTTATTGCTCGTTATAGAATAATAGAAACAAACCCATTATTCAGAAATCCTCTTGCATCAAAAAAAGTAAAATGTAAAAGCAAACACCATTACTCATATATACAAAAAAAGGTGAACAATGAATTATCCACAACCGATATTGCAAGATACTGGTTATTAAATTTGCAACATTAACAAGTAATTACGTTGATAACTATTTCTCCAGCTACACGTGTCCCCATGCTTACACATACATGTCCACATATTTTTCAACTGTCCTCAGTAAGCATCCATGCATCTAACAGATTCAATGCATTCAAATTTTATGGTTGATCATTAGATTATAATCTTGAAATTGGTAAACCAAATTATAACCTTCAAACCAAAACATTTCCTATTTGTAACCTTCATTGAGATAGAGGATCAAAGAAAGACCCAACCGCACATGCATTTCCCCCCTTATTTTCCCAATGACTCGAACATTATTTTCGCTAATAAATGTTTCCAAATAGGAATCTCAATGGCTATCCTTGTCACACTTTTTTGTTATGGAAGGTCAAGGTTGTGTCGGTGGTCATTATTGGATAGCATCGTTAGGACTATTGATGAGAGAAACCATAATCACTATCTTAATTTCTAAAGAAAATCCCTAATAAAAAATGTGCATGAAATTGGTGGCAAAAGGTACACTAAACGTAAAGTTTCTATATATAATATATGTACATTTCGAGATTCAAACATATGTAAGTTTTCCTTGAAAGTACTTATTCACCACACCTAGCTTTCTAAGATATCTCCAAAATACGTTTCCTCAACAACCTTCACACCGCACCCCCTTTCTCATTCAAACAATTAACGAAAATGGCACGTGGTTCATATGCTCATGGTCATAAGAAAGATTTTTTTGGCATTTGTTCCCCCCAACATTAACCCCACTTCTATGGTTTTCCTTCTTCTTCACCGAGTCCTCTTTTTGTCTGGATTTTTTTTTTTTGGCAAGTCAAAATCTTATGCTTAAACTTTGGATAATTTGTATTAGTATTTTTTACATTTTGCAAAACCTTCACAAATTCAATATTAACTGGTTTTTCAATATGGACTTTATGAATATGATTTAATGGTTGTGTTTTATGTGCTTATTTTTCTAAAGGTTATTTGAGGCAGCTTAGAGTTTTACTTATTTTTGTTTTTCAACTTATGATAGAAAGCAATAGAAATTCCAAAAGTCTGAAATACAGATTACCCAAGCTTGTACTCACTTGTGCTTCTATTCTGTATAATGACTCTACATTTATTTTAGATTCCTCTAAAAATTTGGAGTCACATTTCTTTTGTTTCATTATTTGCCTTGATGGTGTTGCATTCTATTAATAAATCATGAATGAATGGAATTTCCTATATAAATATTAAATTGTTTCTATTTTCTTTATAATCAATCTATTTTTATCTCTTGTACTGCACTTTATGTGTAACTTTATCCATAAGGAATCTAGGTGGGCATCTGTAAAGCGCTTTTCTATCTACCAATTATGTTACTAACAAATCTTGGAATTTTAGGTGACAAATCATTGGGAATCACCTCCAAACAAATAGTTCATACAGATATGTACTTTATGCCTCTCACATTTTAGTAATGCCCATTGCCCAGTTGGAGAGGCAATTGTTTTGGTGGTAATGCATGATATGTGGAGATTGCAACTTTCTTCTTATGGTAAAACCTAATCCATGTTGCTAATTTTTCAAAGTGTTTTATTTTTGGAGGATTTCCATTCCATTTTGCTGATATATATTTTTCAAATGGTATTTACTCTGCTTTTTAGAGACCTTTGTTGACAATTCAAAGGTATTTTGCCTCTATTGATATCTTGAAAGTTGAGTCAGGTTAATTGAAAAAGATAATTCTATAATTTCCTCACTATTTGGGTTAGGTTAATTAAGAAACAACTTATCTCAGGCTTTTCTTACGTTGGCAGTGCAAGTATTAAGTGGATTGTTGCTCAATTTTTTGGCGTGTTTTTTTTACGTTTATTTTTTTAATAAAATTTCATTAATGTCCCAACTGATTAGCATGTTTTATCTGCACACAACCATCGTTAACAAAATGCTCAAACTTATGAAAAGCTGCAAGTAGGTAGAGATCCCCGCATCTGTGAGGTCTTCTAAGCTTATGAGGAGGCATGAGGAAGAAGATGGAACCCCTAAATGGGTAGAGCAGTTGGTGTTGATAAAAATATTTGAAGGAGAAATTTTTTCATGTACCATGGAGCATAACAATGTAGAGGAGCAGAAGGACAAGGAGGCAATTTTTGGCGGGCTACAGGGGAAAAGTGAAGAATGTCTGTGGGCATGAAAATGTTGAAGGGTTTCATGGGGTGCAACAAAAATGGGTAGAAAAATGCTCTTACTATGCCCAACATTCAGGTAATCAGAAACTTTAAATAGGCATTCTCATGTTAATCAATGTATGTAGATTTCGTTAAAAAAAAATTGAACTTGCGGTAGCCAAAATTAACTGGCCACCAAATCTCCTACATTGAAAAAGTTGATTATGGAAGCCAAGGATAACATCATTGAAAGAGCCATAACACTCCTTATTCTCCATACTTTCCACAAATATCTCCTCTAATGTTCTCGCATACCTATCAAAGCCATTACATTTTTATGTTATGTCATGTTCCATCACAAAATTTACCTTCCACTTTACCCTCCTATTCTTCCTTGCCTTCTCTCCTCCACTCTTTATTCCTATGCCCAATCCCTTTCGACATTCACATTGCACTGCTCACGTGCGATTGCTAGTTATATCTATATTAGTCATTTTTGAATTGTGTTCTCTATTGCATATGTCGAGATAAAGTACTCATCTCACATTATGTATCTATAATTTGACAGCATGCCTGTATAAGTTCTGTATAAACGAATGCCTATACCACACCACAAAGATGTCCTTTAATCTCAATGTTTTCCAATTTTGTATTTCATTTTCTAGCATGTTGCACATACTGATTTTAATACTAGACAATCGAACTCTCGACCTCAGGATTTTGTATTTCATTTTCTGGAATGGAAGGAGCACTGCGATATTGCTATCGGCACCGCCAAGGGGCTCGCTTACCTTCACGGTGGCTACCACGAGAAAATCATACACCGTAGAGATCTAAGAATGCCCCTCACCATGTAATATTTTGTCATTGAGAGGGTTGGTTCAATGAAATCCCTAGATATTAGCCCATGAATAAATTAAAATAATTTTTTTTTGTTCAAGTTCAGTTATTTGGGTTCTCTGTACTATTTAATGATATGTCTATATTTGCAATGTCTTCTTCTTCTCTGGGTGAGAGTTTCTTTGCTCCATGTATACAATAGAAAGAAAGTTCTTTCACATAGAAGCTAAAAAACTTGGTTTTCATTATGATGTGTTTGGTGGTCTATACACATTTGGAAACTTAGTTTCCTTTGTATTCGACAAATAGGACAGTTTGCGTAATAACCACAAATTATTTTACTAGATTTTTTGGTTGCAACTACAAGAACGGCTTATGTAATGATTTCAGATGGTTGAATTGCAGGGGAAAATGACCACCTCTCACATGGTCTATGTCTGGTAGATTTTTTTTTGCTTGCTTTATGTGGGTAAGTCTATACATCTGAAATCCTCCATCCGTCCATCAAAATGAATTTAGACTTTGCTTGTAAGTTATGTAAAACAATAAATGTGTTGATAAACCATGGCATGAAATTATCAATCATCTTAGTTTCTAATTCATCTTGACAGAAGAAAATCTATGTTCCTAGGCTACAAAAATTATGACAAATGGTGAATTCTTCAAATCTCAAAATAGAATTTGTCTCCAGTTGTAAGAAATTGTTCTCAAATAAGAAGTTGACACCCAAGATTTCAACTGAGAGAAGCCCCAAAATCGAATGTAATAATTAATCAAAATGAGAGGCTACCTGTGAGCACTAGATTTTCAGAACGAAAGAGTGATCATAGCTTATAATTACCATTAAGTTCAAGGTTAGCATCGACAATAGCCCACAAAAAATTGGTCTCTTCTAAACAATGGGACAACAAATCACTTTACCTTTTTCTATGCGCTGTAACCTCTCCTATGAAAATGAAGGCCTTTTGCCAGCACTATCTATTTACCTAATCAAGCAATTATAGTTTGTGGAAGCTTACGTATGTATTAATTTCAGGTTCTCATTTCAATAAGTGTATGTGGATTTGCAGGATTACTGTCATGTAGAATTGCACCTTCACTGGTCTAAATTATATGACCCCGACAATGGGGAACTTGATCCCTACATTTACCTTTATATTATATGTTATTTGCAGGTATTAAGTTCAATCAACAATTTACATTAACATAACTGTGTATTGTTCATATATATACTTGCTTGGCACGTAAACACCTGTGAACATGCTCTCCTTTTCTACTTTGCTCAGATTGAAGAGTATGGGAAAAATCATGGCATCCAAAAGACTTATGACGCGAGGATCTGGAAACAGTGGTGGCCCGGATGTAATGTTCAATCTGAATACAGTGTTCTTGTATTTCTCGATGCACTTTTTAAAGAAACCATCCGCCCCTTCCACCACGAAATAGTCAAATAATCCATAATGGCTCCGATGATGGGAATTCCGTAGCTTCCACGGACTTGTTGCACTCCATTATCTTTCGAATAAGCCATAACGCTCTTCGTCTTGCTAGATACATTCAACACTGTTATGAACTAAAATTTTGCAATCTACTTGCTGGAAAATCAAATTGCCTCGACTGAATTGTATTGGAGGCACCCTAATTTTTATAATAGATTTTGTTTATTTCAAAGTGTTTTTTAATACATATAGAAATAATAGATCGCTGGAAAATATCATATATACATCGGCCTAAAGGGTAACGCAAGGCAACTTACTTCAACATCAACAACTTTTCGATAAGAAAAATGCTAATTAATTTTGAATAAAACTATTTTTCGAAAATTTCCAGACAATCTACATAAATATGATTTGAATGTACATTATTGTGAAGTATATCACAAATACCATTCCCTCTTATTCGCATCCTTAAGTTTTAATTCTTCACTCTATCACCTTCGGCGTTGCCATCTTACATTTCACGTAAGATTGCTAGTCTTAAGACATCTCTTACTCCTCTCCAAACTCAATACACTTTTGTTTCGCCTTTTATCACATAAGTCATCATTTGTCGTAGAGGGATGCTAGCGATCACTCCCTAGTGACCCATGACACTAGTGACAATCGTTAGTGACCCCCTCTATCCCACGACCACTTGCATCACTTGGGTTCATTTTGTTGGCTGGCCTATATATGAATTTGCATCGACTTGTGCGAGAAATCATCCTAAGAACACCTATATAACTAACACCCCATATGTTATTTCTCACACAACAGACACATCTCTCATCTTATACACATTGAACATCATTCTACTACACTCTAGAGTTATTAAGATGTCATTTCAAGCATTTACAAGAGCATTCAAAGTTAGTCAAGCCCATCCAAAGTTTTCCCTTAATCAAGTTGTTATGTAATTTGTGCCAAGAGAATGATTCATTTGTTTGCATTGATTGAGCATATAGGCAAAGAGAATGAAAAGTCTATTCTTGCATGGGGATATATAAGTCTATAGAGGATTACACAAGCCTTGATTCCACCTTTATATGCAACTCAAAACTTCCAATTGGAGGCAGTGCAAGCCATTTCTATTGGTTTTCATTTATGTTTCATTGAGTGCATTGCTAGGGTTTGAAGTTGGATCGGGAAAAACCATTTTTTGACATTCGCACATCATTATCCCAATCCAAAAGAGGTTTTCCCATATCAAAGGGTTGATGTATCTAATTTTCGTTAACTATTGTATGATTCTAAGATGCACTTGGAATATTATTTGTAATTTAGTATGTGGATAATTCACCTTGGTGCACACTTATCCACATCTATTAATATATAATAGTATCAACCAAGTTATTAACTTGATTGATTTATGTTATTAATAGTTTTTTTATAAGAGTTTGTTTGGAAGCAATTTCTCTCCAAACCCGCACCCTAGACTCTTAGCCTTTTTATAAGAGCATAGCGTGGTAATAATTGTGGAAGAGAGATTCATTGTAATATTTTTGCAAGGGTCATTGGCTCTCCACTCATACATGAGATTAATATTACATTAGGTATTCTACCTTGATTGTATTTGTGTTTATATTGCTTGCATAATTTACATGTATGCGTATGTAATAACGAGTGATAGTCTTGAGGTGCAAATATCCTTGATCATGTCTAGAATTTCTAACACGATATCAAAGCTTTCCCAAGTTTCATTTCATTGGATTGATGATTTTTCATCTTCAGAAATCTTCTCTTCAGTTTTGTGAGATTTTTGTTAAACTTGCATCAAATAGACATTGTTGATTCACCACTTTTATAGCTTCATGGAAAGTTTTTAGAGATGAATTGGTGGGCCCTTACTTGGCACCATGTGTAGTGGATTCATTCCAATCATTCCTTGATCTATAAGATATATTTTTTAGTTCTTAAATGTTTCCTCTCACATGTATGTTTCATGTAGTTATTTATATGGAGAAGGTTGTCAACATACTGATAATCAATGTTGTGATCAACTCCTACATTTTTAGAGAAATATTAGTATTCAACACCATTTTCTACTTGGTGATTACAACAATTAAACACCCATGTATAATGGTAAGATGGGATGACATCCATAAGGACCTTCATACTATATGGTATTCTTCAACACATAGTCAATGGGACTTCAACTATGACCCATTACGATACTACTTGCACATCAGATTGGAGATTTGTGAAGCAAATTCTCATTTTTGTGAGGAAGTTTTATCATCATCTTTAACACAATCAACTTCCTAATAGGATTTATGCTCCCTCTTGGAGCTAATCTCATGATCATTTTATTTGATGGCCTCAACTAATGCAGTCATTTTTTATGTTTGCTTCAGCCTGGAATATTTTTATATGGGATATGTCCTTGCATGGATCTCTCAGAGCCAAAAGATGCTTGCAATACCTTTCAAATATATAATATGGGTGGATCGTTTACTTTAGTGCATTATAGACACTCAAATTTGGTAATTTACCCTTTGAAACTACTAATTGTGATTGTGCTCCTTTTCTAAGATAAACAACCACATCTTATCCCCACTCAATACATCTTGTTATTCCCACACACTGATGTGTCGAAAAATTATGAATAAAAATATATGAAATCAATTCTTAACCTATGACAATCATAGTGTAACTTTCAGATTTCATCTATCTTTCCCTTGTCAAAAATGTACAGAAAGGTCAAGATGTAAAATTAGTCCTAACCGACATGTATGGTCTTGGACTGACACATTTTCAAAATTTGCTTTGATGTAATTGTTATGTCAAAATTACAACACCCCCTGAATGGCCCGAGTTTGAATGGGGCATCTGGTGTAATCTGCATAACATGGGACCATCTCTCAAGTTGTGGGACTTGTGAAATTGAGAACTTGAAATGGTCCTCTCGAGAAGGCCGGCTTCCTCTACCTAATATTAATGCTAAACTACTCCTAATGCAAAAAAGACTCCTAACTACAACTATCCTAACAATTTCAAGGAGATAAGGAGAGGGAAATTGCATGAAGAGGGAAATCCTACACTAATGAGGTGATAACACCAAGAAAAGGGGCGAGATACTCTATTGAGGGAGGATGAAACAGGGAAAAGGGGGGCTGAGGGAGGTCAGATAGATGTGACATGGACCCAAATCCTAATCCACCATCAAAACTCCATAAAACACAACATCATGAACCTGCAAGTAAAGAACATGCACAAAAAACAAACACGAAATGGAGAGGCAAGGAAATACAATAAAAATGATCTAGGGTTGAAGAGACACCACAAAACAAAATTTTATTGCTTCAAAGTATGCACAAACCATTACATTGATGCTCAGAGGCATAAATACATTGCTAGGCCCAAGAGAAGGCTCACAGCTCAAGTGGAGTTGAGGGAAATTTTTTGCAAGAGTTTCCCCAGCTCCCAGAATGTATCCTTTTAAAAATGAGGGGTTCGAGTTATTTTTATAGGAAATTTTCACCCACCCTCATTAAAGAGGTATGGGCACCCATACAAATTCGCTTCCCAAGGGTACTTTTGTCAGATGAATACATGGGTGCCATACCGCATTAAATCCAATTATTGAGCTATCTTTCGCCCACCTACCCTCGTCTGGCTTGGGACTTGTGAGATACTTAACCATGTGACCTGTCCAACTTGAAGCTAGATCGGGAAAAGACATTTTTGACATTCACACATCATCATGAGTCGTCCAACCTCTAGGCATCCAACTTGCAGCCGTCCAACCTCTAGCCATTCTAACCTGTAGCCGTCTAACTTGCAGTTTTATTTAATGAAAAAGAGGTCATGTTTGTTTTTGTAACCCACAGCCATTAAAACCTAATTTGTCCAACCCTTCTCAAGGTTTTGCTCCATTGTCACAACTTTAACATGCAGCCATCAAACCAGTGGCATGTCCGTGTTGTTTTGGTTATTCATAGTTTGTTCAACACCCTTTAGACATTCTTATTCTAAATATTCTTTAAAAGTGTATCCAACTTGTTTTGATTTTATATTATTTACAATCTAACCTCTAGAGTGAACCCGTAACCTTCCAACCTATCCAACCTGACCCATCTAACCTTGTGTATGTACCTTCGGTTTTTAACCTGCTGACCTGGAGAAGATTGCCAACCTTTGAAAATGTACCGTCCAACCTCAGCCCGTCCACACATCAGATTGGAGATTTGTGAAGAAAATTCTCATTTTATGAGGAAGCTTTATCATCATCTTCAACACAGTCAATTTCCTAATAGGAGTTTTTCTCCCTCTTGTAGCTAATCTCGCAATTATTTTATTTGATGGCCTTAACTATTATGTAATCATGTTTGATGTTTACTTTAGCTAGGAGGATTTTTCTATGAGATATGTCCTTGCATGGCTCTCTCAGATCCAAAATATGCTTGCAATACCTTCCAAATATATAACATGGTTAGATTGTTTACTTTAGTGCATTATAGACACTCAAATTTGGTAATTTACCCTTTGACACTACCAATTGTGATTGTGCCATAGTCAATGGGACTTCAAATATGACCCATTGTGATACTACTTGCACATCAGATTGGAGATTTGTGAAGCAAATTCTCATTTTGTGAGGAAGCTTTATCATCATCTTCAACACAGTCAACTTCCTAATAGGAGTTGTGCTCCCTCTTAGAGCTAATCTCGTGATCATTTTATTTGATGGCCTCAATCATTATGCAATCATGTTTGATGTTTACTTTAGAGAGGAGGATTTTTCTATGGGATATTTCCTTGCATGGCTCTCTCAGAGCCAAAATATGCTTGCAATACCTTCCAAATATATAATATGGTTGGATTGTTTACTTGAGTGCATTATAGATACTCAAATTTGGTAATTTACCCTTTGACAGTACTAATTGTGATTGTGCCCCTTTCATAAGATAAAAAACCACATATTATCCCCACTCAATACATCTTGCTATCTCTTTCTTAACTTGTTTATTACCACACATTGATGTGTCGAAAAAATTATGAATATAAGTCCATGAAATCAATGCTTAACCTCTTACCATCAAAGTGTAACTTTCAGATTTCATCTACCTTTCCCCTGTCTAAAAATGTATAGAAATGTCAAGATGTAAAATCTAGTCCTAGCTGACCTGTATGGTCTTGGACTTACACATCTTCCAAATTTACTTCGATGTAATAACATTTTTTGGGTATTTTCATCTTTTTGGGTTGGCATTATCATAATGATTTACCTTCATAACCTTGTATAAGAAAGTTAAATCACCTCATTTACTCACCTAGAAAATATATAATGAATCACTTGGCACACTCATTGCAAAAGTGATTAGATATATATGAAAACTAGAAATCAAAACCAAATTGATTTCCTAAATTTAATACTCTTAAACACTACCTCAGATTGAGAAAGATGAAAGGGAGATAAAAGAAATACCTATAACTTACCAAAGAATAACCTCCCTTGATGTTGTAGTTGTGCTCATGATGATTGGATAGAATTGTTTGCTTCAGATTTGTGGAAGTAAATGGACAACACTTCCCCTTTGTGGATTGAAGATTGCTTATGGATGCTTGATAAATATGCAAATGGATATTAGAGAGATTTGTAGGAATTTTAGCAGTAATTCATTATGATTTCTAAGGATTCATCAGGATTTTAAGGATTTAAGGATTCATAGGATTTGAATTCTAAGGATTCTAGCTTCCATGGAGGGTGGCATGCCAATTTATAGTTTTTGGAAGAAGAAATGGAGGGCTAGGATCTTTCCAAGTAGATGGAAGATCAATGGTTAGTATTGAATGAGAAGATAAAAGAGTATAGATAATTTTAGAATTATGGAGAAATATCCATTGAATTTAAAATTCAATGGAGAAGAGTAGAAAGTTAGAGAGGCTTCTAGAATTAGAAGCTTCTAGAAATAGAGGAGGTGGGATTAATTCTAGAATTATGAAGAAATATCCATTGAATTTAAAATTCAATGGAGAAGAGTAGAAAGTTAGAGAGGCTTCTAGAATTAGAAGCTTCTAGAAATAGAGGAGGTGGGATTAATTCTAGAATTAGAAAATTCTAGAATTATGGAGAAATATCCATTGAATTTAAAATTCAATGGAGAAGAGTAGAAAGTTAGAGAGGCTTCTAGAATTAGAAGCCTCTAGAAATAGAGGAGGTGGGATTAAATTAGTTTAGGTTTAATTAGGAGTTAATGATGTGATTACATGGAGAGGCTATTTGTAGGGTAGGTGTAGAGTAGGTGGGTAGGTAGATAGGAATTTTAAATTCCTAGAAATGTTAAATGAGGTTAGTGGGAAGTTAGGAAAGGGGTTAGTAATAATTAATCTTGTGATTAATTATTATAGGGTCAAGATGGGAATTGTGGAATGATGAATTAGTAATAGGGGAGGGAAATATATGTTAGGAATTAATAATGTTTAATAGGGATTTTATTTATTTATTAATTATGTCGACATTTTACATGTCTACATTTTTCCCCTCTTTGAAGGGTTATTGCGGAGCAATGACCATTCAAAGAAAGAGAGATTGCTAGGATAGCGAGGGTGATTTATTGCAGTTTAGTAATGACTGAAACTTCAAAGAAAGAGGATGATGCCCCCTTCGAGAGGTCAGGTGGGGAGGAAATGAGTCAGGTGACCACTCAAAATGAAGAGAAGGTCATGTTAGTAGAATCATACGAGAAGTGTTGAGATCAAGAGAGATTGTTGAGTGATAGGATGCCCCAGCCAAGGTGGCCAAATGATTAGATGCCCCAATGAAGGGGGGATAGATTGATTGATTAGACCCAAGCCAAGAGGATGAGCCTGATATTGATTTATTACATTGATTGATTGATTGATAGGATTGATTGGTTTATGGATTGATTGGATTGATAGGATGCCCCATCTGGGAAGATCAAGTTGGATGAATTTGATGAGATGCCTCAGTCAACGATATATGAAAGGGGTGTGTGTATATTGGTTTTTTGATTAATAGATAGGATTGTATTTATGAAAGGGTTAGGATTTGTTAATTAAAAGATTGGATGTCTGACTAGTTAGGAATCCCTCCCAAGCAAGACAAATTTGGTGATGTGATTTTGGCTCAGCTAGCCAATGATTGATTTGATTGGATTTTGGTGCCATCACACCATGCGCCACTTGCACTCTTGGTTTGGATTTTAAAGATCAATTGGATGTTGGCTGGGGTGGTTGATTGTTTGGATGGGGCTAAGAAGATTTAGAGTGATAAATGTGGATGAATAGATGATCAAATGAGAGGAGGATGATGTTAGACAGTTAGTAGTGGATGATGATTAAAGGGGATGGGTGTTGTCATGAACTATCCACATTTTCATCATTAGCAATGTTATTGATGTGGCATAGAGTAAAATGCACCAAGGTATAAAGACCATGATGATTGAATTACCAAATGCCCTTTCCCTCATATCATATCATTGGACAAAAAATATGGTCCTCATATCATTGGACCGTGCAAAATAAAAAGAAACAAAAGGGGCCTCATATCATCAGCTGAAAAATAAAAGATGCAAGAAATAAAGTAAACATTCACATTCACACATGCAGAAAAAAGAAAAAGTGAGTGAATGAGGTTGGGGTAGATTTATTGGATTGGGTGATGGGGTGGATTTGTGAATAGATTTGACCAATGGTTTGACCATTGTTGGGATTTTGACAATTTTTATATTTTTATGTTTTTTGACCATTTTTTAAATTTTTTTAATTTTTGATTTTTTGAAAATTTTGATTTTTTTTTTACGATTTTTTACAAATTTTATATTATTTTTTTAGAAAATTTTATTGTTTTTTTAGTGATTTTGATGTAGTTTATTTGATGTGATTTTACAATTTTTATTATTTTTGGAATTTTTTTGTATTTTGATGAGGATGTTAGGTGTAGATGGATTATGGTAATGATGAATGATGATTTTTATTGCTATGGTTATGTGGTTATTGTTGTATTTTGATGTACATGATATTGATGATTATGTTTGTCTGGTTTATTATTTAGTTTGTGAACTGCGATGTAGAAATGGTTATGTAATGTTATTATGGATAGGTAGGTTTAGGAAGGTGTTTATGTGAAAAAATGAGGATGATTTACATATGTGGGTATGATACATATGGATGGGGGGATGAAAAGGAATGAAAGCCTCATGTATCTTAAATGAAGCAAGGGTTGCATTTCTTATGCATTGATGTAGAGGAAAAGAATCTTCTTAATGTTGTTTCTCAGTACCAAATTTTTTTCGTAGACAAATGCGACCTTTGTGAGGATCAAGATAGCATTCCCAGTCATGATAGAACCGTTACTTCTAGTCAGGACCAAAAGAAGTATGGACTGGGATAGTAGGAGAGAAGTGTGGATATGGATGGAAAATATGGGTATGGATAAAGGGGCTTTCCCCCAGTGTGCTAATGCATATGGGAGACACTAGTGGACGTAGGATCTAGCTTACCATACAGAAACTAGTTTTCACCATGGTACTTGCCCAAGGTGCCACCGAAGTGGTTTTCACCATTGGAGGGATTGTTTTTTGAATAATTGGATGTTTTTGGATGTTTGATAGTGGGAACTTAAGCATAGAATTGTTTAAGATGCATGATGTTCATGGGCTCATCCAACTCATACCCATCCTGGGTAGTAAGCTTATAAGCACCAGAGCCAAAATTTTCTATGATGACGTAAGGTCCGAGCCAATTTGGTTCAAACTTTCCTTTCTTTTCATGATCGACATTAGTGTTGCATTGGTTCTCTTTGAGGACCAGGTCACCAACTTCAAATTCATGGTTTTGATGTGTTTTCCATATTATCTATGAAGGTGATTTTGGTAAGCTTTGAGATGGTCCAAGGCTTGGAGGCATTTCTCATCCAGCAGCTCAAGTTCTTGAAGGTGGTGTACATGATAGTCTTCATCTTCAATAAGGTTTTGGAGAGAAATGCAGAGGGAAGGAAGTTCGATCTCAATGGGTAGGATAGCTTTGGTGTCGAAGACAAGGGAATATGGAGTGGAGCCAGTGGGGGTGTGGATGGATGTACGGTAGGCCCACAAGGTAGGATAGATTTGTGTATGCCAATTGTGTCCTGCTTGATTGAAAATTTTTCCAAGGATGTGTTTGAGTGTTTTGTTGGATGCTTCGGATTGGCCATTTCCTTGTGGGTAGTATGGGGTGGAGAACTTAAGCTTGATGTGGAAGTGATCACAAAGTTCACAGACATCATGATTTTAAGGATTTACCATTATTTGTGATAATGGCAGATGGAATACCATAGCGGAAAATGATATGATTAAGGATGAATTTTGATATTTGCTTTCCGGTGACATAGGTGAGTGGAATGGATTTGACCCATTTGGTAAAGTATTCCATAGTAGTAATGATGAATTTGTGACCATCAGATGAGGTAGGATTAAGCTTTCCCATGAGATCGAGACCCCAGGTAGAAAATGGCCATGGAGTAGTGATGGGATGCAAATCTTGAGAAGGTGCATGGATGAGGTCAACATGTTTTTGGCATGGGACACATTTACAGACATATGAGCATGCATATTTTTCCATGGTAGGCCAATAGTAGCCAGTGCATAAAAGTTTCTTGGTGAGTACCACACCACTGGTGTGAGCACCGCAGATGCCATCATGAACTTCCTTGATTGCTAATTCAACCTCTTGTGAGTTAAGGCATCGTAACAAGGATCCATCATAGCCTCTACGGTAGAGGATACCACCAAGGATGGTGAATCTAGATGTGCATTGGATGAAGGATTTGTGATGGTTGTGAGGAAGGTTAGGTGGAAGGATATGGTCATGGAGATAAGTATAGATGTCATGGTACCATGGGGAGTTGGGACCAACAATCTCACATACCATTTCAGATTCAGGGACGTCATATGTCTAGAACCATGAGTTGTTCAACCAAGAATTGTGAGTTATGGGCATCTGAAGGCATGTTCAAGAGAGAACAAATGGTATCCATTGCATCTTCTGATTTTTTATTTGTTCATGGAACCTGCTCAAACTGAATATGCTAAAAGTAAATCTTGAAGTTGTCCACCATTCACTTGTATGGAACAAGTTTGTCATCTTTGGTTGAGTATTCATCATTAACCTATTTGATTATGAGTTGTGAGTCACCAAAGACATTAAGATTTTTGATATTCCACTGGATAGCCATTCTGAGTCCAGCTATAAGTGCCTCATATTCAACTATATTGTTAGTGCAGGGGAAAATAAGTCAAAAGGCCTAAGGGGAAATGATAATTAATGTTCGACTTAGGTAATAGATGGCTTGTTCTTTTGTAGATAAATAGATGCCCCTAATTTGAGAATCTTGGGGTTGATTCTCTTCAGTGCTGATATTAATATCAATGGTTTCTTCAATTAGTGATGTTGAACCATCTTGTAGCATTTCAGGAGCCGGAAGGAGTTGATCCATAGTTGGGTCATGATCTAGATGTGAGGGATTTTTGAAAAAATCAGCAAGGGGATCCTCCTCATCTAGATGGAAAGAGGAGTAAGGATGGGGGATGTTGGATTGGGATTGGATAGGTAGGATAGGCTCCCATTCACCAAAATAGGCGTCAACATTTAGACATACTTCAAAACCCTTTTTATGGTCACCGACTGGTATATTGTCCCGAGTTCCCATGAATTCAAGAATTGCTTCGTCATTTTGTAATGTGTCAAGAGGGATATGTTCAGAACTTTTGGTTCCACTGGATGAGTTGGTGATATGTGAGAACAACATTAATGGTTAGGATGACAGTGTCATGGAAGAGGTTTGTGGTGGTAAGCTCTTCGTATTGGCTATAAACGGAGCTTATTTTGATGACATCTATGACCTCCTCAGCTATCTCAGTTGTGTCACTTAGATCATCGTGGATACCCTCATCAGGTGGTTGGTACCCTAATCCATGACCATCAAGATTGGGGATGACAATAGGGGGTTCAGGGATGCCTTGTTCATTGTGACCTAGTCCTCGACCAGAGTAACCCATGTGAGTCATCATGTGCTTGGGGATTGGATATTCATTACTCAGGTAGCAAGAGGGTATGGAATCATCTATGAGCCATGTAGTATCAGATGGCTCTAGGTACTCATCAGTGAGATACCCAAAGTGGATAAAATTTGAAGATCCCAATGAATATGTTTTCTTATTAGCTTGACACATGTCAGGCCTGCCATGTTGTTTAGGTGAAAGTGGGAGTTTCTCAATACTGAAAGTTTGGTATTCTCCACACCCTGTGGCTTTGAGTTTGAGAGGTGGAGTGGGTAAGATAGGAGTGGGTGGATGGATAGGATAAGATGGATGATGATGAAGCATTTATGTGAAGTGGATGGAATACTGTCAGGTAAATCATATGAAGTGGTGGATGTCATGGATGATGGAGATGGAAATTGTGAAGTGACAGTTTCAGTAATGGGACAATACAGTTCCTCATAAGCTTGTGCTTCAAGCGCTTGGAAAAACTGGAAGGCTTGAGGGTCACTATGGATGGTTACCTCCACATCGACATGCTCAAACTTAAGGCATTGATGTAATGTGGATGGGACAACATGCATTTCATGGATCCAAGGGTGACCAAGTAGTAAATTGTAGGGGAACTGGATGTCCACAACATGTACCAGGGTGGGCAGCATGACAGGCCCCACATTAATGGGAAGGTATAAAGTTCCCACATATTTTATTTCAGTGTTATCATATGCTTTGATAGTGATTATCTCTTGTCTTAAATCCAATTCATTATACCCTAGGCATTGAATGAGAGATAGAGTACAAAGGTTGACACCAGACCCATTGTCCACTAGTACTCGCTTGACACGAGTATTTTCTATATGAACCTCAATGTAAAGAGGAAAATTATGGGTTGGGTCATGTAGTGGCAAGTCTTGCTGGGTAAAAGTAAGTGGGAGTGTTGGATAAGGGTAAAGGTGGGCAACGAGGGCTTGAAACTATGTGGGATCGATATCAGTTGGGATGCGAGTCTCCTGAAGAGCATGGTAAAGGATATCTTTATGTATGGAAGATGTTTTGAGAAGATTCATGATGGAAATATGCATGGGGGTATTTTCAAGTTGTTCAAAAATATTGTATTGAGCTTGTGGAGGTGGATTGGAAGAAGAGGGAACAACCCCTTGAACCACTACATGGATTTGGTGAGTAGTAACAACACACTGAGGGTTTTGGGAAGGTCCCTTGACTTTGATGGTGGCTACTTGATGGGGGGAATGGTGAATATGGCCAACAAGAGATTCATATTGGAAGGGTACGCATTGGTAGTTTATATGGTTAGATTGATGGTTGGATGATTCAAGGGTTTTACCAGACTTCTGTTGACCTTGATTTGAAGTGTGGCTTTGACCATGATTAGGGAGTGGATTTTGATAAATCCCTAACTTCTGATTTTGAGAAGAGGAGGATGCATTGTCTTTGATTTTGATTTCACCCTGATCAATCAAGTCTTGAATATAGTTCTTTAGCTTCATACACCTTGGTGGTGGCATGACCCTTAATTTTGTGGAACTTGCAATATTCATTTTCCCTAAACCAAGAGGGTTTGGGTCTAGACTCATCAATTGGCTGGGTTTGTGGGAAAACAACCATATTAGCGGCAACAAGTTTTTCAAGGATTATTTCAATGGACTCACCAAGAGGGGTGTATGACCTTTTCTTTGGATCTTGGGTTGACCAGGGTTGACCTTTAGGAATGGATATGGCAACGGATTTTTGGATGTGTTGGACATGTTTGGTCTCTGTCACTCCATCGCCAACAACATTCTTATTCTTGTTAAAATACTTGGGCTTCTCAGATGTGGAAGGATGATTAGATTGATTATAGTTGTCTCGGGAATATAGTTTGATGAGGCCTTTGGAGACAAGATATTTTTCTATCTGCATTCCTTTTTCTATGATGTCATCAAAGGTGTTTGCACAATGGACTTGGAGGTGGAAGGCTAGCTCTTGATGGAGGTTAGCAACAAAGATAGTGACCAATTTATTTTCAGGGATGGGCCATGGAATGCAGCTAGCAAGAGATCTCCATCATTGCAAGAAGGATGAAAATATTTCACCATTGCATTTGTTTAGTATTCCATAGGTCCATCATTATGACATCATTCTCCAAATTATATGTGAAGTGTTTGAGAAATTTCTCTGATAAATCGGCGAAGGTGGTGACAGAGCCCTTGGGAAAGTGAAGGAACCATTCAAGAGTGGGACCACCTAGGCTTCATGAGAAGAGTCTCAATAAATAGGAGTCATCATAGGCTACTTCCTGACACAACATATAGAACTCCTTGACGTGTTCACAAGGATCACCCTTTCCCTTGTATTTTTCAAATTTGGGTGGTTCAAAGTATGGGGGAAAAGGGACATGTAAGATATCATGGTCAAATGGATAAGGACAAAGTTCCTCAAACTTATATTGACATCCTTGTCTGCCAAGTTGCAATCCTTGAAGTGTTTCCTTCATAGACTTTACTTCCTTCTCCAAGGTGGATTCTTGAGGGTCGGTGGGTGGTAGGTTGAAATTGGGACATTGGGAATGTTCAGAACCATGGTCATTTGGACATTGTGGATCAAGTTGGGAGGCTAGCTGGGTAATTTGGTTGCTCATTTGTTGTAGTTGGGATAATACGACCTCCTTAGATACATGAGAATTATGGGTATTCTCTCTATTATCCCATCCACGTGTAGCACAATGGTTGTTGTGATTTAGGTTGTTTGAATTGTGGTGAAGTGGGGATGGGGATCATTTCCCAATGCATTCATTCTCATCGGAGAGGAGATTATGAAGTTGGTCATGGGTATAGTCAGAAGGAAGTTTTTCTCCCATGTGATATAATTGGAGGAGAGCAACTTTGTTTTTCTCTACGAAGTGACTAAGCATTACATGGAATATTCCTTCTATGAAATAGGTGCTTGAGTCATCATCGCTACTGGTATCAACCATTGTTTCTTTATCTCCCCCTCAGTCGTAGTTTTCTTTTGCATTGGTATAAAAAATGATTGAATAAGCCATTTCCAATTTTTGTATTTAGTTGGTGGCTTGTTTCATCATCATTTCCTATTTGAGGTCAGGTAAATCTTGTCCTAGGTGCCATTAGATCCTAGTGCTTTGAGATGTGAGGATGGGATGGAGTTGTATTAAGTTGGTGAAGGATGTGTGATTAGTAGATGAAGAGAGGATAAGATTTCTTATTGACCGATGTATAATCCCAACAACCGAACCTTGTTTTAGGATGAGAGGATTGAAGAAGGATGTGCCTCGATGATAGAGGGCTTAGGATGTGCCTCGATGTGTGAGGGATTAGGATGATTGGATAGGAGATAAGGATTTTGTGTCTGTATTCAAGGTGTCGACTAGTGAAACTCAATTAATCATGTGCCAATAGGGAATCTTAGATAAGGTGTTTGAGTGTGAAAGCATATGTGTAGGATTGTGTGAGAATGTGAGGATGTTTAAGTGTAGTAAATGTTGTGATTAGGAAGGGATGTGTGATGTGATATGTTTTAGGATCTTTTGGACCTATGTAAGTGTAGTGACATCAAAAGGAAACGTTAAACCACTAGGTGGAAGCTTTGTGACAATGAGATGAATAGATGTTTAGGTGTATGAGATGTTGTGGAATAAATTACGTATATAAAGTGGGGATGTGTGATTAAGTGTGGGTAACGATAATTTGTATACAACGTAATAAGTTTGAAGGGAGTAAGAGAGGATGTATGAGTGATAGGTGAAGTGTGATGTAGATGCAAAGGTGGTTTATATACAATGTGGTATGGTGTTATATATAATGTAGCAAGTAAGGGATGTGTAAGTGAATTTTAGATGTGTTCGTGAAATGGGGGATGTATGCGAATGTCTTTGTGTTTATAAAGTTTATTGATTATGTGGATATTTTTATTGTTTTTTATTTTGTTTATATCAAAAGGAAGGTGTGAAGGAGATGAGTGATGTTAAGTGAATGATGTATGACAAGAGTATGGTCAAAGATGTATGGGGATAGTCAAAGTGAAAAAAGTATGATGGTCAAAGGTGATGTGGGTAATAGTCAAATCAAAGTCAAATGGTGTGGTCAAAGGGATGAATGATGAGTGTATAGGATGGTATGATGAAAGGGGACTAGTGTGGGGTTGTGTACTGGTATCGAAAAACACTCAAGCAATCACAATCATGCAAGCACAACCTAACTAGTCAAGTAGGATTGCAACCAAACTATAGCCTACTTTTAATACCACACACCGATGATGGTGCCACAATCTAGCTCTCCACCTATGTGTCAATGTGGGGTTGGCTAGCGAGTAGTCTTGGGGAGTGTGGCCTCCTTGCACTATAGTTTGATATGCGGCCAAAAGGTTTCCTAGACTAGGATGTACAAGCTCGCTAGGGGCGTCCCTAATATACCTCGTGGTACGTGGGGCCCAATTTCATGTTGCAAGGATGTTGTCTAAGGCCTGGGTATTGGGACATGGAATCCCCTCACTTCACGATGCTCTTAAAACAAGCAAGCACTTAGCCAATAACGACAACTCTCCAAGGATTTATATACCCCGCCAAAACACAGGGTGTGTCTACGTGCGTGGAGGTGAAGCCCATGGTCACGAGACTCCTAGGACTATGGTAAGTGCATGGATGTCACTTCCACATCACGTTACCCCTATAAATGAAAAAGGGGGAAGGTTAGCCACTTTTGATCCTCAAGATCATCCTAGGATGTGAGAGGAGAGCATACACAGTTTCACCTTCAGGATATAACAAGCACACAAGGGGGATATATACAAGCAAACGAAAACAAAATATAAGATGATATATATAAAATATCAAATATACTTTCCCATCCCGTGTTACTCAATGTATTTAACTAAAATCAAGCTAAATATTGGGGAAAGGCCCCATGGTGGGTGCCAGAATGTAAATGTCAAAAAGTGATTAGTGTTGAGAAGATAGCATATTGCTCTAAGGTGAAGGCACATAAAGGATGCATGCACTAGAGCAAGGTGCATTTGAGGGCATGGAAGAATAGTAGAATAAGCGCACGCCAGAACACTTTGAATTCAGGACTTAGGCTATTTGTGGATAAAGGATATTCTTGGAGATAGCGTGTGAGCACACAAAGACATGAAGACTTGCGGTCCATGCAATGGTATTTTGGGAACAAGCAACAACTGAGCACCATGCATAGTTTAGGCTAATAATAGGATTTCTACTCAGAGTTAACTATAGGAAGTCTATTGTTAGAGCACTTGCATGTTGTGCATCCTTTTGTAAAGGTGCATGGCTATTATTAGCATGTGACCTATTTTGAGACGTGTATGGGCGGTGAAGGGCAAGTCACCACCCCTATATATGTATTGATTTGCATGGTTTTGTGTGTGTCAAATTGTAGAGTTATGTTGTTGGTTTTGTCACGCGCATGACTCATGGAGATACTTATGTAATGTAAGAAGCTTATGTGTTTTACAATATTTAATACAATGGTTCATATTGGCTGGATAATGGTGTTGAACATGACTGAATCTAGTTCTTGCATGGTAAATCTTGTTATAGTCATTGTTTAGTTCATCTTACATATATTCTAAGATCTAGATCTGGTTTATGCATTGTGTGTTGTTTACTATTGGTTATGAATCTGAATACCTATATGCACCATCATGCTAACATTCTATACAAGCAACTCTAAAGAGGGACCTGGTGCCTTTGCATGCTTTGGGTGAGCGCTCAGCTCAGGTTGAGTGATGTGTCAGTGCACCTAGGTTATTCACAGTGAATTCTAGGCTGCATCATTGGTTTTTTGTCAGGACCTCTTTTTCAGTTGTTTTTCAAGATGTTGCATGATGAAGACGTACCGGTTGACCTTAGCAAGTGTTGAGGAGTGGATAGTAGATCTGGAAGAAGAGTACACTCAGAGATTCAGCACTGGATCTGAGTTTGACACACGCACATGGGTGGAGCAGAATCTGTATGACTGCTTATATGAGAGCTTCTTTGTTATCTTTCCAATAGAACTATACAAGTGGCTGGTTGCTTATGCATCTAAAAGGAATTGGAGGTTTCACACACTTGTCTAGACACAAGAAGAATTTCAGGCTCTCTATGATGCTGATCTAATTTGGATGCGTGATGTGGATACTTAGTTCTGTGGTGTTCTAAATAGCTATATTTTGGAGTACTCAATCTCCACTTACTCTTGTTCTAGAGGTAGCTGAGTTTCAATTTTTATGTTATCCCAGGGATCATATCTACATGGAATTCCACTTGGTGATCAAGATCTTGATGGTAACCCTGAATTTGGAAGAGAATTTGATGGCTAGCTAAACCCCACCACACGTGGGGGCAGGAGCAGGTGTGGTGAAGGATGGAAGACCTAGCAGTAGAGAGGAAAAGAGAAGAAAGGTGGCTTAAGTTCAATGAGGTGCACGTGAGAGGGATTTAGAGAAGTAGTGTGAGGTTGCATAGAATAGATGGCATTGTGGAGAGAGATGGCTCATGAAGGATTTGGAGCTCACGCAGAGGACGTGGAGCCAGAGCATCTGGAACTCCCCCATTTGGGAAAGCATGATAGGGAACCCTCATCGGCCTCTTATGAGAGTGTGCCACCAACAAGAGACAACATGGGCCATGGCGTGCATTTGAACCTACCTAGAAACCTATCCCTTGCGCTTGGTTTTCCAGTTTCTAGTACAGTCCAGTAGTCAACAAGCTAGTTTGGGTAGTAGAGTAGCAAGAGGTAAAGTTGACTTATCAGCAAGTTCAAGAGTGAATCAAATAGCAAGTAAATTTATGGTCGGGAAGACATCTTCCTATTATTTGGAGGACCAGTTGGAGGAACCTTTTTAGGCATCATCATTGGCACAGAACACAGGCACACAAAACTTTGGACTCACATCTGGGAGTAGCACAACTTCGTAGACTGTAGGAGTTCAATTTAGCACCACTATTGGGACACAAGGTAGTGCATCCTCTAGTTCAATTCCTATTATAGGTGGAGGATCAGGAGGAATAGGTGGCTCAGGATCTGGTGGATCTGGTGGATCTGGAGGTGGAGGTAACACAAGAGGTTCTGGATCTGGTGGGCATGGTCCTCACCAACCCCAGAATATTTACATGGAGATGTCACTTCATCTCCCAGAGTATAGGGGAATAGAAGATGTTGTTGAGCATGTCCATATGTGTGAGATATTATGGCGCGAAAAAGGAATTACAACTTCTGAGTGCAAGGCCAGTCAGTTTGTAACTACGTTGCAGGGATGTACACACAACTGGTACAGGAAGTTTGACCCTGATCAGACTTGTGTGGATTATACAGAATTACGAGATGCTTTCATTAAAGAATTTTATATCCCTGAGTTCGAGTAGAAAAGTATAAGTGCACTCAAGGATATCAAGCAGGGCACTACTGAGAGTGTCTGGGAATATGATGCTCATTTCAAAACACTCTTGTCTAAACTATCATATGATATCCATGCAAGTCAACATGCACAGTGGTTCATCAGAGGCCTGATCACACCTTTTAGGAGGGCGCTCTCACATAAGACTTATACAGACCCACGCGAGGCACTTGAAATAAGCTTTGTGCATTGAGGCAGTCAGGAGCATAGACACTAGAGTGAGCCCATTCTTGGAAGCTCAGATTGTGGTAATGGAAAAACAGTTGGAGAAACTATCAGCCAATACAACACATGAGACACACCATGGAATTTGGTGCACAGATTGTGAAGTAGAGGGGCATACTAAGGATAGTTGTCCTCACAGATCAGTGTACTCCTTGTTACTGGAATGTGAGATATGTCATTTAGACCATGATGTAAGCCATTGTCCATTGTTGCAATGCGCGATAAGGAAGAACATGTCCTGCTACTATAAAATTTTCTGGTCCACAACTCACAATACTGAAGATTACAAGTTGATTGATCAGATCCATGATGCCATTGATATTGGTGTACGAAAGACGGGAGTTTTGAATAACTCTAAGGATAAAAGTGAGCAACATGATCATGATCACACTCAAGGGCACTATGATCAAAATGAAGGGTGCTTTGAGGGAGGCCATGGTAGAGGTCGAGGATACCATGGTGTATTCAGAGGCCGAGGCCACGTGGCGGTGGATGAGGTGAGTTCCCTCATGGAACATGTTATACATGCATATCTCCCTGACCATTACATGCATGAATGTCCTTAGAACATTACTTGTTCTTTTTGCAGAAAGAATCATAACTATGAAGAGTGCCCAGACTTATATGAACATCTGAGCAAGAAGCACAAATATGAGAACAAGGGCACAAGGATGGTTAGAATACAACGTGCCATGGAAAACCAATGGATGCCAAAGTTAGCACCGGATCCTGAGGTAGTACCTGTGAATATTACTACACACGTGAGGTTGTGCGCAATAGAGAAATGTTGCAACAGAATCCTACCATTACTAAGGAGGAGGTTTTACATGTAAAATACCCAAACCCTACACATCAGAAGGAGGTTTATCAGGAAACCATGGAGGTACTCAGAAATATGTAGGGTGAAATACAATGTTTAAAGGAACAGTCGCAGAAGTTGGAACAGAAGAAGGCCAGCTGAGAAGTTGATGATCTGAAGGAACAAAATGAAGGATGATTGCATTCAGAGACTTTCCAGTCAGATGTTGATGATCTGAAGGAAGTATGCAAAAGATAAAACACTTGCAACTAAATGTTACCATTGCAGAGGATGATTTTTTACATGAGAACATTATTCCATGTAATCTCTAGGGAGTTTGGTTAAAGGGAGAACACTCTTAAAAGGGAAACACTTTGCTGGTATTGAGAACAGATGGTAGATTTGCATGCTAATCTCCCTCCTCATAGATTATGACAAGGAGATCACTCTAAATGTTGTTGTGGATGGATGGCTTTTGAGCAATATCTTGATTGACATAGGCACAAGTGAATGTGCTTACTTTAGATGCATGGGTTCAGATGGGTAGACCTCCATTACAGCCATCTTCTAATGTATTGTATATGGCAAATCAGACTAAGGCCATGCTAATTGGAGTCTTGAAGGATGCATCCATTACTATACAGGGAGCCAAGTTCACTGGGGACTTTGAGGTCTTAGCACTTGCAGAAGTGGACAACTTCATAGATCTACTTTGGGCGCCCTTGGTGCTATGCAAATAATGTTGATCTACGGTTGAATAAGGGATATATCAATTTTTGAGAACAAGGAAGAATGAGTTATTATCCCTTTGACAGATGGGAAATCTGCACCTTATGTTGAGCCCTTAAGTGAAGAAGACCTGAACAAAATTTATGTGCACACCATTCGAGATCCAGAAGCACTTGAGCCATCTAAGGAAGGAATTCTCTAGTGGGATGATGCATAGTCCATTAGTGATACTACAAGTATTTATATGACAATTGGGCACATGGCACTTATGAGATGGTTGGGCACAAGTTAAGAAGTGAATTTGCGCGTAAGTAGGACCACGTTGTGTTAGGTGGTTAGGAAACAACCTTGTACCTTGGTACACTGGAAAAGGAAACCCTGAGGTATTCCTGCAAGCCATGGAAGTAATGGAAGGATCAAGTGGATAGAAGGAATATGTTAGTTTATACCCTACATGGGATAACAATGCGATGGTGGATGGTTCATAGGGATAATCTTATAGAATGGAGAGAGGTGAGAATTTCCCTATCAAAAAGGTTTCTCAGAAGTAATGCACATACTCAAATCTATGAATATCATAGTAATAATCATGTTCAACACCACATTCAGAAGTGTGAGAGACTTTGTGAGAGAATCTCCACCAGCTTCATTGAGGGTGCAGGATTTATTTCACCTTGGGACTGCACTGCGCATGGTATGTTTATGCGGAGTTAAATAGAGAGAGTAGATATTGACAAACTTGATTATTTATAGACTTTTGACTACCCACTAAACCTGCAGTGAATGAGGCATTACAGGTTATGAAGCGCTTGACTATGGAGATAATGTAAAGGCTAGAAGAACTCATTTAGGAGTTATTTGGTATTCGGGTGAAAGGAATGACTATTGTTCCAAGCTATCTCATAGATGATAATAGACTTTCCACATTAAATTTCTCAAAACATAAGAGAAAATACCATATATGAAATCCATCATAATCCATTTTGCTCAATACATTACAATACAATGACTTGAATTAAGGGGCAATAAGAAATGTACATATAGGAGGAGGGAAGTTAACTACTACCTTATGAAGAACTCCCACTAATTGATACTGTAGTTAAGTTAACTAAAAGACTGAAATTGGTAACTCCACATAACTGAGAAGCTAACTCAACAAAGCTAACTCCACACAACTTTACGCCTAAGAAAGCTAACCCAACAAGTGTAGGGATAACAAAAGTTAAGAATTATCCTAATAAATTAGTAAAAGGATAAATAATAACCTACACTAACATCAGGCCTAGAAGCGCATTTTGACAAAGTAGATGAGACAGATGCAAAACTGAGTGAGTGTTTTCCTAGAGAAGGAGAAAGGAAAGATGGTCTACATGGTGGATGATGAAGAAGTGGAAAATTTGGACATAGATCATTCAAAGGGTACATGTGAGGTCTTAGACAGTGTGGATGAGAAGGTGTGTGCCTACCATGAACCTATGAAGATGAAGAAAGTGAACATTGGACAAATGTTGAACCTAAGGAGGCCATAATTGGAGATTACTTATCTGAATATGAATTGGCTAAGATAATTGAGTTGCTACGTGATTTCCAGGACTTGTTTCCTAGAGGCTACCATGAGTTGAAAGGAGTGCATGAATCTTTGGGTGAGATGAAAATTAAGTTAAAGGAAGGTGCGCGCCTAGTTAGGAAGAGACCTTATAGGATGAACCCTAACCTGCACGTAAAATTTAAAGAAGAAATTGACAAGATGTTGGAATCTGGCATTATTGAGCCCATAGAGGAATCAGAGTGGGTTATCCCTATGGTAATCAACATAAATAAATATGGAAGAATTAGAATTTGTGTGTACTATAAGGAGCTGAATGTTGCATGTTTGATTAATCCTTTTCTTACACCATTCATGTTAGTGCAAAATCATAGCACCCCCAAATGAGCTCTAAAAATCTACTTTTCTAAGGTAGGGTCATTTGGTGTGATTTGCATAACATTGAAATTTCCCCAAGGTGTGGGACCTTGCAAAAGTGGGAAAGCTCTCCAGAGAAGGCTGGTTCCTCTTCCTAAACTACCTACCATGAGCTACTCCAGTGCAGGAAAACTAAATCTAACCTAATCTAACCATTCCAAGGAACCAAGGAGAGAGAAAGAGGGAAAAAACAGAGCCTACACTAAAGCGGTGATACACCAGCAAAGGAAGTGAGATATTCTATTGAGGGAGAAAGAAACAAAAAAAAATGGAGATGAGGGAGGTCAGACATAAGTGACATGGCCTAGATCTGAAAATCATCCATTAAACTCCATAAAGCACAACATTCTGCACCTGTAAATGTGAAATACATGCACAGAAAACCAAGACTGAAAGGGAGAGGCACGGAGAAACAACAAAATGATGCAAAGGGTTGAATAACACCACAAAAACACATTTTTTATTGCTCTAGAAGGTGCACAGACCATTACATTTCTGGAATAGAGGCATAAATACATTTATCCAGGCATGGGAGAAGGTTTGCTGCTCAAAAATGGCATCAAGAAACAAATTTGACAGAGTTTCTCTATGCCCAGAATGTCTCTCCTTCTCAAACGAGAAGTGTTACAGTATATATAGAAAGAAAAGAGAGAGAAGAGGGAAAATTTGAATCCTGTTTCAACCACCCTGGGATATGCATCGAATCCCACTTTGAAAGTTCAACCACTGAATATCAATGCCTTCTGCAAATCTACCCACAATATGTCACTTCTGGTTCCCAGCGGATCGAATCGAATCAGATCTGGTAGTTGAAGAGATTGGATTCTGTGTTAATGGCCTGGAAGACTCTTCTTCATTTTCACCTACTAGGGCCATGCGGCAGCCTGGCACTCATTTGGGCTTCCCTTTTGATATGGGACACGTGGCAGCTAGATTAGAGTAAAAATCAGGTTTGTGGGTCCGTAATTTACCTTTTCCCCCTTTTCGTGAAACAAAAAACTCAGAAAAACGGCCTCTTGCCATGGGACCCTAGAAGCTCTTCTTGGACACCGTGGCACGCTTTGGTTAGCTGAGTAGATGTGATTCCATCTGTTCCTTTGTGCCCTTTTTTACAAAAGGAAAATTTTCACCTTTTCCTCTGACTCCCCGTTTTGGCTTTGACTCGGGCTCAAACGCTGACCTTTTCCCCCTTTTTTTATTTTAGAGTCTGTCTCGAGTCTGTCAAATAGATTTAAGACATGGATTCATGTGATAGAGCCATTTCTTCTCTTTCTTCTCACACAGGGTCGTGGCCGATCCAATATTTTTCCCGAGGGGTGAAATATGGATAACAATTTGGTGACTCACGGGGACATCTACCTGCTAGATGAAGAGACCAGTGGCCTTGAAGCATCCATTGGGCATGGAGTCTTCCTGATAAACATGAAAATTGATCTGAAATTTTGAAGATCTGATCCTCTGAGCCACTTGGAAACCCACTGAACTTGGAGTTGAACTTCACCAAAAGCCAACTAAATGGACTGTGCAAGAGCAATACAACAACACCAAAAAACTATGTACAAACTAAAAATCATACATGCTCCAAATGGAACATACAGAGTGTGAAAAAAAACTTCTTCTACTAAAAACAAACCTACCTACACTACTCTAACCAAGAGCAAAGGGAGCTCAAACAAAGCCTACAACTGGCAGGGAGAAATAGCTTCCCTTCCTCAAAAATGGCAGCCATGTAACTGATTTGGCACTGAACATGGCTGGTTGGATGAGTGAAAAACTAACTACAAGCTGATCTTCCACCCAAATCACCAAAGTATCAGCTGGAGACAAATAAAATACCTCTTTTAGTTGCTCTGCATTTGGATTGAAGAGGTATGACAACTGATCCTTGGTGCTTTGTAGCTCATCCTCATGCCCTGAAATGGACATGACTGGTTTTGGTTTCTCCTTTGGCTCCAGTGAAGCCAAGTACCTGATTGGGCATGGTCTGATCCTTTGGATGTGCCCATTTATTTGAAATTCAACTCCAAAAATGGAGTCTTCTTGTGGACCTTCTTGGGTGGATGGTGTGAGAGAGATGATGACATCCTCCTGCCTTTTCTCTTCCTCCTCCTTTGAAGAACATGGAAGATCAAGATCTTCCAACCTTGGTTCCAGAGGGCCATTATGGAATGTAGGTTGTTGCACTTGGATGTTCTCCTTCATGGCAGCAGGTTCGTGTGCTTGGAAGGTTGAAGATGGAGGAAAAAATGATGTTATCTCCTCAGGATCCTCTTCATTAAAGCAATCTTCCAAGTCTGACAGGCAGTCTACCTCCTTTTTAACCTATTGCATGTGCTCTACCTCCTCCATGGTGCCTTCCTGATCTACAACTTGATCACCATGGCTCCCTTCACTCTCAAACATGAAGTTTGAAAGATCAAACTCTTCTTCAACATCAGAGCTTGAAGGGGATGAAGTGGGAGGAAGAACTGAAGGTTATTCTGTAGCTTGCTCCACACTTGGGGCCTCTGAAACTGTATGGTCCTCCTCCTCTGCTGCAAATTCAAACTCATCCACCACTGGCTCTTTGACTTTGACCTCCTCTATTGGCTTGACCATCAAGGGGATCTTTGTAGACCCAAATCTAGCAGCCCAACTCATCAGATTGTCAGTTATTTCTTTTCTATTGGACTCCTCTTCTTGTTGTCCTTGACTGGATTCTTGAGTATCTTCCCAACATGGACTTGGGAAAGCAAGAGGAGTGACAGGTTGGGGTTCAACCAGCTTTACAATTTTTTGTGGTGGGGAGGGAGGTGGAACTTCTTGTTTGTTTGGAGGGGGTGACTATTTGGAAGGGAAAAGGGGAGAAAAACTGAAATGGGATCGAAGACTAGGGGATGGAGAAATGGATTTCACACTTGGGGTAGAATACAATGGGAAGCTTGGAAATTGAAGCTCAAATTGAGATGGTGCTACTTGAGGAGTAGAGAGAAAATTACCAGATAATGGTGTAGGATTTACCCATTGACAAGGCTGCCTGGCACCAAATTCATAGGCCTCGATCTCCTCAGTCCATTGTGCAAGTTGGGGCAGCATTTCAACCATGAAGTTTAGCTTCTCCTGAGGGTTGTAATGTCTTGGAAAAGGGCCTTCCCATGGACAAGGTGCCCTACAACCAATCTCAAATGCCTTCATTCATGCTATGTCCTTGGACTGCACCATGCCAACCTCTATTTTTTGAATTTTCTCCAATAAACCAACATTCTCCACATAGTTGTCACCATTGTATGCACCCCCTTATTCTTGATAAGGTCCATGGCCAAACTGAATTTGTCTCTGCTCATATGGGTAAGCATAATGGTCCCGGATCTAATCATAATGCTGATTTGGAGTTGGGAAATGCATTGGAGGTGGATTGCATTGCTGTAAGTGTGAGTTCCATGAAGGGAATGAAGTCATGATTGCACAATCTCATGGAATGGGAGAAAATGAAAGAGATGGAAGAAGAAAATGGATGAAATGAGTGGAAATGGATGGAAAAAATTTTGTAACTCAGAGAATGGGTTTTTGACCAGATGGAGTCACCAGATGTGCTTTGAATGTGCCTCTAAAGGCTGAAATCTTCACCAAGAGCACATCAAACCTGATGAAGTGAAGTGGTAAGGTGCTTCAGACATGTCCCACCGAGTGTTCCAAAACTATTAGTGTGAAATCACAGCACCCCCAAATGAGCTCTAAAAATCTACTTTTCTAAGGCAGGGTCATTTGGTGTGATTTGCATAACATTGAACTTTCCCCAAGGTGTGGGACCTTGCAAAAGTGGGAAAGCTCTCCAGAGAAGGCTGGTTCCTCTTCCTAAACTACCTTCCATGAGCTACTCTAGTGCAAGAAAACTAAATCTAACCTAATCTAACCATTCCAAGGAACCAAGGAGAGAGAAAGAGGGAAAAAATAGAGCCTACACTAAAGCAGTGATACACCAGCCAAGGAAGCGAGATATTCTGTTGAGGGAGAAAGAAACAAAAAAATGGAGATGAGGGAGGTCAGACATAAGTGACACGGCCCAGATCTACAAATCATCCATTAAACTCCATGAAACAAAACATCCTGCACCTGGAAATGTGAAATACATGCACAGAAAACCAATACTGAAAGGGAGAGGCACAGAGAAACAACAAAATGATGCAAAGGGTTGAAGAACACCACAAAAACACATTTTTTTATTGCTCTAGAAGGTGCACAGACCATTACATTTCTAGAATAGAGGCACAAATACATTTTCCAGGTGAGGGAGAAGGTTCGCTGCTCAAAAATGGCATCGAGAAACAAATTTGACAGAGTTTCTCTATGCCCAGAATGTCTCTCCTTCTCAAACGAGAAGTGTTACAGTATATATAGAAAGAAAAGAGAGAGAAGAGGGAAAATTCGAATCCTATTTCAACCACCCCGAGATATGCATCGAATCCCACTTTGAAATTTCAACCACTGAATATCAATGCCTTCTACAAATCCACCCACAATATGTCGCTTCTGGTTCCCAGCGGATCGAATCGAATCGGATCTGGTAGTTGAAGAGATTGGATTCTGCGTTAATGGCATAGAAGAATCTTCTTCATTTTTCACCTACCAGGGCCACATGGAAACCTGGCGCTCATTTGGGCTTCCCTTTTGATATGGGACACGTGGCAGCCAAATTAGAGAAAAAATCAGGTTTGCGGGTCTGTAATTTACCTTTTCCCCCTTTTCACGAAATGTAAAACTCATAAAACTCCCGTGGCCTCGAAGCTCTACTTGGACACATGGAACTCTTTGGTTGGTTGGGGAGATGCGCTTCCATCTTTTCCTTTGTGCCCTTTTTGACAAAAGGAAAATTTTCACCTTTTCCTCTGACTCCCCATTTTGGCTTTGACTCAGGCTCAAACGCTGACCTTTTCCCCTTTTTTTAATTTTAGAGCCTACCCGAGTCTGTCAAATAGATTTAAGACATGGATTCACATGACAGAGTTGTTTCTTCTCTTTCTTCTCGCACAGGGTCATGGCCAATCCAATATTTTTCCTAGGGGGTGAAATATGGATAACAATTCACTGAAGAAATATTAGAAGGCGTTGTAGGGTGCAAAATTTATTATTTTACAGATGGATTCTCTGGGTATCATCAAGTAAGAATTGCTAAAGAAGATAAAGAGAAGACAACTTTCACCACTGAATGGGGAATTTTTGTATATAGAGTGATTCCCTTTGGATTGAAGAATGCGCCTGCAGTATTTTTGCGCATTGTTGTTCAAGCATTCCAGGATTTTATTCACAAATTCTTGTAGGTTTACTTTGATGATTGGACCATGTATGGGATTATCAAGGATCATTGTGACAATTTGAGGTTAATGTTTGAGAGGTGCAGACAGTTAAGCATCTCTTTAAATATCAGGAAGCACATATTTTCTACACCCTTTGGAACTCTACTAGAGCATATCATCTACAAGGAGGGTTTGTTAGTAGATCGAGCTAAAGTTACAGTCATCTTAGGCTTGGAGGAGCCTACTAGTCAGAGTGAGGTGCACGGATTCTTGGGCCACATAGGATATTACAGGAAGTTTATCAAAGGATATGCTAAGATTTTTGTGCCCTTGGAGGAGTTATTAAAGGGTAAAGGCAAGTTCTATTGGGGAGAACCACAGCAATGCACATTCAAAGCACTGAAGGAAAGGATTACTACGACACCTATTTTGTGTTTTCCTTCATGGAATATACCTTTTCACGTACATGTGGACGCCTCTGTCATGGCCATTAGCACAATTCTAGCTCAACCTGGAGAAGGTATTGTAGATAATCCTATTTGCTTTTGCTAGCAGAAAGTTGAATCCTGCAGAACAAAATTATATAACTATGGAGCACAAGGCTTTATCAATGATCTACGCACTACATAAGTTCTATCAGTACTTGCTAGCAACACCATTTTTTTTCTATACAGATCACATGGAATTAAGATACTTTGTGAACAATCCCTTCTTACAAGGGTGCATATGCCAATGGGTTCTCTTATTCTAGGAGTTTGAATTTATAGTGGTGGTAAAGCCAGGTGAAAGAAATTCTGGCCCAAATCACTTATCAAGGATTCAATCAGGAGAGGACATGCAGAGTATTGAAGATATAATGTCGGATGCACAATTATATAGGTTTAACCATGTGCCCTCAGAGTTAGAGGATATTGTTGTCTTTTTACGCACAGGTATGGTGCCCGAAGGAATGAAGGCCTTGGAAAAGAAACAACTTGCAATTCACTATGCACCTTTCATGTTGATCAATGGTGACTTATACAAACTAGGCCAAGATGAATTCTTGCACCGATGTGTACTAGAGCATGAGTGAATGAAAATCATGGAGGAGGCTCATGGTGGTATTGCAGGTGGACACTATGTAGGTGATGCCACCACGTGTAAGATTTTACTAGTTGGTTTATGGTGGGAGACCTTGTACAAGGATTGCAAAGAGTATTATAAGGCATGTGATCATTGTCATCACCTTGGAAAACTTGGGAAGAGAGATGAAATGCCTTTGAGGCCTATTGTTAGTGCATAACCTTTTAATAAATTGGTAATTGAATTTGTGGGTCCTATTTCCCTAGCCGCATGTAAAACATAATCACACTACATCATCACTTATACATATTATCTTATAAGGTGGGTGGAAGAGGCACCTACAAAGGATTGTACAACAAAAACAACAACAAGGTTCTTGTGGGAAAATATTCTTACCAGGTATGGATGTCCTTTAAGTTTGACAAGTGATAGGGGCACTCATTTCCTTAATGAGACCATCAAGATATTATTGGATGAATTTATGGTTACACACCATAAGACAACACCTTATCACCCTCAGGAAAATGGGACTGTTGAGGCTTTCAACAAGATATTGAGCTAGACTTTGAAAAAAAATTGTGATGTTGGAAGGAAAGATTGGGATGATAAAGTTTTTTATGTGCTTTGGGCATATAGAATAACCTACAAAAGGTTGAATAAGGAAACACCCTTTCAGTTGGTGTTTGGTGTAGAAGCATTTCTCCCCATGGAATTCATGTTACCTTCTTTGTGTATTGTGCAGATGAGGTCTAGCTGATGAGAAAGCATTGGAAGAGAGAATTTACAAGTTGATACAGCTAGATGAGAGGCACGTCATAGCACGATGGATTCAGAAGTAAGAAAAATCTAGGTAGAAGGCATGGCATGACAGGAACATCAAGGACAAGAAGCTTGAGGTTGGGCAGATGGTACTTCTTTATGATTCAAAGTTTCTGCACCACCTAGGAAAGCTTAAGGTGCATTGGTTGGGACCATATGTTATCACTCATATACTTGACTCAGGTGCTTTCCAGCTAGAGGTGCTTGATGGAACACAGTTACCCAGTTACTTCAACAGGAGTAGGCTAAATCCCTACTATAAATAAGCCTTCTTGGTGTTTGTAATAAGGCATTATTTCCATTTAGATTATATTTCCCTTACTTTATTTTTCCTTAATGTGTTTCCTTCTTCTTCGTTATGTTTTGTCAATTTAGTTCAGTGTTTTGTGTAATAAGCGCACTTGCACGCCAGAAGTTGATTACAATCTGAAGTGTTTTTATGCGTAGAGGACTACACATACCCTTAGTGTGGGGTGGTTTTCATTCAAATATGGGTATGCATAAGGAAATACTTGTGCAGGTGGTTTCTCTTGTTAGAAAGTGTAGATAGTATGGAAAGGTGCTGCTAGAAAGAAAATTGCTCCTAAAGAAGACCATAGTTGGAAAAAATGAATGCACAGTGTAACGTGAGGTAAGTTACGGTCGTAGAAACTACTTAGAGGAAGGAACAATGGCAAGGTACTTTGGTGCATGGAAGCACATGAAAGGAGGTCTGTAGCCAAAAGGTAGAAAGGTGCACTAGAAGGTTATAGATGTGGCACGTAGGTGTATCGCGCGAAAATTTGGTAAATGGTCAATTAATGAGAGGATCGGTGGTAGGTGGAGGAGCAATAAATGTGATAAATTTTTCCAAATATATATAAGGACATGATGTGGGTTCATTTTTACCTTTGTGATCATGAGTATTTGAGTGAGCTAATTGTGACCGAGCCGAGAAAGATGCGTTGAGGTGTAGAGAGTTGTGAAACCAGGTGAGGAGAGTAGATTTGTGCATGAAATTGGCTTGCATCCCCATTGGAGAAGGGTTTGAGCAAAGAAGAGGTGTGCAAAGAGGGGAAATAGAGCACCAAGGTTTGAGAAGAAGCTAGGGCACACGATTTCAAGCTAGGGCACACAATTTCAAGTTAGGACACAAGAGTTTTCTTGACAGAAGTAAAAAGACACAGCCTTGTCTTACCATGGCACCCAGGAGAGCACCTAGAGTAGGAAAAAAGGGGAAGAAGAAGGTAGAAACCAAGGTAGAGATGAAGGATGCCCCTGAAAGAAATTTTTTGGAAATGCACTACCTAGACGACGTAAACATTGGACATGAATAGGATTCTCACATTCGCAAGAGCAAGGTAAGTGACTACAATCATTACACGACTGACAACAAGGAAGAGTTGGATGCACTATTAAGACAGAAAGACAAACAAGCACGCAATCGATGACATGCCTGTCTATGATGATGCTAGAGAGAAGTTGTTGAAGAAGGTAGGGGTCTTACAGCTATATGAACTCCCTTACTTTGGAAAACCTGAGAAACTATATCAATGGATTATGAACAGAGTCCATGAGGACTTATTTTATTTTGTTGGGCTGTGGATGAGGATCACCGCCCTTAATTGTGAGCCTGACAGGTTTAAAGGGAACAGAGACAGAGATTACCAGTGACTTAGCTGACAAAGCAACTATTTTGGCCACCCACAAGGAGCTGGGTTACTCAAAGGGTCCACGTGGAATGGATATTTACAAGCTAAGGAAGTACCCTGTTGTGCAGGTGGCTACACACTTACTCACAAAGTTGAATGATCAGGAAAGGTGGTCACAAGTGAACACCATGTGGCTACACATTACCAAGAAGATGTCACAGGGAGAAATTTACAACTTGGAAGGATACATAGCAGATACCATCATTGAAGAAGCATGCAAAGGTGAGAAGATAAGCTTTGGCACCATTTTTCTATCTCTTTTTTTGTTGAAATTGGAGTGCTCGATGGGCCAAAGAACAAGATTTGGGAGTATCCTACAGAGAATAAGTCTCTAGCAGAGAGGTTTGAGAAGTATTTATGTGAGGGATCTATGAGTGGCCCATTCAAGCAAAGGGAAGAGATGTGGTATGATAGACTTTGTGTGGCCTTCGAAAAGGAATGGAGAATTCCTAAGGAGTTGTTATCAGTAGTTGGGAAGTTGGTATAATTTGTTTTGTACCAACATTTTTGTATTGCACGCTTTGTAATGAAGGCTGGGGCATAGAGTCCCTAGTGTAAAGTCCCTTATGCCTTTACAATGTGATTCTTCTAGGTGGTAGTTCACATGTTTTCCAATGCGTGAAGGTTAATCTACAATGCAGACAAGGTAGACTGTGACTACCATACCTTGAGAAAGACTTACACATACCTAGGTAGGTCTTCTTATATTGAGAGGTTCATATCAGATGATATAACCATGAGGCCTGTCAGTTTGGCCATTGGTGATAGTGGGGCCCCACTAATTTATATCCAGCTTAAGCCTAGGCTGGAAAATGGTAAGTATGTTGAAAATGAATTTATGCTACCAGGCCCACCAAATGGGAAACATATAGTTGGGAGCCTGGAGGCTAAAAATCCCACTTCACCATTGGAAGAAGAATAAGATGAGCATGAGGAAAATAGTGGTTTAGCATGCATGGGGATAGAGGTAACCCTCAGACACTAAGGAAAGTGAGCATGAGATTACTCCTCCCTAGCAGCAAGAAGAGGAGGAAGACTTAGAAACAGACGCGCCAGACTTAGATGCAGACCCAATAAATGAGGAACACAAATTTAAAAGGGTGTTCAGAAGGAAAAGGACTCAGTGTGTGGGGCCATCACAACCTCCACAAATCACCTCAGATCTCCCCTCAGAAAGAAGTACCTGAGAAGAAGATGAGGAGAAAGTTAAAGCTCAGGGAGGATGAAGAGGATGAGTTTGGTGAAAGCACACCAGGGACCACGGTGTAACCCAAAAATATAGAGGAGCCTCGTGATGAGGAAATGAAAGATGATGAAGAGGGGGTCAAGGAGACAGAAGAGGAAATGGGTGAGCCATCTGGCGTGCCTCACTCCACACAGGAAGGTGAAGGACCCACTGCAGATTCTAGCACCCAGGTTCCCAAGGGAAAGAAAACAAAGAAAGGAAAGGTAGGTGAGGACTATGTGACTCTGGCTATGGGGTACATAGAGGACTCCATCAAGATCATTCGCGCTAGGTTTAAGAGCACGGTAGGGCGAACAGATTTATATGGTTGGGAGTTAATGGACCCAGAAAAGGCCAATGCGCGGACTAGAAAGCAATTGTCCTGGTCCATGTAGACACACATGGACAAACCAGGTTTTGATGTGTGTGAGAAGTCATGTGTCTCACTCTTCAGGTAAAGAAGAAACCATAGATTAGGCACATGACTATCAAACCTCCTGTAATGTCTGATGAGCAAGTAAGCAATGCCTTGGTCAAGGTATCTGCTGAAGTGGCACAAAGGAACATTGATAAGGCAACCACCATTCAAGCGCTACTTGAAGATAACAAGGATAAGACTACAGAGATAAAGCACTTGAAAGTAGAGAAGGAATGAGAAGAGGAAAAGAATGAGGCCTTTGTTAGCATGGCTGAGGAACTTGGTGATCATATCCTTAAGGTAAGGCCTCATTTGGAGTCTAAAGTTCCTCAGAAGTTTCCCTCTACAATGCATTATTTGTGCACTCTGGTGGATCTAGTTTTGAATAAAGAGCCTGTTGTTATGGCCACACCAAAAGATCCTGCAGAAGAAACAACAAGAGCAAGGGCTACCATTGTTAGGAAAATTTCAAGTTTTGAGGCCTTGCTCCAAACATTGAAAGATGAGCTGAAGAAAGTGGATCAAGCTTTGAACATGTGTGCAACGCCAAACGCCATAATAAGAATCAAAACTATAGCAAAGGATAATGAAGTGTTGAAGGAAATGAAGGATGAAACACTTGGGTGTGCAGAGAGGTTAGCCCTGGTAAAACAAAAGTGTGAGGCCCTTACAACAGCCCAAGATCCACACAAAGATAGGATCAATGAACTTGGGAAACTTATAACGCAAAAAATGGACTTCATGGAGGGAATGGTCTCAAGTATGGAAAATATTGTCCAAGTGTTGTAGAATGAAAAGGAAAAGATCACTCAGGATGAAATGGATGCCATAGTGACAGACATTCTAGAAAAAGACAGGGAGCATGCTAAGTGACTGACAGACCTTGGAGGCAGAACTCAAAAATGAATATCTAGAGTTAGTCTTTCCTGAGGAAAAGGGTACTACAGAGTAAACTTCATTCTTTTGTACAATTCTTCATTCATTCCTTATTCTTTATTATTGGAGACATAAGAAGGAATTACCCATTTTCGGGGTGAAATGTACTTTAGTGTGGGGTAATTTTGATCAGATATCATATTTCTCTAAGGTGAATGCACATAAAGGATGTGTGCACTTGAGCAAGGTGCATTTAAGGGCATCAAAGAATAGCAGAATAAGCACACCAGAACACTTTGAATTCAGGACTTAGCCATTTTTGGATAAGGGATATTCTTGGAGATATCGTGCTAAGCACACAAAGACATGAAGACTTGTGGTCCACACAATGGTATTTTGGGAACAAAACAACTGAGTGTCATGCATAGTTTAGGCTAATAATAGGATTTCTACTTAGAGTTAACTATAGGAAGTCTATTCTTAAGAGCACTTGCATGTTGTGCATCCTTTTGTAAAGGCACATGGCTATTATTAGCATGTGACCTATTTTGAGAAGTGCATGGGTGGTGAAGGGAAAGTCCCCACCCCTATATATATATGTATTGATTTACATGGTTTAGTATGTGTGAATTATGTGTAGAGTTATGTTGTTGGTTTTGTCACGTGCATGACTCATGGAGATACTTATGTAATGTATGAAGCTTCTTTGTTTTTCAATATTTAATACAATGGTTCATATTGGCTGGATAATGGTGTTGAACATGACTGAATCTGGTTCTTGCATGGTAAATCTTGTTATAGTCATTGTTTAGTTCATCTTACATATACTCTAAGATTTAGATCTGGTTTATGCATTGTGTTGTTTACTATTAGTAATGAATCTGAATACCTATATGCACCATCATGCTAACATTCTATACAAACAACTCTAAAGAGGGACCTGGTGCCTTTGTGTGCTTCGGGTGAGTGCTCAGCTCAGTCTGAGTGATGTGCCAGCATGTGACTGGGTTATTCATAGTGAATTATAGGCTACATCAATTAGATATATATGCAAACTAGAAACCAAAACCAAATTTATTTCCGAAATATAATCCTCTTAAACACTACCTCAAATTGAGCAAAGATGAAAGGGAGATAGAAGAAATACATATAACTTACCAAAGAATAACCTCCCTTGATGTTGTAGTTGTGCTCACGATGATTGGATAGAATTATTTTCTTCAGATTTGTGGAAGTAAATGGACAACAATTCCTCTATGTGTATTGAAGAATGCTTATGTATGCTTGATAAATTTGTAAATGGATATTAGAGAGATTTTAAGGTATTTTAGCAGTACTTTGTTATGATTTCTAAGGATTTCTTCCATGGATGATGGCATGCTAGTTTTTAGTTTTTAGAATAAGAAATGGAGGAATGGAATATTGCCAAGTAGATGGAAGATCAACTTTATAGTAACCCTGTTAGTATTGAATGAGAATATAGAAGAGTATAGATGATTATATAATTAGAAAATTCTAGTATTATGGAGAAATATCCATTGAATTTAAAATTAAATGGATAAAAGTATAAAGTTATAGAGGTTTCTAAATTAGAAGCTTCTCAAATAAAGGAGGTGGGATTAATTCTAGAATTATGGAGAAATATCCATTGAATTTAAAATCAATGGAGAAGAGTAGAAAATTAGAGAGGCTTCTAAAATTAGAAGCTTCTAGAAAAAGAGGAGGTGGGATTAATTTTAGAATTAGAAGATTCTAGAATTATGGAGAAATATCCATTGAATTTAAAATTCAATGGAGAAGAGTATAAATTTAGAGAAGCTTCTAGAATTAGAAGCTTGTAGAAATAGAGGGGGTGGGATTAATTCTAAAATCAGAAAATCTAGAATTATGGAGAAATATTTGTTGAATTTAAAATTCAATGGAGAAGAGTAGAAAGTTAGAGAGACTTCTAGAAAGAGAATCCTCTAGAAATAGAGGAGGTGGGATTTGTATGAAGAGAAAAATCACAGTGAATGAAAGATAAACAATAAACAATACAAACCTTCCAGTAACCTTCCAATGCAAACCTAGGTAAGATTGTAGAAACTTTTTCTATGGAACCTTGTAAATGAATGTGGGTGCTCTTGAATGTTCTCCAAATTTGACTACAAATGCTACAAACACAAATACTTTAGAAAGCTTCAGAATGCAAATTGACAGAGTTTATTTGCAAACAATTCAGGAGGATTTGTAAGAGAGTAAACTTGCAATTTATAGAAGAAAAAGTGGTTGGAAGTTGGTTGAACACAGTTGAATGCACATGCTAAAATAACATTGGAGGAAGTTAATAGTAGTGTCAGGGCATTTAGTGGCAGTAATGGATTTAATTGCAGAAGTTACATCTCGGAAGGTGGTTGTACGTGCGATTCAATTTCCCCCACCTTTCTAGGATTCTAGAAGTGCAATTAGCTAGTATGAGGATGTGGAGTCCAAGTGGAGTCCAAGTGGTTGTTAACTGAAATAGGTAGAATTAAATAACTAAATTTAATTGGTATTTAATTGTGAGGAGATAATTAACTATTTAAATAAATAAATGTTTAATTATATTAGCTAGAAGGTGTTAGGAATTAATTTAATTAATTCCAAGAGAATGTTATAATTAAATTAATTAAATTAAATTAATTGTGAGGAGATTAAATTTAATAAAAATGTTTAATTATGTTAGCTAAGAGGATGTTAGGAATTAATTTAATTAATTCAAAAGGCATGTTAGAATTAAATTATATTAATTCCAATGGTAGGAATATAACTTAGGTAATAGAATTAATTTTAATTAATTCTAAAGGGGAATATTTGAATGATGAAATTAATTTACAATTCCAAAGGGGTGTACATTTGGTGAAATAGAATTTATTTAATTAATTCTAATTAGATAGAAGCGGGATAGAATATGTATTGCCCATTATTATAACGTGCCACTATGTATTTTTTAGGGTGTCTACATTTTGCCCCTCTTTAAAGTGCTATTGAAAAGTAATAGTGCTTTTAAAGATAATAGACGCATGCAGATTGACAAACAAAAAATTGTGAAGCTTCAAGATGCCCCAGCAAGCAGAATGGTAGAGGAATTCCCCCTCAAGTGGTGGATAATGTAGTAAGGAAATGGAAATCTACTTAATAGGAAGGAATAGAAAGGATTGGAACAAGGATGGTAAAAAGGAATGTGTTCGTAGCATGGGTGTTATTTGGAGAGTAATTTTTTAGAGCAACTTGATTTTTGTTGTTGCACAATAGAGTTGTCACCATGATTATGAAAGAATCAAGATGGTTAACCCAAATTCGCATAAACAAACACACACAACAAAGAAAAGATGAAAAGGAAAAAAACCCAATATACAAAGTAGGTGTCAACATCAAGGTTATAAAGGAACAAAGATGTGATCACAGTACTTGTAAGTGGTCCAAAAAGAGTAAACATCAACAATGTAATACAAATTTCAAAAATAAGACAATCAAATATGCCCCTAATGCGTGCCACAATGATGATTAAGTAGATACAAATGCTCCCAAATGGGAATAGGATCAAACTAGAAGAGCGGAGTTAAAGTGACTCCTTATGAAACTCTTGTTGAATCCGGTGTGCAAATGATCAAAGTTGAAATTACCCAGGTGAAGTTATATCACAAAGGAAAAACAATTGTGTGACTTGCCCTAAGTAGAGTTAGCATACCATGCAAAGGGAGGAAAGTGATAGTTGTAAGATTGGCACGAGCACTAGAGTAATGGATAAAAGTATGATGTTTATCAAGATTGTATGGAAATGTTGAATGATTTACTTTAAGGGTTTTCAAATTGTATGATTTATGTGCCAAATGAATGGTTGTTTGATTTTTTTATTATTTTTTTATTGTTTTGATTTTTGAAATATTTGATTTTTTAGATTTTCGCAAGTTTGGAAATACAAATGCAAATAAAAAATTAATAAATTACATGGCTTAAATAAACCAAGAGGAAAATGCAACACGTGCAAATTACAAAAAGATATAAAATAAGCAATAGAAAGAAACCCAATATGAACATGAAGGAACCACACCAAATTTATACGTGAACTAGGATGTGAATAAATTTCTTGGAATTGGTCCATAGTAAAGATAAACAAAGTAAAACACAATGAAAAACTGAAATAATAAACAACATCGTCACAATGTTAACAAACTATAACAATACAATACAACGTGTAAAAATGACATTAATGACACTTTGAATGTGTTACACATTGAAGAACTATAAATATTTGAATGCCCCCAAGCGATAGCTTAGCACGCAAGATGATTGGATCGGGTTGAAGAGTGGAGTGATACTTAGATACTCCAAAAGATACTCTTGTCAGATCCCATTAAAGTTTGATACTGTATTGGATTAAAATGTAAAATCCAAATGTGCCCCAAGTAAAGTTATATTGCGAAAGGGTAAATGAGTTCCTCGAGCATAGATATACACCATGGGTAAGAAATATGAGTATGATTTGGAACAATCATGAGGAGTGCCATCAAATGGAAAAGTTTTTGAACTGTGATATCCAGATGCTGAAATTTTGTCATACATTATCTGAATGTTTTGATTATGACAGTTTGAAATATTTTTGGAGTTGTAGACAATTTTTTTTTGTTGGAGGTGAACAAGTTTATTGTTTTTTCTTAAGTTTTATGAGACATTTATGAATTTTTTTTTTATTTTACAACTCGGTAAAAAGGTACAACTTGAAAGTAGGTGCAAATAATTAAAAGCATTCCATTCCATTGGTAGAAATGTAGATGATAAAATGATAGGGTATTTCACTCCACTCATGGCTCCACGCAACTAGGAAGATGCAAGGGCTCATCACCGAGATCCAAGAAGGACATGAAAATGAGATGAACAGTGATATGAAAGGTGAAGATAATGGATACGAAGACAAAAGGTGTAACAATGATCCATGTGAGGAAAGAAATGCAATTCATCTCCAGTCAAGATTACCTGACCGATTACAAGATGTTAGGAAATAAGAGATAAAATATGCGGAATAATCCCTCACAGAATCGCAATAGTAGAAACTAATATGCAGAAAATATTACAGATCTCAAATAAAAGTGCAGAATAAAAATAACACAACACAAAGAGACAATATTTAACGTGGTTCACCCAATTTGGGCTACATCCACCAAGAATCACTTGCTCAGATTTTATTACAAGCCACCACTCTCTCAATACAATACCCAGATCTGTTTGGAGCTATGCTCAACAAACTCTACAGAATTCACACCGAATTCACACACATCTACAATGTTACATCATACATTCTATCATATGCATAAAACCATATAAATAGACAACTTGCTTAAGCAGTTTTACAAAACCATGGGTATCAAAACCATGGGCCAAAACCATCCCATAAACCTATGGGTCAAAAACCTTCCCATATGAGAAAAGAACCCTGATATATCGGCCATTTTAAGGCCAAAAATTTATGAAAAATTCTTGGGGGCTGTGCCCCCGAACCCCTGCTACTGGGGGCTCCACCCCCGGACCCCCTCTCGGGACCACCCGGCCCCAAACCCCGACAGGCGAGGATACTATGTAAAGTGTACAGTACTCTTAGTGTACAATATTCAACACTTTCACACATGAAAACAAGCTCCACAACCTAACAATCTCCCACTTGGAGACTATTTTTCCTCTGAGCAAGCTTCTCAACCCTTCACTAGTTTCCGTGAAGACCAACCAAAGCTGAACACAGCTTCAATTTTTCCCTTGTGACCACCTTGGTCATCATGTCTGCAGGATTCTGACTAGTATGAATCTTCTCCAGCTTCAACTTCTCTTCCTCCAAAGTTGTCCTGATGAAATGGTACCTTAACTGTATATGCTTCATCCTAGAGTGGAAAGCAGAGTTCTTAGCTAGGTGTATAGCACTCTGACTATCACTATGTAGCTTAATTTCCTCCTGCTTATGCCCCAACTCCTCAAGCAATTGTTGTAACCAAATCATCTCTTTGCTTGCCTCTGTGGTAGCAACATACTCAGCCTCTGTGGTTGACAAAGCCACCAGCTTCTGTAGTCATGAAATCCAGCTCACTGTTGTCCCACCTACAGTGTAAATATAACCTGTCATGCTCCTCCTGCTGTCTACATCTCCAGCCATATCTGAATCTACATAACCACGTAAAGTGGTGTCTGATCCACTATAGCACAAAACTGTCCCCATGGTCCCTCTCAAATACCGAAGGATCCACTTTACTTCTTGCCAATGCTCTTTACCTGGATCACTCATAAATCTACTCACAGCTCCCACTGCATGGGCAATATCAGGCCTAGTGCACACCATAGCATACATCAAACTGCCAACTACTAATGAGTAAGGTACCTTGGACATCTGGTTTCTCTTCCTGCTCTGTCTTGGGACACTGCTCCTTTGATAACTTGAAATGGCCTGCCAAAGGAGTCCCAACCGGTTTAGCATCCTACATATTAAACCTCTCCAAGACCTTCTTAATGTACTCTTCCTGAGATAAAGTCAGCTTCCATTCCTTCCTATCCCGAGATATCCTCATACCAAGGATTTGTTTGGCTACCCCCAAATCCTTCATAGAAAAGGATTCACTTAGCTGCTTCTTGAGTACTTTTATTTCCTGCATGTTTTTACCTGCAACCAACATGTCATCAACATACAAACACAGGATAATATAACTTCCATCCTCAAATTTCTTTATATACACACAATGGTCAGAATGACATCTAATATAACCTTGCTCCATCATGAAGCTATCAAACTTCTTATACCATTGACGTGGAGCTTGTTTCAGGCCATACAAGCTCTTCTTCAGTTTGCACACCATCTCCTCTTTACCTTTGACCTCATAGCCCTCTGGTTGCTGCATATATAGTTCCTCCTCCAAATCACCATGGAGAAATGTAGTCTTTACATCTAACTGTTCTAAGTGCAAGTCTTCTGCTGCAACTATTCCAAGAATAGTTCTAATAGAAGTCATTTTTACTAGAGGAGAAAAAATCTCATCAAAATCTATACCTTTTTTTTGTGCAAACCCCTTGACCACCAACCGAGCCTTGTATCTTTTCTTTCCTCCTTTTTCCTCTTTGAACTCTAAACACCCACTTGTTCTGTAATGCTCTTTTGCCTTCTAGGTAGCTTCACCAAATCCCAAGTCTGGTTCTCCATGAGAGACTGATGCTCCTCATCCATGGCTTGCTCCCACTTCTTCCTGGCATCTACCTGCATTGCTTCATCAAAGCTCTTTGGCTCTCCACTATCAGTGAGTAATAAATAATAAAGAGAAGGAGAAAAACGTTCAGGTTCTCTTCTTACCCTAGAAGACCTCCTCAATATAGGAGTTTGGGGTTCCTGTTGAGGAGGTTCCTGAACTGATTCATGTGTCACTTTCCCATCCGGAAGATCCTCTACCACTGCATATTCTTTCTTGGATTCTTCCCTATTTTCCTGCAACTGTTGCTTATACATGACTTTATAATTAAAGACCACATCCCTAGATCGAATGATTTTCTTGTCCTTAATACTCCAACATTTATATCCAAAGTCATCACCACCATAACCAATGAAAGTACATTTTTCTGATTTAGCCTCTAGCTTGGTCCTATCATCCTTGTCTATATGAACAAACACCTCACATCCAAAGACTCTAAGAAATGAATAATCAACTTTCTTACCATACCAAGCCTCCTCAGGTATGCCTCCATCCAAGGCACTTGAGGGTCCTCTGTTTATCAAGTACACAGTTGTGCTCACCGCTTCTGCCCAAAAAGAAAGAGGCAGTCCTACATGTAACCTCATGCTCCTAGCACGTTCCATTATTGTTCTGTTCATCCTTTCTGATACCCCATTCTGCTGCAGAGTTCCTGGAACCATTTTTCCTATGGATTCCATTCTTAGAACAATAATCATCAAATTCATTGCTGCAATACTCCCCTCCATTATCTGACCTGAGACATTTTAGCTTAAGACCTGTTTCATTCTCTACCAAGGCTTTCCATTTAACAAAAGTGTCAAATACATCATATTTGTTTCTAATACAATAAACCCAAACTTTCCTTGTTGCATCATCAATAAAAGTAACATAATAACTTGAACCCCCAAGAGATGATACCTGAGCCGGCCCCCACACATCAGAATGTACCAGCTCTAACTTACTCTCTTTCTTTGTAGGTCCAACCTTGAGAAACCTTACTCACTTCTGTTTCCCATATATGCAGTTCTCACATAACTCCAAACCTATTTCTGTATATCCAGGAAAATTCTTCTTTATGATGTCCATGCCCTTATGGCTCATATGACCAAGCCTATAGTGCCATAATGTTGTATCTACATCTGAAGCCACAAGATTACAATCATTAGTACTATCAGTGGTTAAATACAAGGTTCCAACCTTCTTACCTCTTGCCACCACAAGAGCACCCTTGGTAACCTTCCAAGAGTCAGCTGTAAATATCACAGTACAACCATCACTTCCCAATTGCCCCGCCGATATCAAATTTCTCCTTAATGTAGGCACATGTCTGACATCCTTCAATAGCCATGTATTCCCATTCTGCATCTTAACCTGAACAGAACCTTTTCCAACTATACTGCAAGGCTCATCATCACCAAGAAAAACATGCCCAAAATCCCCTTGAACATAATCAACAAAATAATGCCTATGTGGAGTAGCATGGAAAGAAGCCCCTGAATCTAAAACCCAAGATTCAGTAATATTATGCAAAGAAAGAATCAAAGCATCCTGACATACATTACCCGATGCCACATTTGCCTCCTTGTTTTCTTCCTGTTGTTTCTTCTTATCCCGAAGCTCCCAACAGTCCTTCTTTGCATGCCCAGACTTTCCACAGTGCCAGCATACTATCTTGCTTTTGGATTTTGACCTTGCCCGATCTTTTGATTTTCCACGGTTTCCTCTATTCTTCTGTCTCCCTCTAGTTTCCACTGTCAAAGCATTCCCTGAAGTAGAAGATTCCCCAGAGCTTTTTCTTCACATTTCCTCACTTAGAATCACCCCTACAACATCCTCAAACTTCAACTTCGAGTTAGCTGGAACCGAGTTGCTTACCACCATTACCAGGCTATTCCAACTCTCAGGTAAAGAGCACAAAATTAATAAATCCCTAACTTCTTCATCAAATTCTATTGTAACCGAAGCTAGCATATTCACAACCGTATTGAAATCATTTAAATGATCTGCTACTGAACTATTCTCAGACATCTTCATATTAAACAACTTTTTCATTAAAAATATCTTATTAGAGGCAGAGGGTTTTTCATACAAATTCCCTAATGCATCCATTAGTTCTTTTGTAGTCTTTTCCTTTGAAACATTAAATAATACCGAAGATGCAAGACACAGCCGGATCGTTCCAAGTGCCTTCCGATCCAACAAATCCCATTCTGCATCTGTCATACTCGAGGGTTTGTTCACCTTCTCAGACAATGGAGTATAAAGATCCTTCTGATAAAGGTAATCTTCCATCTGCATCTTCCAAAGACTGAAATTCTGCCCGTTGAATTTATCAACCCTAGATCTTCCATCATCTGCCATAGCTCCCACTCAAGCTAAAACTTTCCCTGCGATTCAACACTTCAGCAAACCAAACCAGGCTCTGATACCAATTGTTAGGAAATAAGGGATAAAATATGCGGAATAATCCCTCACAGAATCGCAACAGTAGAAACTAATATGCAGAAAATATTACAGATCTCAAATAAAATTGTAGAATAAAATAACACAACACAAAGAGACAATATTTAACGTGGTTCACCCAATTTGGGCTACGTCCACCAAGAATCACTTGCTCAGATTTTATTACAAGCCACCGCTCTCTCAATACAATACCCAGATCCGTTTGGAGCTATGCTCAACAAACTCTACAGAATTCACAGCCGAATTCAAAACACATCTGCAATACTTTTCATACATTCTATCATATGCATAAAACCATATAACAACTGCTTAAGCAGTTTTACAAAACCGTGGGTATCAAAACCATGGGCAAAACCTATCCCATAAACCTATGGGTCAAAAAACTCGCCCATATGAGAAAAACACCCATTTCCCGATATGTCGGGTTAATTTTTCGAGGCCAAAAAAATTGCTTTTACGCTTCGCCCCCGAACCCCCGCTGACCCGCTCACCCCGGCATGAAAAGTGTAAGTACCTTAGTGTACACTTCAACACTTGTACCACACATGAAAATAGGCTCCACAACCTAACACATTTTTATCATTTACTATTTTTGACATTAGGTGAACACTTTCTTTTTACTACTTGAGAGAGTTACACACATATGACATTAATGATTTGTCTTCATAACAAGACTTTGACTAAATTTTCCTTTTCTTGGAGGTTCATCCTTTGATAACAATAAGTAACCTTGAACAACAATTCAAGCACAAAGGATTTATTAGAAATTAGTTACCCCTACTTTTTACAGGAACCCCTACATGTTGCCCATTCCATTAGTAAAAGGCAAGGTCTCAACATTATTCAGAAAAAATAGGTGAGTGAGGGCACTCCATTCCCAGTAGTCTCATACTACCTAATAAGTATGGGCTTATCACCATAAGATGTGAAAGGGAAAGATAGTATTAAATTTTATAATTTTTTTGTATTTTTTAGATAAAATCAGTGCTATGTATTTGACATGATTTAAATTAAGAAGGAACATATGTTTAACAACAATCTCAGCCTCTATGTGACTTAGGATGCACGGGTTCAACACCGTAGATTGAGATGGGTGGTCAAAAAGGATTCAGAAATGTTTAGTGAATTTCTATTAAAAAGAGATCTTATTTGAAAGGAGGATTTTTCCATGAGTCACTTCAAGATTTAAACTATAGGTAAAAAGATTGAAATGGTAGAGAACCATGTCCCTCTTGAGACACACAATGACCAAGATTTAGAAATCAAGGTTATCATGTGTAATAGGTGTATTCGTAAGGTGACCTATATGACATTCAATGGCACTATGATTAAGGTATCTACCAATAGATGTAATGCCTAACATTATTTGTAATGGGACACTTTGCATTAACTCTAATTGGAAAACATTGCTCTAATATGGAGTATGATTATCTTTTTGTGATTTTTGAGTTTTCTAAATTCTTAGAATCAAGGTTTGAAATGGAATCTTAAGAAAAGTTTCACTAAGATGTTTTATTGAATTTGAAATTGTACCACACACAGATACAACACTTAGTGTAGATGATAACGAAGTCTAGATGGAGTCAAAAGATTCGATAAGTCCTTGAAGTTGATGCTTCTGGAATGGACATGAGGTCAAGTCAAAGGAGGTAAAAAACCCCAAGTTATGCATAAGTCCTGTAGATTTGAGCAGTTTGGTGGATAGGATCCAATTGAAAGATTGAATCTAATTTTGATAGGTCCTATATAGACCTTGGGCAGAGTAAGATCAAATTGCTAATAATGTGTGATTAATAAGTCTTCGATGAGATCAAAAGGCAATGACCTGTGCGAATAAGATTGTCATCCAAGATTCTTGAGATACATATTCACCTCATGAGTGAAATGCCTCATGAGGAAAGAAGAATAGGGCCCTATAGAGTATTTTTAGGTCAAGTTCCTTGTAATTATTAGAAAGGAAATAGTTCAATGTTTCTCCTTCTATTTTGTGAATTAGTTGATTTTTATGAGTGAGCATTTACGAATTAAATCTTGTAAATCTGTTTTCATAAGGATATTCATGAGCCCAAATCACTTCAAAGAATGTCGCATTTAATATCTTGATAAGTAGGAATCATCGTTTGATATTCCTAATGTCAGGATGGATCATGTGAGGTATAATTGGACATTAAGGTTGCGGTGTCGCATGTCCAAGCTTGTTTTTAGTTTTTGTAATTAGAGATGTTAGGCATAGGAGTTGGAAAGGAAATTAAAGGAATGATCAATGGGGTTTGACGATCTTCAAACCCTCTTCTAGATGTTAATTATTGGAGAGTCTTGAATAAAATTAAAGTTACCTTAGGTGTTATCCTTCCCAAAACATTGTTTAATGTCTGTCACATAGGAATTAAAAATATGTAGAAGAAATGGATTGGTTTTAAGGAGGGAAATAATTGACAATTCATCATGATCTTGTAAAATGTCAATATGAATTTCAAGTGGGAATAAGTAGAACTCTTATTTGATGGTGTGGAAGTTGAATACGTCATTTTTGTAAGAGCTTTTCCATTCAAGATCTACATGATTATCTCCATCGAAATAATTAAGTCTTGGACATAGTTCTTAAAACATGTACATTTATCAGTTGAGTGGTCATAATGTGATGAAAGTCACAATATGCATGAGGTTTATACATTGTTGTAGCACCATTAGGTTATCCTTCAATCCAAGGTTACGTTCTAAGGGGATATTTTATATTGCCCAACCACTCAGTTGATGAAAGACACTAAAGAGACTTTCACCGAGTAGTGTAAACTTACGTTTAACTTTACGGCACTATAGTGTCTTGGCTATGTTGTATAAGATTGTATTACACATGATTGATTGGGCATGTATGTTTATATATTGTGAATATTCGTGACACCAACAGTCATGACATTGCATTGCGATTGATAGTACCAAGATTCATCATGAGAAATTCTAGTATGGTGATTTTTGCGAGTGAGGTTTTGGTGGAAAATTGTTTGAGACCAACTTAATCTAAGAGGTCCCATGCAAAGGTAATGATAGATTCCTTTGAAAGGTGTAAGAACCAATCAAAAATTCATCCTCCTATAGATTAGGAAAAATAAACAAGAGAAAGCCTCGTGGTATATGCCACTTCATGAAGCTTGCTATGGTAACATTATGTTGATATGTTGTCTTGGATCAATTTTTAACTTGTATTTAAAATCCATTTTGGGTGTCTCAAAAGACTTGGGAAGGGTATGCCATAATATTTTCATATAAAAGGTTATGAAACAATTCATCAAAATTGAATTGTTTGATGTATGTTTCTACATTACCCAATGTGTCTTTCATCATTTGTGCCATTCTTGTAAAAGGTGAATTGTATTTGTACACCTTTGGAATAAGCCTGCAGTTGCAAAATGAAGAGTGTACAATAACCACCTACAAAAATAAGATGGGTCCTATAATAATGGAAATGCATTAGAATTTCACCTGAGGTAGGTAATGAGGATAAAATCAATACATGAAGCAAAAACATACTATTTGATGTTTAGATCGAAAAAGCGTATTTGATTTTGAAATGGATACACGTAAAAGCATGATAGTAATTAAGTGTAAGAGGGAAGAAATGTTAATATCCCATAATAAACGAGAAGGACAATTCATGGTCACAATTTCTAAATCACATTTCCACAAGTTGAAGAAAGCCCATTATTTCATGCTCGTTGTTACTTAAATGTGAATCTAAAGTTAACTAAAAAACATTCTAAATTTCCATACCTTTGAAAAAAAATGCCGAAGTGTTAGAATGAAATACAATCACATAATTTTTCATAACATCTAAATACAAAAAAGGGTATTTTTCACTAGCATATATCTTTTCAATACCTTTCCATAAAAAAAACATGAAATCATTCATAAGTTAAAGGCTCACTAACAAATGAATTTAAGAATTCCGGAAGATTTCATGGATGAATTCAACAATCTCATGAAGATAAGTATGAAAATGTTTGTTGAATAATCCCCCGATAACAATGGTTTTTTAATTTTTTGAATGATGTCACCTGAGATGTAAAATTTTTTACTCTTCTTCAAAGTGTTTGTTTAAGGAAGAAGAACAATGAACATAAAGAAAGATTTAAGATCACAAAATGATAACTAAACATGAAAGAAATTTATAAAATCTTAGACCTCACCAATCTCCAAAATGTATGCAGAGAAAAATCACAGTGAATGACAGATAAACAATAATTACAATGCAAGACCTTCATAAGTAACCTCCTCTAATGCAAAAATCGTCTACTATTGTAGAGATTTATGTACTTTGGAACCAATGGAATAATATAATGTAGCTTACATGAAGATGGTCTTCTAAATTTAACTGACATTGTCTTACCAAATGAAGATACTTTGGAAAAGTGTCTAACCCGTAAATTGACAAGTTTATTTGCAAAAGAGATCCTCACATATGATGACATCTATGTAAGAGCAGTAAGCATGCAATTTCTACAAGCCTAAAAGTCTTCTAAGAACTTGGTATTGAACACGTTGATATGGCACCTAAAAATTTTATTGGAGGAAGTTAGATTAAAATAGAGGCATTTAGAGGCAGTTGGATTTTAATTGCAAAATGTTGCATCCGGGAAGGTAACCTGAAGGTGCAATTTCAATTTCCCCACTCACCTTAGAAAAGGATTCTAAAAGTGTAGATGCCTAATATGAGGATGTGGAGTCCAAGTGGTAGTTGAAAAATGGTCAAATTAAGATAACTAAATTTAAATAGTATTTAATGAACCATTTTTTAATGTGCCAGAAACTGCCTTAACCATTTCCATAAAATAAATGTTTAATTATATTAGCTAGAAGGTGTTAGGAATTAATTTAATTAGATCCAAGAGAATCGTATACATTAAGATTAAATTAATTAATTTTAAGTGTGAGGATATGGATGAACCATTTAACCCATAGACTTAGACACGTTTAATAAAGTGAGCTAAGATGGATGAGAGAGAATTACATGATTGAAAAAAGTCCAAACACATGTGTAGTAACTGTACGCCGGATATTAATTCGACATGGCGTAGCGGGTATAGCTGCAGGTAAGTTGAATGGACATTTTAATATAGGGTCTATCCGTGGACATCATATTGAATGATGAAAATTATTTTAGTTAACTTGTAAAGGGATGTACTCTAGTGAGATAGAATTACACTCAAAATTAGATTCTAATTATAGTAATAGAATCGTAGCATCCAGAATATAGTATCTAAAATACTAATTTTTGTAAAAAATGGACAAGTAGTTTAAGCTTATATTAGGAGTTACACTCAAGTGATTCATATGGACTTGGTTTTTTTTAGGGTAGGTGTAGAGTACGCCGATAGGTAGATTATTAGTCCGGTTAGTGCCCACAATTTGGAAAGGGGTTAGTAATAATTGATATATATGATTAATTCCTTATAATCAAGATGAGAAGTTGCATAATGATGACTATCTAGTCTTAGGGGATGGATTATTATTTTAGTATTTTTTTTGAGTAATATTTTATAGGGATTTATGATTTATTTCCGTGAAAGTGGTATGAAAACATAAAGAAAACAGAGCACTTTCCGTTTGCTAACTTCATCAAAAAATATTGAAATCAAATAATTTTTTTTTGAACATGTATATAATTTCACCTGACGGTTGGGATGGTATAAGGATATTGTGAGACTTACATTTTGATAAGTGAAATCTACAGGTAACTCTTCCGCGTACCCGACCTCCCGAGGTCGTGCCGAGACAGCCGGTGGGGATGGAATATGCGTGGGATGCAGACAAACTAGTTAGGCAATCTAATGTCTTCGACACGCACTAATGGAATTTGTGAATCTAAGGCAAAGAAGGCCCTTCTAACTTGGACTGGTGTGATAGATCGATCGGCAAGGATGACTGCTCGAAGGCTCCAATCAATATCGAGCTCTGGCGTGATTCGATCTATGGGTTGTGGAATACGTGGAAAATGACCTGGGATAGTTTCGTGTATGTCCCTAGATAAGGTCATATGGTGGATGGTGAAAACAATTGACTCTATGGATGATTCTCTGGCCTAGTCCAGAATTCTCTAGCTTCGTTAGCCGCTATATCTAGTAAGGACAATTGTTCGATGATGATGGGTGGAAGTGGAGTAGATCTGAATACTAACGTGCGTAGGCCAGTGTCTATATCTGATTGACTTATGGATTCGTTAGGCTGTGGGATTTGTGGATCACAACCGTAGACTCTTGGTTGTTGCGGTCCTGTTATGGTCATGTACGAAATCAAGTCCTAATCCCTAATATCCAGTAATCGTACGCTTTCTCAGCTTCTATATTCAAGACCAATAACTGTGTGATTTTCTCAGAATATCTCACAGGCGTTCGTGCAACCTGGATCCTTAAACTGGTATCTATGTCTGTGAGAGTGTCTCCTGCACCTGGCTGTGGGACCAAAGGATCACAACCAAAGGTTTGTTCTCTTTCGAACCCTTCTACAGTCATGTGAATGTTTGCCTAGGGTAATCTGTAGTTCGGTTGATTTGACCAAAACGTGTGTGCTTGGTCGTCTTCTATGTTTAACCCTCTCAACTGAGAACTGATCAGTTGTAAATCTGTTGTTGTTTGGAAGACTTGTATTCTAAGATTTTGGTCTATATCAACTATTGCTGTGATGAGATTGGGTTGAGGCACGATTGGCTCGAATACGTATTCCCTGGGCTCTCTAGGTCCCGTGATTGTCATGCAAAAGCAACAATGTAAACTAACTGTAACAAAATGAAAGTTAACTATTTGCAATATATCTATAGCATATATGATTTCTCTATTTTTGTATTTTCTGACGAACTATATGAATTTAAGAAAGCAGCTATTTAAAATATCTAGAAATAACAACTAAATAATAATTTAAAACAAACAAAATAACCGAGTGTAGTTATTTGTCCTGTGCAATTTGTAGATCTATTCTAAACAATAAAATAGCTTATCTAATCTATTTGCAAGATTCTCGATCCTACCTCAGAAGTGAGGAGTGAATCATAGTTTCTCAGAAACTATCAATCCCCACAGCTTCCCTGGCAATATCGAGAATAGAATTTACTGAAATAAAGCAATTAACTACTCTATTTGATATGATTCTAACTAGAACTTTGAAAGCTAGAACCTGGATTCCGCAGAACAGTGGCGAATCCGATGGTGTGTGTGATCTTGTCCCCTCAGTGTGATCTCCTCGTTCTTTCGTGTTCACGTGGATCCAGAAAAGCGTGTAATGCTAGCATCAACAGAAGTAGATATTGGGACAAAGGCAGCTCAGAATACAGACCGAATACAATGCGAGTAGGAGAGGGATAGCGCAAGAGTACAGAGCTTGGCTTATGCAATTCCTAGCGGGATTTATTGCGAGTCATGCAACATAAAGCGTCCAGAACCTGAAACTATCCTGTTTGAGGAGCAAAACCTGCAACTTTAATGGCTTCCTAAGCTATTCTACTCCAATGGATTGGATAAAACAACAACACTGGATATGTTTGCACAAGCTGGATATGTGGCTTACCAACAGCTACAATGAAACTAAACTAACTAAGCATGCACAAGATGGATTTGTGGCTTACTAACTTCTACAATGCTAACTAGATGCATGTGGCTTAATGAAAGAAAACTAAACATATGAAAATAAAAGTACTAAACTACTGAAATGAGAAATGATGAGGCAAAACTGAGGGGCCATTTGCTTGAGCACAAGCCATCTATTTATAGCAATTCATTCACCTAAAGATCAAAACCAAACTGAACTCTAAAACTATAAACAATGGCCAAACACTATTCCAGGGGACCAAAATCATAAATGCAAGCTCAAGGCCGTAAAAGAAAGCTGGTGAAACGTTGAATTTACGTGAGTCACGTAAAAATAGCCTTCTGGAAAACACGTAAAGGACCGCCGCTCTGAGCAGGGCGGCGGTTACAGGACCGCCGCCCTGAGGGCGGCGCACGACCGCCGCCCAGGCAGGGCGGCGGTTTCGTCACTGAAGAGAAAAAGGCCAAAAAAGAGAGGAAAAAAGGGAAAACAAAGGCACGCGGGGGCTAAGCGGGGCATGCGGGATGTTAACGCATACTTGGAGAGCTTTTCCGGATCCCGAACACCTTGCGAGGAGACCTGTATCATCATTGGGGCACTTGTCACGTTGTTCTGGCAGTACAGTACCTTACAATTTTGGGTACGTACATATTGCCCCCTCGGAGAAGCGTTTTAGCCATGAAGAGGCGTAAAACGGTGGGTCCGAGTATGGCAGTCCCGAAATGGGAAGTTAGAAGTTATACCTTACACGTCTGTGTGTTGAAATGACACCATCCAAAATTCCCGCTACCTGCAAAATGAAGAGAGAACTCAAGTGCAGATAGATACAATAATTTGGAAAATAAACGCTAAAATAATAGGGAATGAGAACGTACCATTTGTGCGGGGATAGGAACTTACCTCCATCAGCGCTCCAAACCTGTGAAAAGTCATTTTAAAATGAAACAGAGTGCTATATATATGAAAGTGGGCCCATTTTCCTATTCATTTGCGCGAGTTGATTTGATTGTTTTTGAGCTCTGGGACCCACGGTGACGGTTTCTTGCGTGAGTATAGTCGAAACGTCCGCAGCGAGATCGTGATCATGCCTCCACGTGCGGAACACCGCCCCGCTAGATCACAGGTTGGTTTTCTTCAATTTTGTGTTTTTCCCCCCTTTAATTTGAAATGCTAAATTTGTTGTAATGGGGGGGTCATTTTTGAAAATGCTAGTGTTAAAAGGTCCATCTAGGGGGGGCGCCTACTGGGTAGGCTCCGTTTTTAGGTTAAATGGTCATTTTTTTGCATGTTTTAGGCTTTTTTAGATTAAAAACCCGCGTGGGTTTTCGGACCACGACCGCCGCCTGACCGCTGGCCAGGGCGGCGGTTACATGACCGCCGCCCTGTTCAGGGTGGCGGTTACACGACCGCCGCCTTTAAGGCGGCGGTTACAAAACCGCCTCCCTGCTCAGGGCGGCGGTTTTGCACAGAATGCAAAAGGAGCCTTTTTTTGAGGTTGTGTTTGTATTTTTAGCATTTCTACGTGTTTTTATGACTTTCTCAGTATTGTTCGGATACTAACTTGCTCTGTTTTGTGTGTTTTTGGGTGTATGCAGGCGAGAGAGGAGTACATCAGATGGAGCAGAGAGAGAGAGTGTGATTGGCTCTCAGGGGTACTAGATGCCCTCTCACAGGATGAGGAGGACACACTTCAGAGGGCTGGTATACTGCGCATATCGCGCGTGCCCCATGTTGCACCATCTAGTCACATCCTTTGTGACTTATTCTCATACTGGGATGCAGATCGGAACACCTTCCAATTGCCAGGGGTCCGTGGTGAGTGGACCATTACATTAGAGGATGTCTACCGCATTCTGGGGGTCCCGATCATCGGGAGGTGACTTACATTAGAGACAGCAGGCTCACGGGCACAGATTGCACAGTGGGCAGCATATATGGGAGATGCAGTCATCTCCACGGGGTCGAAGAAGGGGGTGAGAGTTCGATCCGTTCCTTCTTTGCCCATCCCCTTACTTCGCTAGGCCATCATGGGGATCCTTGCCTCGAGATTGATCAGGGACAAGGGAGGTGACACATTATTATACTGCTGGGGCCCCATTATTGCACAAATAGAGGGGCATGGCCGGATATACGCCTGGGGCACAGATATTCTTGGGACCACCTACCATGATCTATACAGGGTGGTCCGTTTACAGGGGCAGTCACTGAGCCACCCGACTCTAGTCATGAGTTGGGTTATGAGCATTTCATCCCTTATGGCAGGGGTGTGGAGGTGGCAGATCCTGGAGCTATGAGGGCAGCCAGATGGACAGACATGTCAGTGCTTAGAGCACCTCATCAACCAGTTGCCTCCCTGACTACTGCCAACATGGAGGCGACACCGTACCAGCTCATGGCCGGCATATGGGGCGAGGAGACTCTTACCCTGATCTCCTGCTCCACCACAGGGCAGCTCATTGATCGAGTGGGACGAGTGGAGGTGCATCCCCTTTGGCCGAGTTCCTCAGCAGTTTGGCCTACCATACATGGGTATGCTTCCCCCAGTGGCGCCAGTTTACAGATCAGTTCGTGAGGCCAGAGGGGGGCCTAGAGGCCGAGGTTGGACAGTGATTACTCCTGGCATTCCCATTGCAGCCAGGAGGATAGTTCGTGCTAGAGGGAGAGCCGGTGCACCTCAGGCACCTTTGCTTCAGATTGCTGCGGGTCCTGCTCATAGCAGCGATGACCCTATTGATATTGACTCCGAGTCTGAGGAGTTTACAGAGGGAGGGACAGAGGAGGAGACCGAGGACAGTGATCCTGAGTGGCATGACACTCAGGATATTATGCAGGCAGAGAGGGCTGAGCAGAGCGCAGAGAGGGACACTCTAGTTTCAGAGGAGCCACTCTCTCAGGGCCATGGTGGAGAGGATGAGTCAGTTGCGGGGTGACACATTGCTCCCTGCCACAGGAGCAGCCCCTCAGTCAGCAGCGGCATCCGCGGCAGGTGCCGGCCCCAGCGACCCATCTTGGAGGCCTGGTGATCCGAGTAAGTTACCCTTTCTCCCTTTTAATTTGTTTATTTTAGGATCTCCTTAATTGCTCTCCTTAGTTGCTTTATCTTGTATCTTTTAGCCTCTTGTTTGGTTTCTAATTCGTGTTTCTCCTTTGTTTGCAGAGACTGTTGATGAGTGGCGGGATTTGATCCGCAGGGTATGTACTGATTCCCTGATGATCCCCATGGATAGGACCCGCGCAGAGCTGTCTGTGGATGCTGGGGAGCCCTCAGCAGCCGGTAGGCATACCGATGTCTTCGCTCCTATTTGGCACGTGGCCAGGATGGTGTCGACCCTTCACACTGAGTTAGCGGGCTATAGGACGGCTGAGCGCCTTATGAGGAGCCATTCTCGTGGTGAGACCGCGGCTGCCCCTCGAGACCCTGAGCCCTCCGTACATTCAGAGCGCCGGCGTAGCCGGAGTCCTAGGCGTGGGCGTGCACCTTCGGAGGGGTCGCGTAGGGATTGAGAGGCCTTTTGCTCTCGTGTATTTTGTATTATTATTCTTTTGTATATCACGGGCTCTTTGAGCGTTTTGACCATGCTTAGTGCATGATGGCATTGTATATAAACATTGATCATTTATATATATGCATTTGTTTTGGATCAAAATCTTGGCACTCATGGTTTCTTTTCTATTTCCAGTTTCTTGTATATACTACGATGTATGTTTATATGCTTTTTAGAATGTATGCAATGGAGAACAAATGATGCAAATGTTTACTTTCTTTTTGTGTTTTTCATGATGCTGATATATGATGATATGTAGATATAATGTGATTTTGAATCTTAGCTTCTGTAAGCAATTTTGGATACCTCATGTTTGTTTTGCAAAGTGATGAATATAACCAGTATGATGAACAGATTAAATTGCCCCACTCCTAACTCCACGCAACTAGTAAGATGCGAGGGCTCATCACCGAGAGCTAGAAAGGGCACAAGTTATGAAGTGTAGCTGAAATGATAGTGATGAAAGACAGACAAAGCTTTGGTGGAACCAAATTGGAAGCTACAAGCTTACTCTACCCGAGTGACTTCATAGTTTAGAATGCACTTGCTTTGCGGTTTATCTAGACTTAGATCCGTAGATGGCCACATAGTAGACAAAATCTGGGTTTTTAGGATTTTAACTCTCTTGGAATTTTGAACATCTGATTCATTTGTTTTTTTGACTCAAAGTTTGAAAGTTTGAATTGTTTGCGTATATGACCTTTTAACATTTATTTGTCAAGAGGACCCCCTACACTTTGCCCCATGCTACTAGTAAGAAGCGTGGGTTTATCACCATGGGCAAGGCATAGGCGAGTAAGGGCATTTCCATCCTTTCCCAACCCTACGTCACTAGTAAGAGACGCAAGCTCATCACCGAAGGTTGGTGGGGCAAGGAAATGTGTAAAATTAAAATTTTCTGTTTGATCAACGTTTGATTTGTTTATTTGAGTAAAATGTCAGTATGTGCTTATTTCCAAAGAGATATACATATGGGATAGATGTGACACCATGAAGCTTCTAGAATAGACCATAGGCAAGACACCTACCCTAAGAAGAAAATCAAAGTGAGAATAAACTTGCAGATCTTGGTATGGTTACCGTTAAGACTTCGTCATGTCTGATTTTATTTGATAAAAGATTCTGAGATATTTTGATGATATCATGAAGATGGAGAAATGATTAAAAGAGTTTATGCCAACAACATCATGAGTTTGTAATGAATTGCTTTGAGAATAGATTCCTTGATCACAATTGTGTGTATGAAACAAGGACAACATGATCTTACAATCTATATGAAGATGCAATGTAGAATAAATATATGCTAGTGCTTAAGCGCTAGCTAGAACTCCTTGAGGTGCAAGGGAAGAGACTGTTTCGCCAAATTCCTCACCTTCTAGCCATAAGAGGTATGCACCATTTTGATAGTCCTTCATGACTCGGTATGGGCTTAACCATTTGGGCCCAATAAATTCCTTCCTTCGCCGGTGATCGATCTGGCTGTCTAAACAAGATAACAACTAGATCACCTTCATATATGTCAGGAAAGTTCATCAGACCTTCTTTGTTATAAGCCATTCCGGGACATTCGATCACATTTAATGCTCTAACCATGTTCCTAAATCTAATAAACTAGTTTCATCTAGGCTTTCTAGGGTTGGGAAAGACATGCTTCTCTGTAAGTTGTCTTAGGGGTAGCTGGTGTCCAGAATATTGTAATGAATCATAGGTCAAAAACCTTTTGAATGTTCTGGGGATAATGCAGTGGGAGAACTACCTCTGGTAGGATGCTGCTCCCGTTTGGTGAACTAATTACCTGGAACAATGGGCCTCATTGGGCCACGCAATATAAGATTCACGAATGAAATCGCCACAAGGATATTTCACCGTTTTAATGAGGGCTGTGATTCAAAAGACCTTCAAGCCTTCTGTTGAACCTGTGAGGACTACAAGGACTCTACCGATGATGGCTTCATGTTTTGATGACAATGCAATTTATCTCCATTTATGAGCTTTCCCGTAAATCCACAAGTAACAAAATCTGATAATGTGAGGAGGTTACTCTGCAAATCGATTTGGTGAACATGATTCTTGTTTTTGATTCACAGTTTACAAGTAATGAATTTTTGCGATGACCTTTGTACATTTGGTCAAGAAGACCCCCTACAGGGTTGCCCCATGCTACTAGTATGGGTTTAACACCATGGGCAAACATAGGCGAGTGGGCATTTCCATCCTAGGAACCCTACGTCACTAGTAAGAGATGCAAGCTCAGGCCAAAGGTTGGTGGGGCAAGGAAATGTGTAAAATTAAAATTTTCTGTTTGATCAGAGATTAGTGACTTGGGCTTTGAGTAAATGGTCAGTAAGTTCAATTTCCAAAGAGACATATATATGGGATAGATGTGACACCATGAAGCTTCTAGAACAGACCATAGGAAGACACCTGATCCTAAGAAGAAATTTTAAAAGTGAGAACAAGCTTGCAGATCTTGGTATGGTTAGTTTAAGACTTTGTCATGATCTAGCTTTATTTGATAAAATGATTCCGAGATAATTTGATGATTTATCAATGAAAATGGAGAATACGATAATTAAAGATTTTATGCCAACAACATTATGATGAGATTGGACATGAATTGCTTTGAGAATAGATTCCTTGATCACAATTTATGTAAGAAACAAGTGGACAAAATGATCTTAATCTATATGAAGATGCAATGTAGATAAATATATAAGTAGTGCTAGCTGCTTATGCGTAGAACCGCTTGAGGTGCAGGGAATTGACTGTTTCACCAAATTCCTCACCTTCTAGCGTACATAAGAGGTATGCACCATTTCCATAGTCCTTCATGACTCGGTATGGGCCCAACCATTTGGGCCGGAATTTCCTTCCTTCGCCGGTCTTCTTGTCGATCCGGCTGTCTAGCCTTAGAACTAGATCACCTTCGTATATGTCACGTTCATAGACCTTCTTGTTGTACTGCCGGCACATCCGGTCAGCATAGACTCTATGTCGCTGTTCAGCATCTAACCTAGTTTCATCTAGGCTTTCTAGTTGGGAAAGACGTGCTTCTCTGTAAGCGTCTTCATCCAGGATCCCTTGTAATGAAATGCGAAGACTGGGTATTTCAACCTCGAGTGGGAGAACTGCCTCTGCCCCAAATACTAGTGAGAAAGGAGTTGCTCCCGTTGGTGTTCTTATTGAGGTTCGGTGGGCCCATAAGGCCGGATATAACTTCAAATGCCAATCTCGTTTGTTTTCTTTCACCGTTTTAAGGAGAATGGCTTTTAGTGTCTTGTTTGTCGCTTCAGCCTGTCCGTTGGCTTGAGGGTAATACAAGGAAGCCGTATGATGGCTTATCTTAAATTTATTGCATAGTTCGCGAACCTCTTCATTCTTAAAAGAAGTTCCATTATCGGAGATAATGATTTGCGGGATACCGTACCTGCAAATGATTTGGTTCAAAATGAACTTGGCGATTACAGAACCAGGTACAGTAGTAAGAGGCATAGCCTCTACCCATTTGGTAAAATATTCAGTGGCCGTGATTATAAAATTATGGCCATCTGTGGATGAGGGAGAGAATTTCCCTATTAAGTCTAGGCCCCATGTAGAAAAGGGCCATGGAGTAGCGATTGGTTGCAGAGCTTGTGCCGGCATGTGGATCTCATGGGAGAATTCTTGGCACTTATGACACCTGCGTACAAACTCTATTGCGTCATGTTCTAGAGTGGGCCAGAAATAGCCCATTCGATGTATTTTTCGAGCGGTGGCATGGCCACCGAAGTGGCCTCCACATATTCCACTGTGAGATTCATGGAGAATCTTCTTGGATTCTTCTGTGTCGACACATCTTAGGAGCATTCCATCGAATGCTTTTCGATAGAGCACTTGCTCTATAATGACGTATTTAGCTACGATAATACGTAACCGCCTTCTTTGTTGTGGTGTAGCTCCTTTTGGGTACGTATGGTCCATGATATAATTAATGATATCAGTGTACCAGGGACACTCAGAGATAGAGGGTCGGGTTTCGATGTAGTATACGCACTCATCTGGAAAATCTAAATCTACTAGATCACCTCCATCTAATGGGTTATCAGCTAACCAATCCGCAATGATTTGTCCCTTAACTGACTTCTGATTTACAAATGTTAATTCGAATTCTCCCATTAAGGTTATAAAACGTCCAGCCTTTTTAGACAAGGACCCTTGTGTGAGGAAAGTTCGTAAGTGGTCCGTTTTTACCATGACCCTTGTTTCTTGATTTAGCATATAATGTCTTAGGCGTTTAGTAGCAAAGACTATGGCAAGGCATTCTCGTTCTGCTTGTGTATAGCGTGTTTCATAGTCGAGCAGTGTTCGGCTAATGAAATAAATCACACGTTCTCTCTTGTCATCGTCCTCTTGGGCCAACATACAAGCTAACGAGACATTGGTAGCTCGTGAATATAAAATTAACGGGTGATCTAGCTTAGGTGGCATTAGCGTAGGTGGTGACAACAAGAAACGCTTAACTGCATCAAAAGCTTCATTACAATCTTCGGTCCAATCAATGCTATAGTATTTCTTGAGTAAATTGTTGATTGGATGAATGGCGAAGCTTAAGTCTGGGATGAATCTTCGGATTGCACCCAGCTTTCCGAGAAATGACCTGATTCCAGATTCATCGAAGGTGGAACCATTTCGAGGACAGCCCAAATTTTGGTTGGGTCAACATCTATCCCTCGTGACGATATGATGTAACCTAGGAGCTTCCCTCCTGTTACACCAAAGACGCATTTCTCTGGATTTAGCGTGACTCCGTATTCTATTAGGCGTGAAAGAATGACGCGGAGTACTTCCGGATGGTCACAACGCTTCTTGGCCTTAGCCAACAAGTCATCTACGTAGGATTCCATGATTTTATGAATTAGATCGTGAAATATATATGTCATAGCTCGCTGGTACGTAGCACCAGCGTTTTTGAGACCGAATGGCATAACAGCATAGCAATAGGTTCCCCAAGGAGTTATAAACGTAGTTTTAGCTTGATCTTGCTCAGATATTTTGATTTGATTGTATCCCGAGAATCCATCCATGAGAGACAAAAGTTCAAACCCAGCTGTTGCATCAACAATGACATCAATAGATGGTAACGGGAAGTCGTCCTTAGGACATGCTTTGTTGATATCTCGGAAATCTATGCAGATGCGTATCTTTCCATTCTTCTTGAGAACGGGAACGATGTTAGATACCCATTGGGAGTAGTCGACTGGTTTGATGAATCCTACCTGGAGGAGTTTTATTACCTCCTCCTTTACCATGAGAGCTACCTTGGGTTTCATGGGTCTTGATTTTTGTTTAACTGGCTTTGCATCTGATTTAGTGACGAGGTTGTGCACCGCAATGTGGGGTGCGACTCCTGTCATCTCCTTATAATTAAATGCAAACACCTTCTGATGTTCTTTGAGGATCCGAGTGTGTATTTCTACTTCTTCTGGGGTTAACGAGGATCCTAGTTTCAAAATTCTTGGTTCATCTTCTGTTCCGATGTTGACATCGATTGTTTCTTCGATCAAAGAGGCGTTACCCTCTTCAAACTCAGGTGGTGCTGGAGGTAAATCCAAATCATCCCCATTTTCTACTGCGTATATGCTAGGTTCCATTTGTGAGGGAAGATCCATCATGGGATTTCCGAAATAGGAAGACGAATGTGGAATTAAGGACAAATCTAGCATATGATAGGAGAGATGTAGTGCTGCATAGGCGTTTAAGTGATCCAAAGTAGCCATATCACTATCAACATGGTCTAGGATGGTAGATTCACTTCCGCTTGAAAGGGGATTTGTCATTGTTTTTATCAATGGTTCATCACGAATGGACACCGTGAAATGGGTATCTTCTAACTCATTGCTTGGAGTAAAACGTGATGCTGAAGTTGCTATTGAATCGGCGAGAAGATTTTTCTCTCGCGGGATTGCTTCAATGGATATGAAGTTAAACGCCTTGCTTAAATCTAATACGGCGTTTTTGTAAAGCTGCAAGTGTTCGGCTTTGGTTTCATATACTTCAGAAACTTGGTTTGCCACTAATTGCGAGTCTCCTAAGACTCTGATGTTATCAACACCAATTCTTTTGGCTAAGGTGAGGCCAAGGAGGAGGGCTTCGTACTCAGCGCCGTTGTTTGTGCATTCAAAATTTAGTTTAAAGGCAAATGGCAGGACTTTCTCTTCGGGCGAAGTAAAAATTATACCTGCCCCCGCTCCATAACGGCATTTAGCTCCATCAAAATGGAGAGTCCAATACTTAGCTGGGAGTATAGATGTTGGGGTATTTGCTGTGTTTACGCACTCTACTTCCACCATGCAGAGATCCTCTGCTGGAAGAGAACCAACACCTAGGGAATATCCTATGCCTACTGAATCAAATGGTAAGAACATTGGTAAATCTTGTTCTATTAACTCAACGATTTTTGCAGTAGTCCCTAATGATACCGTTTCTATAGTGTTAGCCTTATCTTTGGGGGTTGGGGTTGTTTTGGCTATGCTGATAGTTTCAAGATCCGTTGTAGGTACCAACTTCTCCTCTGGTTTTGCGTCAGTGGGTTTATTAAGTTGGTTTGTTGGAAGTTCAAATTCCGAGTGCACACCTGGTCTTTTCTTTAAGTCAGCTAGGTGTATATCGAAAGGTTTTGGATCACCTTTGGCTACAAATACCTTTCCTAGATGCAGGAATCTTACTTCTTGGAATAAAGTAGAAGGGATTGCCTTCATTCGGTGTATCCATGGTCGGCCGAGGATCATATTATAATTAGTTTCCCGATCTATAATATAAAACTCAGTCAGGATTGTTTTGGGTCCTAAGGTGACCGGTAGTATTATAGTTCCTATCGAAGTGGCTTTAAGGCTATCATAGCCTCTCAATGTATTTCGAGTGGTGGAACAGTTTGTTTCCCCATATCCTAGTTTTTGGAGGAAAGAGAAGGGGACTATGTTAACTGCGGCCCCATCGTCAACCATTGCCCGTTTTACGTAGTTATTATAAACCCATACTTGTAAGTGTAAGGCTGGATCACCTCGGCGTGCGATCTCAGCATCTGTAGGCATTTTACTTATTTCGAATATGAATTCGACATCCTTGTCCGGCTGCCCCGGAGGGTGGATATCAAAATCTACGTGATTTACTTGTGTTTCAGGAGGTGGAGTGATGTTAATTAAATGACCTAAACCTAATGCTTCTAAAAGAGCAGCCCTGTGAGCAGGAGAGTTCTTTAGTAAGTCCAAAAATGAAATGTGTGAGAAGGTTTTTGTTAGGTCATTAATTAAATCATAGGCACCCACGGGTTTTTCTACTATTTGTTGGATGTTATCCGTTTCTGGCAGGTGACTTGGGCTTGGTTGAGAGAAATATTCTCGTGTTCTTGTTATAGCTTCGATGGTAGTTCAGCGTCTAACTCTACCAAACTGACTATCTTGGGTCTCGGTTGACTTCCTAATTGTGGCGCAACTGATGGATTTAGTGAAGTCGAGGCTTCATGATCATTGTTTCCCGTCATTGCACCCTTGTTTGTCCCAGTTGGATTTAGTCTGTTGTTATCATGATTTGGGAGTGGATCATTAAAGATCTTGAGGGGAGCATTTTGAGGGGAAACTGCCCCTGAAAAAGTATTTGACGTGGTGGTGACAGGATCTGCCAAAAACATATCCATGAAGAACTGTCTTTGTTCTTCTGGCAAACGTTGCATGAATTTATTGTAGTCACGGCACGTTCTAGTATCATGACCTCGAATTTCGTGGAAACCACAATATGAATTGGGATTGTAATTCCTGGTTTGGTGTATATTGTGGCCTAAAATTCTGATCAAACTGTTGCCTATTAGGATTAAAGTTTTGCATTTGTTGTTTTTGGTTTGAATTCTGGTTTTGATAACCAAATGAGTTTTGGCTTGGCCCTTGTATGGGATTTCACCGTTGTTGTTGTTGTTGGATGGTTAAAATCCACTGTATTGATTGTCGGGGTAAAGTTGTTGTTTCGTTGGTTGTTTGTTTGTGATGGAGTATTGACAACATTTACCTTCTTGGGCTGGTCGGTTACTCCATCGGTTGTTACACCCCGATTTTTGTTAAGGATTTTAGGTCCTTGATTGACGTTTGTGGTAGTGGGATAATTTGTAGTGTTCTGATTGGGGGTGATTAACCTCCCGTTTGCTCCATATGTTTTACGACCACTATCTATCGCTGCTTGATCTATTCGAAGAGCACTCTCAAGTACTTCATCGTAAGTTCTTAGTGGGAACTTCTGGACTTCTTCCTTCACCTCTCTGCTGAGAGAATGAAGGAATAAATCACATAGTTCCATCTGATCCATGTTTGGAGCACTTGCCGAGGAATAAAGAACTGTACGCCACCTCTGGATGAAATGGGCGACAGATTCGTTGTGTTCTTGTTTGATGTGTAAGAATTCCCTGATTCCTGTTCTTAACAGTTTGTTCATGTCGAATGCCTTAATGAAATCTGATACGAGTTGTTTAAATGAATGGATGGAAGCCTCAGGTATTCTATAATACCAATCGAGAGCAATGCCTTCCAAGGTTTTGGGGAATATTTTAGCAACAACCCCATCCCAAGGGAGTAGTTCTCGTATGGCTGTAGCGTAAGCTTTGATATGCGCATTTGGATCTCCCTCACCTTTGTACTTGGGTAAATCGGGAAGAGGTCTTGGAAGCATGACGCTTCGTATGGTGAAGTCTAAGGGCTCTTTCAGATATTCTGAATAAGTCCCTATCGCATAGGTTTCGACCATTGATGGTGGTTGCTGAGGGAGTGGTGGTGGGATGGGTTGTTGATATGGCGTAGCGTATGCATTGGCAGGGGCATAGGGAAGTCCCTGTGTTTGAGAAAACATGCCGGGAGAGGAGAACATATCCCTTGTGGTGATTTGGAGTACATGTTTAAGTATGACGGGGTATTGTCTAGGAATGGATTGTTTGATACTAGACTGGGAGGAATGGTGTTAGAGATGATGGGTCTAGTTGGCGTTTGTTGTGGATAGTGAGGAGGCATACCTAACGTGCCTACTCCTGTGAGGAGATCTACTTGGCTAGGGTGGTATGGAGGATTGGAACTTCCTGCTTGCATGAACTGAGAATTTTGACTTGCTTGAGCAAGTTCTAACCCTCTCACTTTTTCTACTAACGTTGAAATGACTTCATTTGGTGAAGTCACGGTGCTTTGCCTTAGCGGCGTTTGTTGTATACCCTGGTGTTGTATAGGCATGTGATATCCTGCTATGAACTGATCGCTATCTTGCCAAGTTTCTCCGAGAGTATTTCCTATATGCAGTGGCATAGAGGTATTTTCTTGAAAAGAGACCTCGGGTTGTATTTGTAAACCTCCTATAGGTGGGTACATACCCCGAGAAGCGTTGTTCACTCCTAGGATAACGTATTGACTGTTCATCATCTAAGACCAGGTATGGGTCTAATTGTCTACTAATTTGTGGTCTAAGTAGCGTCTGAGGAGATGAACCAGATTCTCTGGTAAACGTTATATTGTTCGAGCCTGAAGGCTCTGTTTTTTGCGTTTGAGGGGGTTGATCTAACTCCTCAGTTTGAAAAGATGAATTATATCTGATTCTTGGAGTTTGTGTTGACAACTGATTAGTTGAATAGTTGTCACCCCATACTGAGAGTGAGGGTGATGATTGTCTATTCTGTTGGGCGTAGTATGCCTCAAGACCCAAGAGGGGTCTGCCATATGCATCGAATCCCGACATATTCGGGGGGTATATGAATACCCGCAGAATAATGGGAAGGAGCGAAGGTGATTTGTGAAAGGCTAATGAGGCGGAGAAGATGAAAAGTAAACTAAACTTGGAAGAACACGTGATACTATGACTCCGAATTAGAAAGTAGGAAGTTTACGTCAGCTTCACTAATTTTGTTTGTTTCACGTCGGGTTCACCAATTTTGTACGCCGGAAAAGTGACAAGCGAGCGTGGGAATCTACAGGTAACTCTTCCGCGTACCCGACCTCCCGAGGTCGTGCCGAGACAGCCGGTGGGGATGGAGTGGGGATGGATGCGTGGGATGCAGACAAACTAGTTAGGCAATCTAATGTCTTCGACACGCACTAATGGAATTTGTGAATCTAAGGCAAAGAAGGCCCTTCTAACTTGGACTGGTGTGATAGATCGATCGGCAAGGATGACTGCTCGAAGGCTCCAATCAATATCGAGCTCTGGCGTGATTCAATCTATGGGTTGTGGAATACGTGGAAAATGACCTGGGATAGTTTCGTGTACGTCTCCAGATAAGGTCATATGGTGGATGGTGAATACAATTGAATCTATGGACGATTCTCTGGCCTAGTCCAAAATTCTCTAGCTTTGTTAGCCGCTATATCTAGTAAGGACAATTGTTCGATGATGATGGGTGGAAGTGGAGTAGATCTGAATACTAGTGTGCGTAGGCCAGTGTCTATATCTGATTGACTTATGGATTCGTTAGGCTGTGGGATCTGTGGATCACAACCGTAGACTCTTGGTTGTTGTGGTCCTGCTATGGTCATGTACGAAATCAAGTCCTAATCCCTAGTATCCAGTAATCGTACGCTTTCTCAGCTTCTATGTTTAGACTCAATAACTGTGTGATTTTCTCAGAATATCTCACAGGCGTTCGTGCAACCTGGATCCTTAAACTAGTATCTATGTCTGTGAGAGTGTCTCCTGCATCTGGCTGTGGGACCAAAGGATCACAACCAAAGGTTTGTTCTCTTTCGAACCCTTCTACAGTCATGTGAATGTTTGCCTAGGGTAATCTGTAGTTCGGTTGATTTCACCAAAACGTGTGTGCTTGGTCGTCTTCTATATTTAACCCTCTCAACTAAGAATTGATCAGTTGTAAATCTGTTGTTGTTTGGAAGACTTGTATTCTAAGGTTCTGGTCTATGTCAACTATTGCTGTGACGAGGTTGGGTTGAGGCACGATTGGCTCAAATACGTATTCTCTGGGTTCCCTAGGTCCCGTGATTGTCATACAAAACAAAATGTAAATCTAACTGTAACAAAATGAAATTTAACTATGTGGAATAAATCTAAAACATATATGACTTCTATTTTTCTGAGAAACTATATGAATTTAAGAAAGCAGCTATTTAAACGTATCTAGAAATGACAACTAAATAACAATTTAAAACAAACAAAATAACCGAGTGTAGTTATTTGTCTGTGCAATTTGTAGATCTATTCTAAACAATGAAATAGCTTATCTAATCTATTTGCAAGATTCTCGATCCTACCTCAGAAGTGAGGAGTGAATCATAGTTTCTCAGAAACTATCAATCCCCACAGTTTCCCTGGTAATATTGAGAATAGAATTTACTGAAATGAAGCAATTAACTACTCTATTTGATATGATTCTAACTAGAACTTTGAAAGCTAGAACCTGGATTCCGCAGAACAGTGGCGAATCCGATGGTGTGTGTGATCTTGTCCCCTCAGTGTGATCTCCTCGTTCTTTCGTGTTCACGTGGATCCAGAAAAGCGTGTAATGCTAGCATCAACAGAAGTAGATATTGGGATAAAGGCAGCTCAGAATACAGACACCGAATACAATGCGAGTAGGAGAGGGATAGCGCAAGAGTACAGAGCTTGGCTTATGCAATTCCTAGCGGGATTTATTGCGAGTCATGCAACATAAAGCATCCAGAACCTGAAACTATCCTGTTTGAGGAGCAAAACCTGCAACTTTAATGGCTTCCTAAGCTATTCTACTCCAATGGATTGGATAAAACAACAACACTGCTTGCACAAGCTGGATATGTGGCTTACCAACAGCTGAACAATGCTAACTAAGCATGCAAAGAATTAAAACTAAGATGGCTTGTGGCTAAACAGAATGCTAAAAGAATGAACTAAACTATGAAAATGAAAGCATGAAAGTGAAATGAGAAGGAGAAGTGAGAGGGGCCATTTGCTTGAGCACAAGCCATTTATTTATAGCATTTCATTCACCCAAAGATCAAAACCAAACTGAACTCTAAAACTATAAAAAATGGCCAAACACTATTCTAGGGGACCAAAAACATAAATGCAAGCCCAATGGCAAAAAGAAAGCTGGTGAAATCGTTGAATTTTACGTGAGTCGTGTAAAAATAGCCTTCTGGAAAATGCGTAAAGGACCGCCGCTCTGAGCAGGGCGGCGGTTACAGGACCGCCGCCCTGATCAGGGCGGCGGTCACGAGACCGCCGCCCATGCAGGGCGGCGGTTTCGTCACTGAAGAGAAAAAGGCCAAGAAAAGAGGGGAAAAAGGGAAAAACAAAGGACACGGGGGCTAAATAGGGCATGCGGGATGTTAACGCATACTTGGAGAGCTTTTCCGGATCCCGAACACCTTGCGAGGAGACCTGTATCATTAGTTAATTTTGGAAAATAATTATATATAATATCTCCTAGTTTGAATAATTATTTTGATATTACATTCGTGTTTAGTGTTATACATTTCATAACATATTTAAAAGATAATCATATCATAAAAAAGGTGTAAACAATTGGTACCTAAGCTAGGATCTTCCTTAGCTCCTTTGGTTGGGTATTTTAATTTTCCACAAACCCTAGTGTTTCTCTTGTGATTGTATATTCTCGCTCATTGTATTTATTATTCTTTATTTGGTCATAGCTTGCTATCAGGATTTACCAAACCATAATATTTTCCATCCCTCTAATCAAGTCCATATCACTATGGGATTACAACGTTTTCTATTCTTTCTTCATATGCTAATGATATGATCCCTAATTATGATCCATCCCTCCATCCCCAAGTAATTTTTTGACTATCAACCCCTTATTTTCCATCTCATGGGACTCCTCCTTCATAATCTAAAGTGTGAGTTACTTTTTTAAGGTCTCCCTATGATGATATATTTCATCCTACTCCTTTCCACACTCTTGAATATGGTTCTATAGCCTGGTTTATAAATATTTTTTTTGGTTATGAGATCATCTTGCAATATGAGATTATCCCTCCTCTTATGGTTGATAATGCAAATGCAAGTGCTACTCTTTCACATATTAATGTTTCATTTATTAGTGCTTCTGATATTCCAACTACATGTCAATAAAATAACAATGATGAATGGTATCCCACTTCTATAGATGATGATGAATCTTCTTCTCGCACTTATTATTTAAATGGTTAGGATAGTGATTGTGAAAAAACCCCTTCTCTTCCACAAGTGGATTCTCATGCTCGAACAATAGAAGCTCTAGTATCTAGTGATGATGAAAGTGTTTCTAGTTAGCCGATGATGATGTTTATTAATTATATATTCTAATTGATTGTGTCTCTTACTCTTTTGATAGTGACATATATACCCTTATTGGTGACTACAAAAGTGTTAAGACTACTAATGTTACTTCCCTCCCACTTATACTTACTATGAATGTATCAATAGTAATGGCTTAAATGACAACTCACTTACACATGCTATAAATGCTTCCACTTTTAAAATAAATGACATAAATTGTGATTCACTTATTGCAAATTATTCTAGTTGTGTCTCTACTCCTCTCCATGAAAGAAAGAACAATGATCCTGATGTTATTTCTTCTTTACTATTTGTAGATAATAATGTGAATATTAATAACATAATTTCTACCAAATGTGAACATGTGGATTCCCCTCTTATTTCTTGTGATGCAAATAGTAATTTTCCCCCTCCCAGTATGGATGATTTGACTATAAATAATGGTTCTCTTCCTTTAAATCCTAAATGTGAGCCCAAAATTGTAAAGCCTCATATAATACCCAATCTGCATACATATAACACATCCTCTCATATATTGGAAATATTTCCATTGATGTCAAAAGAATGATGATAAGTATCTTATATGTTAGAAATATTGTCATTGATGTTTGCAGATGTGTGCCTCTTATGAAAAAGATGATTCGTATTGAATTATGCATGTCATGCAAAAAAGATAACTATTTTATAGTGTTCCATGGGTTTTTTTGGTGTTCTGTGGGTATCTATGTATATTGCAGGTTGTTATAGTGCCTTGCATGTTAAAGGATCAGACCTAAGTGTTTTATGGGTTTGAAATAATAATGCTCAACAAATGATATATGCCATGCAATGAAGAGAAAGCCACAAAATTCATGGAGTGTTGTGATATGCAAGGAGGATTACTGCGCAACAAAGAGAAAACTCCAGAAATTCTAGAATTGTCCACGATGGTCATGAAATGTCGTTAGACCAAGAGATAATAGGGGAATTCTATGGGAGTCTTGAAAAACTTCAAATATTTAAAATTCATTCTGCAAAGGCCAATTCGAGCTAAATATTCAAAAGGATGTCGACTCATGGAAAATTCATATCTATTCATGAAATGAACATGTAATATAAATGGGTTAAATTGTAAAATTCATGTGAGCACTCATGGTATTATGAAGGCATTTTGAAAAATAAAGGAAGAGAGTGAGAAGAGAGGAGAGATTAATGAATATATACATCAAGAATATTTATGAAGAGCGAGGAAGAGAAAACTCAAGCAGATTAGAATGTTGAATTTTTGAAGAAGAACGAAGAGCGAACAACACATGAAATAAGCTAATTGTGAAGTGTGAATTGGGTAAATACAGTAAGAAGAGTGAAGTGTAATCTAAGTTCCAACATCAGGTTGAAAAAACAACTACAATAGGTGGATCTTTTCATTGTTTAGGTCGGTACCTCATATAATTAGGGATTGGTGTCTCCAGTGAGGTTTCACTCATAAATCAAGTTGAGTTGGTGCTCAACATTGGAGATTGGTGTCTCCAATGAGTTGGTGCTCACAAATCAAGCTGAGTTGGTGCTCAAATTTTGGTATTGGTGTCTCTAATGAGTTGGTGCTCATTAATCAAGCTGATTTGGTGCTTGGAATTGGGGATTGGTGTCTCAAGTAGGTTGGTGCCTAGAAACATTTGTAAAACAATTAATTTTGTGGCTAGATTTGGATAATGGATCCAATCAGTATTTTCTATGTGGTTTTTCTCCCAAAAGGGTTTCCACATAAATATGGTGTATACAAATGTTATGTCTTATATGATTGTTGTTTATATGAGTATTAGATTTTCTAAATAAGTGAAAGATTGAATTACACTTATTCACCCTCCCTCTCAGTATAAGTGTGTTTTTATAATTGGTATAAAAGTAAATTCCTTCTGAACAATCTAACCACTAGAAGGTAGTTATTAGAAACACACATGTCGATTCAAGAAGGTTTCTCCTCAAACATGGATCCATTGTTTAATGGAACTAATTATGCCTTTTGGATTATAAGGATCTTCACCTATCTAATGGCTCTTGGTTTTGATATATGGTAACCTGTTTTTAATGGTTATACATTTCCAACAACTCCTCCAATAGATTAAGCTAGAAAGAAAGAAAGAAAGTGAGAGAAATTAAAAGGGTATGAATGACATCTTAAGTGGATTGTGTGAGGAAGAATTTGTCAAAGTAATGCATTGTAGTTCAGTGAAGGAAATTTGGGATAAGCTCAAGAAAATTTTTGAAGGATATGAAAAAGAGAAGAAAGCAAAAATCCAAACACATAAAGGTTAATTTGATAATTTGAAGATGAAGGAGAATGCAATTATCAATACTATTAGAGGACTTGGTGAAGAAATAAAAGATGAAACTATTTTGAAAAAAGTGATAAGGTATCTTCCTCTGATATTTGATGCCAAAGTATCTTCTATTGAAGAGTTGAAAGACTTAACCATCCTAACAATGGATGAATTTCATGGGTTTCTCACAACATATGAGATGAGAATTAAAGGTGATAAATAATCTAAATGAGAGGATGCACTCAAAGCATCAAAGAAGGTGAAAAGAAAGAAACTTGAACCACATGATTTCTTTGGAACAATGAGTCAAATGAAGAAGAATCTCACTTTGTAAGAAGGATGAAGAAATGGTCTAGAAAATATAAAGGTAAGTTACCATTCAGATGTTTTTATTGTGGTGAAATAGTACATTATGCCAACAAATGCCCATATAAAAACAAGGATGATAAAGGAAAACATAAGTTGAAGGAGAGTAACATGTATTATAAATCAAAGAAGAACCATAAGCAAAGAAGATATGAAAGTAAGAATAATTTTTACAAGCACAAAAAAAGCCTCTATACCAAGGAGGAAAGTAACTCATCTGAAGCAAGTGATGAAAGTTTCTCTACCAGTGATAAAATTAAAAAAATTATAATAAATTTTTTTTTTAATTTATCGAATGAACTTTGTGTCACATTTTCATCATTTTTTAGTGTAAAAAGACATGGTTGGCATATGGAATATCCAACACAAACGTGTCTAAAATGTGGCACAGAACTGGTATAAATGCGATGTAATAAACAATGTTTAGTCACATCAATTTTGTGTCGCATTTGTGCAACATTTTACGATGTGAATTCTTCAAAGATACAAAGTTTAAAATCCCAAAAGGTCTCTTTTGATGAAAATTTGACTCAAAAAATAGAATTATTCAAAATTTGTGTACTAATTTACAATTTCTCAAAATACCTGACATTGCAAATAAGAATTGTACACTTGCAAACATTATGCAATGGGATTTTTCACTCCATAGAATTCAACATTGAACTATGCTACCCACCAAAAACATACCTACTTATTGCATAGCCCACTAAGAACACACATTACAAAGTAGAATGCAAACACAAATGACTCCAACTATTCAACTATTTTTTGTTGATACATGATTTTATGTGAACCGAGTTCTCATACATCATACACCTTAGGTAAATTTTAAAACTTAAGATCCTTCTTAAGTAATTTGGTCTTCTAGAATACCATGTTGAGAAACATTAGTGACACTCATCCAAGTATCATCCTCAACATCCTTTCTTTTTCACTTGACCATACTCAAACTCATTTTTATGTGTCTTCTTGATCATAATGTCTATCACTCTTTCTGCTTCATCATGCACCTTCTTCAACATCTATCTTCTCCAATATTATCCATCATATTTTCAATTTAACTCTTCAATGCCTTCCTATACTACGTGGTATGGATATATATCCACCAAATTAAATATATTAAAGATATCAATGCCTTCTAGAAACTAATTCTCATATACATTTTGAGAAAAAATTCTAACAATTTTGCATGGTCTTATCTTATTCCACTTAAGGTTATTGTATGATCTTATGAGAAATATTCCCTTCCAAAAATATGTTAAAATCCTGTATCTAATATAACATATAACTTCTCTCCTTTTATCATCTACATGTTGTTTGTGTTGTGCATTCATTTTTTCTAAGTAATTATGTATTTTTTGGTGCATTTCTTTCATGTGTTCTAAAATTCCCCTAATTCTTCACCTCATTCTTCATTGCATAGTAAGTATCTCAAATCCAAAAATCCTCTTGGGATATTTCCATTTACAATCTAGAATGGTGTCTTCCATTTACTCCCATTAATCAAAATAATATATGTAAATTTTTCCAGTGCTAGAGTTGAATCTCATGTTCATGGCTTATCTCGAACCAAACATCTAAGAAAATCTTCAATAATTATGTTCATAACTTCTGTCTGCTCATATTTTTTTGGATGGTAATGATGAAATGAATTGAAACTTTATATCCAACTTCTTTCACAATATTCTCTAGAAATGACCAAAAATGTGTATCCCTATCAAACACTATATTACATGACAATCCATGCATCCTATAATTTTCGTGAAGAAAATATTTGTGATGTGTTACATCACTAGTATCCCTAAGATTTAAAAGTAAAATGTCTCATATTTGAAAATATTTCCACCACTACAGACAAAAATGGAATTAACACCCCTATGCATTTTGGGTAAACTCATAATAAAATCCATAATTATATCTCCCCGTAGTATCTCTGGGATGGGAAAAGTTTTTTACAACCCTTGATTATTTGATATCCCTTCATTAAAATAACACATATAGCATTCATGCATAAACTTGAGAACATCCATGCTCATCTACAGTGAAAAGTAACTCTCCCCTAGCTGTGTTAAGATTTATCCAAGACAAAGTTCCATATTAATCCTCCACAATGTTTTTATCTCACCAAATTATTCTACATTGATCCTCTCATGATGCATAATTTTATACCTTGGAACAATTTTATTTACTACACAAATTAGTCTGACTAAGGTGTCCTATCAACAATTGTGGGTACTTCACATGCTTCCCATACCTCTTTGAAATATTCATCTTGTGTATAAAAATACTTCATGGATTCAAAACCCACAACTCCTACTCTCATATCTGTCCAAAAACAACTATGCCTACTGAGTGCATCAGCCACCTTGTTTTACTTTTCACTCCAATCTTGTAACACAAATGAGTATATTTGTAGGTAATTCACCCACTTGTTCATCATCTCATGATTATGAACATAACATTGTTATCTCTTTGACATAGTTTGCAACTCACGTGCAATTTCTAGTAAATTTATAATTGAGAAGACACTATCGCTATAAATATTTGACATGTAAAAAACATTTAAAATGGAAACCAAAAGGTGATTAGAATGGTAAGGAAATTTACATGAGAGTATAACCAAATCCACCTTCACATTTCCATTATCCACAAATCAAAATCATTTTTCATGGAGAAAAGGTAAAAGGGGAAATGTAAATGGGGTGTGGTTTTGATTCAATTTAACCTCAGTATTGATAAATTTTAATGCCTAATGGTTTCTAAAAAATAAAATCCTTTGGCAACAAGTAATGTCTTCACTTCCTCAACACTTGCATAAAACTCTTGATCATACACACTATAATTCCTCTTTGCATCTGTATACATCTAAAATGTCACATGCTTAATTATGACTAATCTGTCCCGCAAATATCCTAACATTCATATAATAATTAATCACAAGATTAATTATTATTATTAATCCATTTTATCTTATTTACCCTTTACCATTTATCATTTATCCTATCATTTCATCAATCCTTTAAATTCACCATTTTATCCCATTTCATCATTAATCACTTTAATTTCTATATTATATTCTATTATCCTATTTTAATCCTTCATTAACATTTTCTAGGAATTTAATATTCCTACATCTCACCTACCACCTACCCTACATTGTTGAATCATAATGATTAAGTGGTCTGGCCAACCCTTAATGTATATGGGTCCATCACTAATATATATAGGTTAATATTTAATAATATTTATATTTATATTTCTATTATTAAATATGTTAACCTAGGTATATACTTTCAGTTGAATATTTAATATTATGAAATGATTATATTTCTAATATTAAATATTATAAACCTAGGTATATGTGTCAACCGATAAGGTTTAAAAGGTGGGTCGGGAGACATACCTTATCACCTAATATAAAATGGACTATAGGTCCTCATTTGATATATTCGAATGAAATATCAAAGGTGAATATTATTTTACCCTTGTGATTAGAGTTGAAAGGAGGAGGTGAAAGTTACTAGATGTAAGTTTGGCTCTTGAAAAGTAAAAGGTTATTTCATAGTGGTTTTGACCCTATTTGGGGTTTTCCACTACAAACATTGTGTCATGTGTTCTTACTTTTGGTATGTATTAATTAATTAATATGTTATGTAATTTTATTTATTACATTGCATAATGTTTAACATTTAATGCTTTATGGTTTATGTTAATATTTAAATGCATTGGTTGATTAAATTCATAATAATTAGAATCCTCTAAATTCTAACATGGTACCAGAGCATGGTTTAAATTAAATAGATTAGGTCTAAGTTATTGTATTTAATCTATTTAATTTTTACAGGTTTTTTCAACCAGCCCGAGAAGGGTATTTAAAATGATCAAGCCCCCCTTCTTTCCATTTTTTGTGCAAACTAAAATTATGTGTCTCATTTGTGAAGAATTGGTATTTGTAGGAAAATTGTGGTGGACCCCCCGTCATTGAAACCCTTGCTGAAAGGGGCTCTGGAATAAGTTTTTTACCTGGGCATGAATATCATATGTAAAGTTTAAAATGTTTCAGAAATATTTTATTAATTCTTGTGTAGTTTATAATGTATGTGCAAGCCCAGGTTAAATTCTACGGTAAACATGTAAAAATTTAAATCACAAGGTCTCTCATATGGAGAATACAATTTTCCTCGAGAATAGGAAGATTAAAATTTTCCTATTGGCTTGGAGTTAAAGACTCGTGGAATGGGACAAAATAATGTAGTTGTTCTAATATCCTAGTTTAAATTTTTTTTACATATTTTTATTAAGGAGTCATCTATAGTTTTCAGGCTCCCTTTAAATAGGGTCCTTTCTATTTCTTTAATAAATTCATGTAAATACTATAGTCTTCAAACTATAGTAATATTTTATAATTTATAAAAAAACCAAGTTTCATTAGGAGGTGACATTTTCATGCACACTCCCCCTCAATGGCAACTCTGAAAATCCAAGTTTTTCACGAAAGTGACAAAACTTTGCAGCACTCAGGGGGTTTTTGAAGATATTAGCAACATGTTCTTGGCAGTCGGCAAGAACTTGAGATCTATCTCACCTCTTAGCACCTTCTCATAGAAGAAGTGTATATATATCCCAATGTATTGAAAATTTTTAACATGATTGATTGTAAACCAATTTATACTCCTATGCAAGTTGGACTGAAAATTGATCATAAACCTTGCATGTGAAAAATTTGATCCTACTTTATATAGATAATTATTTGGTAGTTTTATTTATCTAACTATCATGAGACCAGATATTTCTTATCCAGTAGGAATTGATTCCAATTTTATACAAGAACCTTATAGAGATCATTGGAATCTTGCAAAAAGGATTCTTAGATATATTAAAGGAACAATCAATTATGGGTTGCATTATACTAAGAATGAAAATGCTAACTTATATGGATTTTGTGATTCTAATCATGTTGGTGATGTATTGGATAGAAAATATACTTCTAGTTATGTGTTTAAATTTGGTGCAAGTGTCATTACTTGGTGCAGTAAAAAGAAGCCAACTGTTTCTATCTCTTCAACAGAAGCTGAGTATAGAAGTGCAATGGAAGATACAAAAGAGGCTCTGGCTAAAGAGGTTGTTCGATGAGATAAATATGAAGGATCCAGACAGTGTTCCTTTGTTCTGATACAACCAAAGCACCATAGATCATGCACATAATCTATTATAGCATCATAGGACAAAGAACATTGAGATACATATACACTTCCTCCATGATAAGGTGCTAAGTGGTGACATAGATCTCAAGTTCATGTTGACTGAAGAGCAAGTTGTTGATATCTTCACAAAGCCCCTGAGTGCTGCAAAGTTTTGTCACTTTCATGAAAAGCTTGGAATGTCAGAGTTTCCATTGAGGGGGAGTTTTCATGACAATTTCACCTCCTAATGGAACTTGGTTTTTCTAAATGTTTTTCTCATTCTCCCATATTTAAAAGAGACCTTTGGACAAGTGTAAAAAGACCTTCGGGAATGTATACCTCCTTGGCTTATTTTTTAGAAAAAAGTATAGAAATATCTTAAAGGTGGTCTTTAGTAAACTCTTTAGTGCTATTGAGTTTACTGGTAAACATCCAATACAATCATATTATTAAATATTTCCTTGGTTATAAAAGGATCCTATATGCTTGGGTTCAATAACCTTTTATGAGAACCTGTGAGAATATGTAAAACTCACAAATCATACTTAGCCACTGATCATGGGATGATCTTTGGGATTCTAAATCCTTTTGTACCAAAAGGTAACTTGCGTATGATGAAGGTGTTATAATTCCTTCACTCAATATGCTAGCCTAAAACCTTTATGGTTTAAGGATTGTAAATCATGTAGTGTACCACAAACAGGTAATCTATTGGCATATTTTATCCCACTTAACATTAAGGGGGAGTGTTTGAACATAATGATTAAGTGGTTTGGTCAACCCTTAATGTATATAGGTCCATCACTAATATATATAGGTTAATATTTAATAATATGAAATGTTTATATTTCTATTATTAAATATGCTAACCTACGTATATACTTTCAGTTAAATATTTAATATCATGAAATTATTATATTTCTAATATTAAATATTATAAACCTAGGTATATGTGTCAACCAATAAAGTTGAAAAGGTGGGTCGGGATACATACCCGATCACTTAATATAAAAAGGACTATATGTTCTCATCTGATATGTTGGAATGAAATATCAAAGGTGAATATTATTTTACCCTTGTGATTAGGGTTGAAAGGAGGAGGTGAAAGTTACTGGATGTAAGTTTGGTTCTTGGAAAGTAAAAGGTTATTTCACAGTGGTTTTTACCCTATTTGGGGTTTTTCACTATAAACATTGTGTCACTTTGTTCTTACTTTTGGTATGTATTACTTAATTAATATGTTATGTAATTTTATTTATTACATTGTATATTGTTTAACATTTAATGCTTTATGGTTTATGTTAATATTTAAATGCATTGGTTGATTAAATTCGTAATAATTAGAATCCTCTAAATTCTAACATACACATCCCTACACCTATCCTCTCCATGTAACCTCTCCCCTAATCATCATTTAATAACCTAATCTAATCCTAATATTAATCACATCCTCCCACCTCTAAATCTAGAGGCTTCTATTTCTAGAAGTCTCTCTAAATCTCTTCTTCCATTGAATTTTTAATTCAATGGAAGCTTCTTCCCTCCATGAATTTTGAATTCAAATTTCTGTAGTCTTCCACTCTAGAATCCTCTAATCTTCACATGATCCAAATCCAACATGGTTTCATTTTAGCCATTGAATCCTCAACCCACAAACTATAAATTAATCTCTCCTCCTCCATGAGATCTAGCTAGTTAGCAATCAATTCAATCCATCTATTTTAGACACTCAATAAATCCATCATTTATCTTTAATCCATCTACAATCAATCCATCATCATTCTTCATCCAGCAAATCCAATCATAATCAAAGGGGAGATGTTTCCCAAATGAATCCACAAATCTTAAGCAAAGCAACTACAATCCAACATCTTGAGCACATCAAACAAATAAAAGGGATCTCTACTTTGGTAAGTGAAGGTATTGCATTCTATGCCCTTTCCATCTAGCTCAATATGAGGTAGTGATAGAGAGTGTTAGATTAGGAATTGATCTTTTATGGTTTCTAATTTTCATTTTTCACTAACACTTATTTTTCATTTACAACATCATTCAAATTTTCACTAAAATATGCAACAAGCCTTCCTTCTTGACTCAATATTACACCAATGATTATACCAATAGTGTCATAATCAACCTGAAATACCTTTGAATTTTTTTATAATTCCAACATTAGTTCTTGAGTTACCTTCCTCTTCGATTCCACAAAACTCTTCTCTACACTATTGCTCTAGAAAAATACTTCCTATCACCTAGCATGCCATCAATATTTGGTGAACACACACCACTAAAGTTCCTAATGAACTTGTGGTAAAAACTATACAACCCATGAAAACTATGTGCTTTAAAATCACTCCTAGATGATGGCCACTCCACTATTGTGTGAATTTTTTCATTGTCCATATTTAATCCTTGACAGAAAAAAAAAATTCTCAAATACACTAGCTCCACCTGAATAAAATTTCACTTCATCAAATTATTTAACAACTTCTCCTCACATAATATCTGCAACACTTGCCTAGTATGTAACAAATTGTCTCCATGTGTACTTCTAAGAATCATAATATCATCCAGATACATGGTCATAAACTATCTTAAAAATGTTTTTAGGAATTCATTCATCAACCTCACGATATTACTTGTTTCATTACGCAACTTGAATGGCATAATAAGCCACTCATACAACCCCTCTTGATTCTTAAATGTTCCCTTCCATTCATCTCCTTATATTATGTGAATCTAGCAGTATCCTCTCTTTAAATAAATCTTTGTTCAAATATTTTAATCCACTCAAATAGTCCATAATATTATCCATGTGTGGGAATGGAAACATATACTTGATGGTGATTTTTATTGATTTCTTTATAATTAGTACACATATTGCACTCACCATCCTTCTTCAGTGCTAAAACTACTAACACTGCATATGGATTCATATAGTGTTTGATGAGTCCTTTGTCTAACAATCCTTGCACTTACTTTTGTATCTCTACATTCTCATGCAGTGTCATCCTATATATTACCTTATTTATAAAACTCAATCCTGGGATTAAATTCATACGATGACTTATATCTCTCACAAGTGGTAATTCTTTAGGTAACTCAATTGACACAATCTACAAAAACTCACCCAACACATATTTCACCTCTCACAACATGGTTTTTTCCTTCGCTTCCGTTGTCATTGTGCACTCTCTTTGTGTGGGATTCAAAATTAGTGCAAAATATACACTATTTTATTTCAACTCACTCATGAATTTTTTCCATGAGAGAAACATCAATTTTTTACTTACTGCATCACTCTTATCCCACAAAAGGTTCAAAGTACGCTTCTTTCCATTCTTCTCCACCTTGTAGGTGTTTATGGGACCATCATGTTATGAAATCCTATCAAACTTCCACAATCTACCAAACAACACATGAAAATCATCCATGGGCATAATTTCACACGATACTTCATCCTCATACATCCTAATATGGAATTTGACCAAACATTACTCAATCAAAAAAATTGGCACTCTATATGCAACCATAAAACCTTGTATGGATTAATAGTTTCAATCTTTAAAACCCCGACTTATTAACCATTTATTGCACAACAAAATTATTGATGCTTCCACTGTCTAGTATCAATTTCAAAACCTTACCACTAAAATTACATGCCATTCTAAAACAATCTCTTCCTCTAGTCAAAACCAACTTCTTCTTTTGTTGGTTTCAATAATACATGCTTGAAAATTAGTGCTTCTCCCATATATAATTCTTCCTTGTGGATTTACATGCCATCTTGCTCTCTTTGCACAATGTACACACTTCACTTACAATTACTATGGGTTTTCAGGCACTCATAAAATATTTAACCTACCTACCCATACATATAATATGTGTCACTAAATTTGTGACATATTATGCATCTAAAGAATCCTCTTACCCCGTACACACTTCCACCTCCTTGAGATGTCCCTTCACTTCAAAGCATAAAATCAGACTCACCTTCTCTCTTCATATAACCCCCCTTTCCTCCACCTTAACCATAGCTTTGTGCAGCCTTTCCATTTCTACAAGTTACACTCTGTTTCTTACACATTGGCTTCCCCTCTTCCCCTCAAATAATACTGATAGGATTCCTAAAAAAATTACTTATATCATGATAAAATAATATTGAATCAATATATGTAACTCATTCATATACATATAGATCTTCTCCATGTCCATATCTAATGGTGAGTCAGTAAAAAAATTCTTAGTACATTATTTCACAGTGAGGAAGATTCTATAAATTGTCAAAAAAACTAAGCCAGTAACCTCCAATAAAAAAAATTTCCTTTAATTTTTCCACCATCTTATACCATGTCTTGATATTTTACTTGTTACATTGCAATTGGTTTGTCTAGGTATGCTCCCACCAAATATACGCATGAACTTTCATCTTCATGCACTTAAGTTTAAACTTATTAGGATATTCCATGTCTTCATACTAAAAATATTTCTCCATCTCTGTTATCCAATCCACAATATCTAGTGGTTCTAAACTACTAGAATAATAAGGGGTATTTAATCTAGGATTACTCCCCATTCTACTAATTATGAATAATAGTTTGTATTTTGGACCATCTTAAACTTCTTCTACTTCATTTGCATTCACACTCACAACATAAAATCCTTATTTCATAGGTCCTCCTTCATCATCATTGTGATATTCCATAAAAATAACTTGGTGTTGTACAACTTCCATGGCCTTCAAGCTAGATTTCACAAGTTGTATTAACTTGTTCAAATCCTCAACTCTCATATTTTGGTTCTAGTATCCTCCAAGATCAATATTGTTTATGTGTTCCATTATTTATCTTCATAAACCTATGATCAAAAATCTTCAAAATATTCTACCCAACAATTATCTTGCAGGAAGATTCCTGCAATGATTTTCTACTCACCTTTCTCAAAGTGGAAAACCACCAATGTTTGTTCTAAAATATTCACACCTTCTACCCAATGGTATCCTATTATAATGTGTTGTAAATTACCTTCTACCCACAATTCACTATGTGTAAATTCACACAATATTACTATGTCACTCTCTTGCACCTTTTTCCTAACAATTACCATTTGAAAGATGTCTACAATGATTTTATACCCACGCTTGCACATGTTGAAAACCAAAAATATATGACGTGCCTACACTTATAAGGAAATAAATCCTCACTCTAATACCAAATGATGTATCCATCGACATGGTTCTTAATGAAAAAATGTCTTACACCATGTATCCCTTATAATACGAGTGGAAAACAAGCCAAACACAATTGAAATTTTGTACAAGCTAGAAGGATCAAATGAAAACGTATTTGAACACTTAACTAAAGAAATTTATTGATATAATTAGAAGAATATAACTATCATATTAATCACCAATGATTCATTCACATGTTACAAATGATATCATTGCAACATCTTTATCATTTACTTACCAATCTCACTATGCTCTGAGCCTTAACCTTGCATCCACACTTTAAGTCAAATTAGACTTAACAAACTCTCCTAAAGATACTTTTCTAAGGAAATTGTGATTTTTTTATATATCATCTAATTCCACAATCTAATAATCCTAAACTTATATAATTTAAATGTAAATATTTAAAGGATCCATATATAGGCCCAATAAATAACTAATTGACCTTTTTAAAAATTATGGCTTCAAACAATCTTCTAGTGCTTCTTAAATCCATATAGTAATTTTAATATTCATATGATACTCCCATTATTGTGTGGATTTATTAGTGATTTGTGAATTTCAAAATAGGTTCTTAGTAATATGTGGCTTGGGTCAACTCACAAATGCTTTCAAATACAACAAAATAGACTTGTATGGATCGAACAAGTTTGTGTGTCTAGAAAAAATTAATTATGTACTAAAACAATTACAAAATAGAATTTACATTGTGGAGATGAACCACACACTATGAAAACAATTTGGAATGGAATCATGCACTCCACATAATATAGGACCAAACTTTGCAGCCTGTGAACATACTTCCTCATTGCGTGGTCTACCAACAATATGCAATGCAAAAAAAAGTGACTCCAAAATTTCAAGTGGTTTGGGTTGATACATGGTTGCTTTTGAACTCGGGTGCTCCTATATTAAATCTACACCAAAAAATAGCCATTGTTTCCAAATTACAACTATGATAGAGTTAGTATGGTCTACACATATAGTAATATAAATAATACAAATAATCACAAAATTGTATAAAATATAATATAGATCACTCAACATAAGATATGTTTGTGGGCTAAAATTACCTAATATATGATAAGATGGGAAATAGAAAAATTACCCTTTAAGTTATGGCAACACCATACAATATACCTTAAGGAATGACTCAAAATATCTCCCACTTCAAGGGAGACAACCTCTAATATGCTTCTACCAAATAGAATAATATCCATTTACTTTCTACCTAATATTGATATTCATCTCCTTTATATAAATCCCTTAGTAATAATGGAAGGGTAAACTACCAATCCAAACTTAAGTTTAAATAATTTCCCAATACAACTAATTCCATAAGTTATGCAATTGACTAAATATATTTGACCTGTTATATAGCTAAGGGGGATTTATTCCATGTAACCATCTTATCAACCCATATACGTCATAATATCATATCCATAAGTATATAAAAAGTGTTTTTTTATTAATGGTAAATAGTTTTTTGAAAGGGACTATACCCTTTTACAACAGTGCTCAAAAGAAAAATTTAACCCCAGATAGCCCAACAACAAAAAACTGTCAAGAACCAGCAAAAACAAATCAGCTGCTTCAAAAGCAGCTAAAAAACAACAACATAACAGCAACATAGCTGCCCAGCAACTGTGCAGATGGCCATTTGCCCAGGTGTAACAATAATAGCACTAAAAATAACAAGAATCAAACCTTGTCTGGAGTGGTGGGAGATTTAGATTTGACATAACCCTTCTTTTTCCGATCCACCATTGTCCATTCTGGATTTCCAACATCCAATGCAATCGAAGCATCTTGGATTTGATGTGAATGTGACCCACAGAAAGGGGGGCCAAAACTTCCTTAAACACTGAATTAGCAATCCGGAGCATAGTCTGTAGAGTTTCTCAATGTTGGCCTGTGAATCAGCCACGACGGGTGAGTCAACTTGCAAGGGGGCACTAGAATCCTCAGCCGGATCCATTTCCAACATCCAATGGAAGAGAATCCTTCCACCAGGTAGTTTTGGTCTTTCGTTTGGGGGGCAATGTTCACAATCATTTGTAGCATGACCAGTTTGGAAGCAACGCCGACATCTGAAGGCAATATATATAAAAAATGTTATTGAGACAAACCTCGTGATAATTTATGAGACTATGGACCCAATAGAGAGATCTATCAAACCATCCCAAAGAATTTCAATAGTTGTTCTTAATTCCTATCCTCACTCCATTCATATTACCCAGCCCCATAATTTCCATGTTCATTTGTCTAAAAAATGCTTAATATGGTGATAATTACAAAAATTGCGTAATTTAACTAAGTAGATTATGAATCAAAAATCCTCTAAAGCCAATATCATCCAAAATATTTATGGATTTATTCTTATAAAGTTAAGATGATAGTGTGTGTATAAAAAACAAATATCTTTTCCCCGAATAAGGTTCAATCCAAAGCTATTTGGGAGATCATTTTTACCTGAAAAATTAAGTTTGTGTCAATATCAACCCCCATACATGGTATACTTATGTCCCTTGTCTCTATGATTCTCCTACTCGATCCCCCATCCAAGTGAATCCAACACTACTTAACTCCCAATTTATACTGACATAATAATCCTCAAGGCCATATTTTAACTCATATCTCATAAATACTAAGACATGTAAAATTTGAAGGTTGAAATAATAAAATATAGTGTAGTTGTTCTCGATGTCCACATCTCCAATATTTTTAATTTTATTTTTCCACATGGTGTTACCCTAACTTAGACTTATCTTTTTATCCATCCCATCTTCAAATATGGACATAATCTTCAATCCTAAAACTGCGGTACCATTATGATTGATCATGCTTTGGGTAAACATTTTGCTACACCTCTAGATGATAATTTCTCCAAGTGTGAAAAGACAAAGTAAATTTGAGTTCAAATTCAAGTACCATTCATAAAGAATCACCAAACTTGTGACTACATATTAACTCTTGTTGTTATTATTGAGAAAGAAAAGGATAACTAACACAAAGTATGTTGTTCTTTTGTGAAGTTTTTTAAGGCCTTTGATATAGTCCCAAGGCATATTTTGGGAAGAAGGCTTAAATATTTGGGTCTTTGTGAATTAATAATTCCTCTAGTAATGACTTTGTGTGAGGAAATTTTGGGCATATTCATACTAAAGTGGATAATTAAAATAAAATCCATAGAACCATAAGTGTGAAACAAGGTAGTCCACTCTCACCTACATTATTTGAGGTCTATGTTGAATTAGAGGAACTTGTCTCCAAAAAGTATGTGCAATGTGGGTATTTGTAGTATCTTTTAGATATGCATTTTAATTTTATTATTTGTAAGTGATAATATATTTCTTTAATTCTCAATTACATTTCTTCAAAATTAACTTGATGTGTTGAGAAAATTTTATTATGAAATTGGCCTCAAAGTAAATCTTACAAATACAAAAATCATGGAATTGAATGTATTTAAGAAAGTAGCATATAAAATTTATTTGACGTGTAAAGCATAATAGGTCAACTTGGTGCACTCTTACACCTACTTAGGTGTGGTTTTTTCTAGACCTCCTTTAAGCTTTATGCCTACAATAGATGCAATAATTATAAAAAGGACATGCAAAATTAACATCCTTTAAAAGATAAAATTTTCACTTCCAATTTTAGTATATATAGACAAAGAATCATATTTTCCATAAATTATTTACTCCCAACACTTTTGTATTGATGTGAGGTATTGTTAGTGCAAATCAGCAGCACCCTCTGGATGTTTTATCAGATTTCTAGTTGACATTATAGCATTCAGTGTGATTGCACAACATTGAATCTTTTCACATAAGTGTGGGAATTGCAGAATTGGAAAAGATCCTCCAGATTAGAGGCTGGTTCCTCAACTCCTTTGTTTGAATATGCACAACATTTTTTAGAGGGTTTACCTATAACTTAATCAAAATTGCCAAGGAGACAGGGTTGAGAAAATGTAAAAATAAACCTAGTCTAACCAAGGTGATGCACCAAAGGAATGAAGAACACTTGTCTTGCCAAGGAACACAAACTATTAAAATGTAATAATATATCATGCATAGATGACCACATTTGTTGTGAAAGATTAGGAGGATGCAAATGAACATAGAGAGGGTTAAGAATCATCCACACACATGCATTATTTGCTCCAAAATTGATACAATACACTACAAAATGACAAGAAGCAAGGTTGCATTACAGTTTTAAAAGGGAGGTCTAAACTCCACATAATCCACCTATAGACAAGAGGAGAAGGGAGGTGCAAAACAAGAATGTCCAACCCTTAAAAAATGAGCTCATTTTTGGCTTTTACAATGCAAATTCGAGCTCAGGAGAGAGAAACATGGGAAAACGTGAGAGGAGCCTTCAACCATAGACCAAATTCATAAAAGTAGCATGGATTCCCTTAAAAATCCACCCCCCAATGTTTTAGACCATGCTGGGAGAGAATGTGAGCCATTCCTCGTTAAAAATGGTGGTTGAAATGTCATTTTTGTCGATTTCCACGTGCCAAAGGTGTTTTCCAATTTTCTCTCTCCAAACCCCACCAAAACAAAAAATTGAGCCTAGAATCATGTAGATAATTTCACCATCTTTCCAATGATATAAAGAACGTGAAAAACTGAGCTCTGGATCGAAATTTATGCCCCTCTAAACATTTAGGGCAAAACAAGGCCGAAAATGGGTTGGCAGGACGAAAATTCAAAATTTTCCCACTTTTTTACATTTGGGAAAATTTTCCCAAAAATCTTCATGCCCCCACTGCTCTGGTGCCACATGGCACATTCTGATTGGATTTAGGCTTTCCCCACCTCATTTTCCACCATTTTGGCCTTTGGAAAAAATTTCCAAAATTCTCCGCCGGCCCGATGACTCGAGGACACGTGGCATGCTGTGATTCGTTGCGGGCCTCTTGCTCTCAAATTTTCCATTGCTTCTGACCACCCTCCCTTGGACACATGGCATGATGATATTGGATGTGGGCCTTCCATGCTCATTTTTCTCTTGCGGGCCTGCCTTGTATTTTTCGCCACCACGTGGACACGTGGCATGATTTTACTGGCTCAGGCTTTGGGGGGTGGGCTTTCCTTTCAATATTTTCCTTTGATTTTGCTTTGGGAAAATTTCCCAACTTTCCCCCACTCTCCACTGGTCTGAGGAAACGTGGCTTCTTTCTATTGGTTGGTGTGCCTTGGGGCCCAAAATTTTCTTTGCGCTAACCTTTGGGAGAATTTCCTAGCTTCTCCCCACCAGTTCAACTCCCGACGCCCCCTGGGACACATGGCACCTCCCTATTGGTTGGCGGGCCTTGGGGCCAAAATTTTTCTTTTAGCGCCCTCACCAAACACTTTGGCAATTTTCCAAGTCTCCCTCCACTCCGCTATCCCTTTGCTGACGTGGCACTCTCTGATTGGCCGGTGGGCCTGTCTAGGGAAAATTTCCCACAAAAACTCCACCGAGCCATAACTTCAAAAATACATGGAGTTAGGAGGAAAAATTTACCTTTCTGGAAAGCTGAGAAGGAGCTCTATCCAATGAAAGCATTTCCAGAAACATCTTGAGAGCCTAAAAAGTGAAAAATTCTGACTGAGGCACAAGGGAGGAAGGAATGAAGGGAGTTAGCCAAAAAATAAGCAAGGGGCTTATTTTGGATAACAATTTTGGCGACTCAGAGGGGTCATCTGCCTGTTGGATGAAGTTACCAGTTGCCTAAAGCAATCCATTGGGCATGGAGTCATCAAATTCTCTGCTTGGTACCCCAACTGATTAGAACAATGCAAGGAGGAAGATGGAGGGTAGAACACCATCTGATTGGAGCAAGGCCTGCAAAATACATTCCCTGGAACAGCAAGCTTGTGCCAAAGCACTTAGGGAAAGCAAAGCTAAATTACAACAAAACAATGTGCATAAGCACTTGGAGGAATGAAAACCTAAGCTATTATGTACAAGGTGGAGAATTTTCCTTTAGTAGCAATGCTTCAGATGGATTCCATTGACTGGAATCTGCAATTCTTCACCATCCAATGTAGACAATTGGAAGGCATTGTTGTCCTTACACTTTGTGACCATGTAGGGGCCACTCCAAATGGCATCAAATTTTGAATGCCTCCCCGGTTTTGCTCTGTCTGCATCCCATTTTAACACTAGATCCCCAACTTGGAAAGATCTATCCTTGGCCTTTCTATCAAAGGTCTTCTTGATCAAAGCTTGATCCTTCTCCATTGCTTGGGATGCCTGATTTCTGATTTCTTGGAGTTCCATCAATTCTACATACCTAACCTCCATGGGCCCAAACTCCAACAACTCCAACTGCTTCATGAGTTCCAATGTTGGCAACTCAAGTGACATGGGAAAAATTTCCTCTCTTCCATAAACAAGCTTGAATGGAGAATTACCTGTAGATCTCTTGGGGGTTATCCTATCAGCCCACAAGGCTGATTTCAATTTAGTATGCCAAGACCTCTGATTTTCATCAAGAGTCCTCTTGATGATCCTTAACAAGTTCTTGTTTGTAGATTCAGCTTGGCCATTACCCTGAGGATAATAATTTGATGAAGTGCTTAGGTAGATCCCATTCTTGACAGCCCATTCAGTTACCTTGGATCCAATGAATGCCAATGCATTATCTGATATTATTGTAGCAGGTATGCCAAATCTGGTTGTTATCCCTTCATAGAAGTCTAGGATGCTAGATTCATTTGCTTCCTTGAGTGCCACTGCCTCAGTCCACTTGGTGAAGTAATCTGTTGCTGTTAGAATCCACTTGTGTCCTTGGCTTGAATTTGGGTTAATGACTCCAATGAAGTCCAAACCCCATTGCATGAATGGCTGGTCAACTGAAATTGGATGCAATGGAAGGGCGGCTAGTCTCTCCTTACCTGTGAAGAATGCACAATTCTTGCACCTCTTGATCCATGCATAACAGTCACTGAAAATCTTGGGCCAATAATAGCCAGCCCTCATGATCTTGAGAGATGTCACTCTTGGTGCAAAATGACCCCCAGCTGATCCACCATGGAACTCTTCCAACACTCTGTGAATCTGATTTGTACCAATGCATCTCAGCAGCACTCCATTCACATCCCTTTTGAACAAAACACCATCAACAAGGGCATATGGGACAGCCTGCAATCTGAAGTGTCTCCTTTTGGTTTTGTTCATCTCTAGAGGGCATAGGCCTGTGTGTAGGAAGTGCATTATGTCTTGGGTCCAGCAAGGAGTGAGGACACCATCATTTTCTTCTTGAGTGCTCCCTTGTTCATGGCTGTCTTGCAACGCCAAAACAACCTCTTTCTCATTGCATGCTTCCATTTGTTTTCTCAAGACCAACTGCTCACACAATCCTTTTCCTCTGACCAACTTGGTGACTTTGATCTCAATGTCATACTCCATGACATGAGTAATCCACCCTGCTCTCTTTTCATTTAGGTCTTTATTGAGGAGGAAGTCTTTAACTCCCACATGAGAAACCAACAGTTGAACCTTGTTGTTTGAAACTAGATGCTTAAATTTCTTCAAGCTCCTAATCACTGCTAGAACATGCTTCTCAATGAAGGAATATCTCACCTCATAGTCCTCCAGGCTTTGGTTGAAGAAAGCAATTGGCTGCTCATCATTGTCTTTGTTCTGTTGTACCAAAATTGTAGAAATAGTATCATCACCTCCAAATGCATAGAGGATGAAATCCTTGGAGATATCTAGGTTAATGAGAGTTGGAGCTTGTGAGATAGCCTCTTTGATTGCTTCAAAACTTGTCTTGCCCTCTGCTGTCCATTTGAAAGCTATGCTTTTCTTTAACATCTTGGTGATAGGCTTGACTAGGGCTGCAAAATTTGGGACAAACCTCCGAACAAAATTTATCCTTCCCAAGAAACTTTGAAGGGCTTTCTTGTGGCTTGGCAATGGTAGTGCTCTTATGGCTTCAACTCTTTCTGGATCAATTGCTAATCCTTCTTTGGAGACAATGTGGCCAAGGAGCTTTCCTTCATGAGCTAGAAAAATACACTTTTTGGGATTCAAAGATACCCCAAATCTTCTACACCTTTGGAACACTTGTCTCAAATGAAAGAGATGGTCTGCTGCATTTTTTGAAAAAACAATGATATCATCTAGATATATCAGCACCATTTTGTTAATCAAATCCTTGAACGCCATGTCCATTGCCCTTTGGAATGTAGCTCCAGCATTGGACAACCCAAATGGCATTTTTCTATATGCATAAGTCCCCCATTTGGTTGTGAAGGTTGTCTTGAACTGATCCTCTTCCTTCACCATGATCTGATTGTACCCTGAATAGCCATCAAGCAATGAAAACCTTTCAGAGCCAGCAACAACTTGTAAAATCTGCTCCATAGAAGGAAGTGGGTAATGATCCTTGAGAGATGCTCTATTCAAATCTCTGAAGTCAACACACAATCTGATTTCTCCACTCTTCTTTCTAACTGGAACCAAGTTGGCTACCCAACTAGAATGCTTGATAGGAAATATGATACTTGCCTCTATCAACTTATTCAATTCTTTTCTCATGAGAGGCTCCATGTGTGGATTGACTGGCCTTTGTTTTTTCCTGATGGGTTTAGCACTTGGGTCCAATTCAATAGTGTGTTGAGCTAACTTGGGATTGAAGCCTTTCAAATCTTCATAGCTCCAAGCAAACACATCAGGGAATTCTTGACAAAGCTGTATGAACTCATACCTTTCTTGCTCAGTTGTCACTTTACCAATTTGGAGTGACTTGCCTTCTTCCACCAAGATGGGCACTGAATCTTCTCCCTTGACTTGGATGTTTGCTTTCTCCTTCCTAAACTGATCATTAGGATTGAAAATGGACTCCAAAGTGACAAGTCCCTTTGGTAGTTTGTTGGTTCTCAGCTGTACCACTTGATCACCATACTGTTGTTCTAACTTTTCCTGATTTTTAGCTGAGAACTCAGCCTCTTCTTACAAGAAATGGATGATTTGTTGATCATTTTCAAACACTTGCCAACTTACATTGTTGTCTGGCACTGAAGGCCTTACAATCACATGAATGTTTGGCTATACTTTGTCTTTCTTGATGCTTTCAACAACATCAAAGGCTGCTCCAACTGCTGCAAGCCTGTCAGCAGCTTGGTTCTCTTTTCTAGGGATGGATTTGATGCTAAAGCCCTCAAAATCTTCAATGAGGTCCCACACCCTATTTTTTGTAGCACTTGAGTAGATCATTCTTGGTAGCATGCTGCCCCTTAACTTGGTTGACAATCAGCTCACTGTCACCAAAGACTCGCAAGTTCTTTATTGCTCTCTTGATTGACCAATGCAATCCTTGTATCAAAGCTTCATATTTAACAATGTTATTAGAACATGCAAACTGAAATCTAAAAGCTGAATAATACTTAACTCCTTGAGGTGAAACAAGCATAGCTCCCCCTCCTGCACCTTGTCTACTTCTTGATCCATCAAAGAACAACTGCCATACCTCATTGTCATCCTTGTGGTCTGGCTTGGTGATGCTAGGAATAGGCTGATTTTCTTCATGCATGCAATAGACTCCTAGCTCAGATTCTTCTATTTCTTGATAAGGATAAAAAGCATGCACCTTGCTTGCCCATTCATCAAGAGTCAAATCTGGGATGCTTCCAACCTTGGTGTCAGCTTCATCAGTGCTTGGATAATCCTCTTGATCAAACACTGAACAGTTGGTATTGATTTGGCTTGGAGTGTGAGGCTCAATGTGAAAGTTTGCAATAGGCTCAGATCTGATTGTGGCCTTGGTTCCATATCTTGTTCTGAACAACATGTGTGACCAATCAGTAGATAAGTAACCTCCAATCTTAGCTATGAAATCCCTTGACAAACATAGGGCAAAGAGTGGTGGAAGATCTATCACTGAGACATCTTGCAAAACAACAACGTTGGGGCATGCATGCAAAGTAAGACTCAAGTTTTTAATCACTCCTACTGTTGTCACTGTTGTCCCATCCAATTGCACTACCCCTTTGGATATGACTTCATATTGGAGCCCCAACTGATCAGCTATTTTCTTGGGCATTACTGAACTACTTGCCCCGGAATCAATCATGAAATTGTGTACTAATTGGTCCCCAATGATCAATGAAACATAGAATGGAGGGGGCTTCAACATTTTACCTTGTTGTCCTCCATGATTCCCTTCAGGCTGGGCAGCATTTGTGAGTACCTTCTCTTGCATTTGGACCTGTTGATTTGAAGTTGACCAGTCCTTCATGGCAGCTTGTAGCAAATCTCTTTGGCCTGGGATGGATAGTGATTCCCACATTGATATGTTTACATTTGTCTTCTTCATCTGATCAATGATGTTGAATGGAGATGAAGCATCTCTCTGCTACCCTTTGGCCTGCACATTCATTCCTTGCACATGGGCAGCAACAACTGGCATCTGAGTTGGTCTAGGAGCTGGTTTGGGCAGTCCTTGCATGTTTGGAACTACATTTTGTTTGCCAACAGTTTGTGGAGTGGTAGAAGGTTGTGGATCACTTGGAGCCAATGGCTGCCCTTCACCCAAATTTCTCCTTTTTGACCTTGTGTTGGCTGCAACACTTTGAGAGATTGTTTGATTCATGCCACAAAAGTCTTTTGCCTGCCAGTTTACAAGTGTGGTATCATTTGGAGCTGATTGTTGCTGGGATGTTTCTTGTTGTTGGTTATTTCCTTGACTCCCTTCACCCTCCACACCAGTTGTTGTTACCATTAAGGCTTGATTTAGGGCACCATTGAAGCACATAGACTGGTTGTGAGGTTCATTGCATGGGAAACACCAATCATACTCTTGAGCTATGTTGTTTTGTACTGGCACTAGTGCTTTAGAGGTAGATGCAGCATTGGGATTATAGGGCTGAAATGGTCTGTTGGCAGGAGGCCTTGCTTGATTTTGATTTGCAGCTGGATTGGGTGGTCTTTGGGGCTGATATGGCTGCCTGTTAGGCTAAGCTTGAGGCTGATAAGAAGGTCTAAAACTTTGGGCTTGCTGCCTCTTGAGTGTAACCAGCTCATTACCTAAATTTTGCAATTGCTTCATGACTTCTTGAAGTTCATTTGAGGCACTAGAAGATGAAGTAGAAGCTTCATTTGAACTCTGATTTCTAGGAGTGGGAATAGGAGCTAAATTAGGTGCTTGACTAGTGCTTGGACTTTCTAAATTTGGATACAATGGCATTGGAGGCCTAGGAGCTAGCTTACCAGCTTGAATCAGACAATTTTCAGCTCTAATGGCAATGCTATAAGCAGCAGGGATAGTTGTGCCTCCCATGGATTGAATCAACATAGAAATATCAGAATTTAAAGCTTTAAGGTAATATAGAAAAGCACATTCTGCTGTTGGCCTTACTACCATTGGAATTCTCTCCCAAGTCCTTTGAAATCTGAAGTTGAAGTCAGTCAGCTGCTCATTGGGAGCTCTCTTGATAGTTGTCAATTGTTCCAAAAGGGACAAGTTATCTCCCTTTTCTCCAAACTGCTCATGGAGGGCTATACATAACTGGTTCCAATTTTGGATAGAGCCTGAAGCAAGGCTCCTGAACCATTGCAAAGCTTTCCCTTTGAATGAAGATGCCAGCAGTTTGACAGCAACTTGCATCTCATCAATCTCATGGATTGCACAAATATTAGCAATATCCTTGACATGATCACCAGGAGTGGTCTGATTCTCTCCAGTAAAGTATGGAATGTTCTTCAATGCTGCAACTGGGATTGGATTTTGTGCATTGAGAGCAAGTGGGCTGCTGCCAGTGAAATTGACATATGGGTTGTGTTGTGCCATTCTGATTGGCCTTAGAACCCTTGTTGATTGGATGAAAGGTCTACCAGGTGGAGGAGTTGATAGAGTTCTGTTTGGTGGAGATGGAGACCTTTGAATTCTCCTCCCTCTTTGTCTTCTTCTTGGAGATAATTGCAGATACTCAAACAACACTTCTTCTTCTCCAACTCTTGACCTTGTGGTGATTCTTCTCATGAGTTTTTCAGGTCTGGACTGCTAAAACCAGTTGATTCTTCTTCCTTGGAGTCACCAGATGTGCAATTCAGGGCTCTTTTCAGCAAGAAACTTGCAACAAATGCACATCAATTTTGTTGCAATGAAGATGAAGACCTCTAAGGTCCCACCGGGCATGCCAAAACTGTTAGTGCAAATCAGCAGCACCCTCTGGATGTTCTATCAGATTTCTAGTTGACATTTTAGCATCCAGTGTGATTGCACAACATTGGATCTTTTCACACAAGTGTGGGAATTGCAGAACTGGAAAAGATCCTCCAGATTAGAGGTTGGTTCCTCAACTCCTCTATTTGAATATGCACAACATTTTGCAGAGGGTTTACCTATAACTTAATCAAACTTTTCCAAGGAGACAGGGTTGAGAAAATGCAAAAAATAAACCTAGTCTAATTAAGGTGATGCACCAAAGGAATGAAGAACACTTGTCTTGCCAAAACACAAAATTCACATTAAAATGTAATACAATATCATGCACAAATGACCAAATTGTAATGAAAGATTAGGAGGATGCAATGATGAACACATGAGAGGATTGAGAATCAATCACAGACATGCATTATCATTCTCCAAAATTGAATACAATACATTACAAAATGGCCAAGAGGCAAAAAGACTTGTTGTAGTTTTAAAAGGGAGGTAAAACTCCACAAAATCCACCTACAGAGGAAGAAAAGGGAGGGGAAAAAACAAGAATGTCCAACCCTTAAAAAATGAGCTCATTTTTGGCTTTTACAATGCAAATTCGAGCTCAGGAGAGAGAAACACAGGAAAACATGAGAGGAGCTTTCAACCACCAACCAAATTCATAAAAATACCATGGGTTCCCTTAAAAATCCACCCCCAATGTTTTAGACCATGCTGGGAGAGAATGCAAGCCATTCCTCATTAAAAATGGTGGTTGAAATGTCATTTCTATTGGTTTCCACGTGCCAGAGGAGTTTTCCACTTTTATCTCTCCAAGCCCCACCAAAACAAAAAATTTATCCTAGATTCATGTAGATAATTTAACCATTTTTCCAATGATATAAAGAACATGAAAAACTGAGCTCTGGATCGAAAGTTATGCCCCTCTTAACATTTAGGGCAAAAACAAGGCCAAAAATGGGTTGGTGGGACAAAAATTTGAAATTTTCCCACTTTTTACATTTGGGAAAATTTCCCCAAAAATCTCCGCACCCCCACCACTCTGGTGCCACGTGGCACATTTCTGATTGGTTGCGGGCTTTCCCCGCTTCATTTTCCATCATTTTGGCCTTTGGAAAAAATTTCCAAAAATTCTCCGCCGGCCGATGACTCGAGGACACATGGCATGCTGTGATTCGTCGTGGGCCTCTGCTCTCAAATTTTCCACCACTTCTGACCACCCTCCCTAAACTAGACATGTGGAATGATGCTATTGGATGTAGGCCTTCCATGCTCATTTTTCTCTTCAGGCTTGCCTTGTGTTTTTTGCCGCCACATGGACACGTGGCATGATTTTACTGGCTCGGGCTTTGGGGGGCGGGCTTTCCTTTCAATATTTTCCTTTGATTTTGCTTTGGGAAAATTTCCCAACTTTCCCCCACATTCCACTAGTCTGAGGAAACGTGGCTTCTTTCTATTGGTTGGCGGGCCTTGGGGCCAAAAATTTTCTTTGCGCTAACCTTTGGGAAATTTTCCCAACTTCTCCCCACGGATTCAACCCCCAAGGCCCGTGGGGACGCCCTCCTGGGACACGTGGGGGGCCTCCCTATTGGTTGGCGGGAAAAAATCCTTTCCTTGGGGCCAAAATTTTTCTTTTAGCACCCCACCTCACCCTAGGAAACACTTTTGGAAATTTTCTCGGGCCTAAAATTTCCCTCCAAACACTTGGTAAAAATTTCCCTTTGCTGACGTGGCACTCTCTGATTGGCCGGCGGGCCTGTCTAGGGAAAATTTCCCACAAAAACTCCACCGAGCCATAACTTCAAAAATACATGGAGTTAGGAGGAAAACTTTACCTTTCTGGAAAGCTGAGAAGGAGCTCTATCCAATGGTGCCATTTCCAGAACATTTTGAGAGCCTGAAAAGTGAAAAATTCTGACTGAGGCACAAGGGAGGAAGGAATGAAGGGAGTTAGCCAAAAAATAAGCAAGGGGCTTATTTTGGATAACAGGTATGGGGCCCACACTTGCGACATAATGATTTAAAGTACAAGGTAAGTGCATGGAAATGGGGGCCCAAAAGGGGGTCAAAAGTGGCCACATTTTTTCTAAAATCAGGAAAAAATGAACTTCAACTAATAATTTGGCATGCATATGCTCAAAATTTGAGAATATGATAAGAATATGAATCATAGTGCTTATAATCTAGTTTTTAAACTACTATTTTTTTTAAAATGGTGGAGATTAAGAAGGTCAAATGTGGTGCACACACAAAGTGTGTCTATTTTTGTGTCAAAAAGATAACATATGTTGTGTGTGCACCCCCCCATTTTTTGAGTTCCGTAAATTATTTTATAAATCCCTTCAGTAGAAATTTAGCTAAGACCATATATGAGTTCCCACTATTTTTTCATATTTTTGGATGAATATATAATTTTTTACTAATTTTTAAAAATGAACACATTCCGAAAATGAAATATTTGTGTGTACACACCCCTAATTTTGAGAAAAATAGTTCATTTTTTATTTTTTTAATGCGCGTAGAATGGAGTTTAGATAAATCATTTTTTAAAAAATTTGGATGAAAAAATCATAAATTGTGTACAAAAAAGTATACATACGTTTTGGCAAGAAAATAAGGCACTAGTAAAAGAAATTAAGGATGAAAGTATTAAACTAATCAGATTTTAGAAATAAGTATATTATCACAAAGGTAAAATTGAGATTGACGTTGTAGTATTATTATTTTTGGAATATTATTTTATAATCCATGAGATATTAGGGTGTACACATGAGATTTTTATGTTTTTTTATAAAACACAAATTTATTCATGGATTACACATTCCAAACCTTAGGTTTAGATATCCTAAGAAAATCCAAGACTATAGATTGGGAATTTCAAATCCATAATAGCTATAACGCACTCGCGTTCCTTTTCACAATGTTGTATATGTGCATTTGGGAGATATATATTTACAAAAATAAATGTTTAAGTATAAGAAATAATAAAGTATTAAAATTAATAAATGAAAGAAAAAATTAAATTTATTTTAGTAAATATAAGAAATTAGGGTCACTCTGCACCTTATGGAACTAGTCTCACAACTCCATGAGTCACGGTTTAGGAGATAGTTTTTTATAATCTAATTTGGTCAGTACATAGGTATTTTTCAGGATTTCAACATTCAGCCTAAATATTTTAGGGTTTAAATTCTATAATTGATGTCTATTTTGGGAAAATATAGTCATTGTTTAGGTTTTGGGGCCTTTTGGATTGTTTACTAACATTTGTAGGAGTGTTAGATGTGTCAAAATTAGAATTTACAAACCTCACAACTCCCAAAGGTAGTGATAATTGATTGAATATATGGACTCATGAATTTTCCCATGATCATGGAGTTGAATCTCTAATTTTGTCTTAGAATATGGTAGAATCATACTATGGATGAGTACCTAATTTACAAGCTTAGGGCATGCATCTTTAAGAGGACCACTTGAGCAATCCTCACAATCAACAATGCAAGGGAGTGACCTTGGTTCCCATGTTGGCATGTATATAATCCTTTGATCATTATAATATAGATTAACAATAGTAAGGTGTGGGAAAGAAGATGATCTATCTAAGGACCCCATAATATATTCATTTTTTAAATAGAATAATAAGACATAACTTGAAGAGTTAGAAGCTAAAAGAGTGCATCACATCAATATATTTATAACACTCAACAAAATTTAGGGTAGGAGTAGGTGATAATGTGCAAAATATTCCACACATTCATTTACTTTCTATGGAGAAAGAAACTCAAGATTTCATCAAGATTTATATAATTAAATTAGTTCATTCTCACCCTAGTGTAGGAGTAAGAAGGTTGATTCAAGTGCGACATACTTCATAAGAAATCAAATCTACATCAACATTAAGAGAAATGATTTTAAGATATCCTTTTGTGTTGTTTCCAAGACACCATTGAAATAAATTCATATATGGACAAGAAACCAATGAAATAATTTTGTTCATTAAAAAAAAGAATTTGGTGAAATTGGTAAGAGGGTGTCATGAAAAATGTATGGCATGAAAAATTGAAACTTTGAGCATGACAACTAAGCCCACAATTGAATCTTTCACCTCCTGGTCACTGGTGCATCCTTCCTCTGGTCAACCTACCTAAGTCCCACTCTCAACCTGGCTCATTATGAGAAATTATTAACAAGGATTTTAAGTTTGTTTCAATGTGAAATAATGATTGAATAAGATGATTGATGAGTTCAGTGTGACTTGATGGAAGATAACTTCCTCCAGAGGCCTAAAAAGGCCATTTTTTGCCATTCTAGAGCTAATCAAACACACTCTGGGAGAATTCAAGAAAGATATTAAGCATACATAGGTGATTTCGGGGAATCTTGGAAGTTTTGGAGGTAATTTAGGAATATTTAGGAAAGGTTTTTCTCATTCAAGGAAAATCTTTCAACAATGGGTTTTCTAGGTACAAGGAACAAACACTCTAATGGTGAAATATGAATTCTTTGGATGATTTCGGGAGCTTCGTAAGGAGTTAGGATGAAAAAAATTAGGTTTTGGAAATATATGTGAATACTCTACATGTTGGTAACATCTATTTTTCTCTAAGACTTAAAGGTTTCATGAAGAATTTCAAAACATTACAGTTGCTATTTTCAGTTCCAGACAAAAATGACCTTTAAATTTGCAAGCTCCAGAGAGATGGTCGCCACATAGTGATAGGTGAATATTTGTAAATTTCGATAAGTACCTTTATTAGGAATGGTTAATTTCATAAATAGAATATTATTTACCATGGGGTGAGGATCTCGTGAGGATGGGGCCAAATTTTGTGAGTTGAAAACACCTTCCTAACACCTCAGGTTGTGTTTTTGAGTGATGAAACTCATAACATGACAAATTGGTGAAAAATGAGTTACCATGAGTTGAAAGAATGTTTCTAAAACCTCAAGTGATAAATTAACTATTTAGAAACATTGTTATGAGATATACATTGTGAGGGGAATAAACTATATGTTCGTCTTCTAATTATAAGGCAAGAGCAAGGATCACTCTCTTACTTTTATAGGCCTCCACAATTCACCATAGTGATCACAAATCAACTCCATGATGCTCAAACCATTTTGTGATTATCTATCACTCTTCACTTACCGAAAGAGGTCTTCACCATTTAGATAAAGAGTATTTCTCACTGAATTTCATTCTTTAATCATGTGGCCACATGTTGGACTGAAATGAGGTGGTTGTAATGTCCTTCATCAATTTGAAGTGTGATCACACTACAAGGCTCGAATGAGTGTTTAATAACACTACCAAGTGAGTTGCATCAAGTGAAACTCTGATGATTTCTCATTCTTTCATAAATGGTTCTCTATATGAATATAACCCTCTTACCCCTCCTCAATCCATAATTCTCCTTAGATGGAATAAACTTCAGGATGATCAAACACCTCTTTTCTCATATGCTTCTCATGGAGATAGATGAATTTCTTGATCCTTTACACATAATGGTATTGAATTCCTCGGTAGCTTGTCTAGATCATATTGGATTGTTCCTTGAATGGGTTTGAACATGATGGTAGAATCAAGAAATGATGATCCTCAACTTACTCCATGAGCTTCCCATTTCACCTTGTAACATGATGACACCCTTTTTAAATTCACAATTCACTTCCCTAACCAAGATGTCACATGAGTGGAAACATGCTTATAGTATATGTACACCTTTTTTCTTGTTTACTCCTCATAGAAAATAGGTTTCCTCATCTGGATGGAAGGATTGATCCCTAAATGAGACTTGAAGAAATGTTTTGTGAGAGAACAGGGTCAAGGCACGAAACATAAATAAATAAAAAAGGAATGTGGGAAAGATTACAAGAGGAATAGAAGAGCTAGGAGGGCCAGCTCGATTCCCAGCTTAATAAGTTAAATACATTGCAAGTTGGGCCAAAAGGGAGCTCAACACAGTCTTAAAGAACCTCAAAAAACACACCCTGATCCAGATTTTTCTTGAAATAGAAAAGTACACATATAAAATACTTGCAAAACTCACAAGAAACCAGCACACTACCCAAGCACAAGGACCCAAAAAATGAAAGTAAATCACTAATTGTAAAATATTAAAAGACTTCGAAACTTGTACATGAAACTAGAAAATCACAAAACTCTGAGAGTAGTAACTAACAACACTGTATTGATTGAAATGATTCCTACCATGAGCTTTGATACCATGTGAGATAATTATATTTGAGGATCAATGACAGGATGGCATGCACATCAACCAAGATGCACTCAAACAAAAATGTGATGGAGTTACATGTAGTAAGCAATTATTCAGCCATGAAAATTTGTAGGAAAAAGAAAAGGGTCTACACATTCTCATAAATCAAAAACAAGGAGTAAAAATAGGAGTTCTTTGTAACTCCCAATGCAAGACCATAATACCTCTGCAAGGGAGAATAGGAGTTACACAAACATTTTATAAATTCAAATTAACTCTTGTATGATGCACACATGAGTGAAAACATGTTTATACAGATCTGCCATACACCTCTAAGACACATATGACATATTATCTCACCTAAGTGAGATAGAATTCACCACGTGATGTGGGAAATATCCCTGAATGAAGACTTGAAGGAATGTACCCCACACTATTATGTTTCATCTTCTTGAACTCCAACTGCATTGAAGCATTGTGAAATCACTCCTTGAATTGCAAGATGTGAGCACATTGCCAAGTATTGATTAAGTCTTTAGAAACACTCTCAAGAGATATGCACCATTTGTGAGCTCAAGATGAATACCATCACCACTCATGGTGATCCTTTCTCATCATGATCATGATGATCATTCCCTTGATGACTTGAATTTCAATGAGGTTCTTGATGTTTTATATCCTTCACAAACCTCATGATTCTCCTGATTGCACCCATTGTCCAAGTGATTGTATTTTACACACATTGACACCCTAATTTGTTCCTTATCACACTATGATCCCCATGATGTCCCTTTTCATGAATGGATTTAACCAAGATGACTCCCTTCTTCCAAAATCAAGATGAGGTCCCTCTTGTCCCCCTTGCACCATGGGGACATAGGGGACAATGGGGACACCTGGGACACTAGGTGTCTAAAGTGTACACTTGGGGAGGAGGATGAGGTCATAATTTTGTTTCCCTCATGTCCCCATTTGTATCTAAGGGGATAGATGGGATACAAGAGTGTCCAAATTTTGATTGTTCCTGGTTTGGAAAGCCAAATTTCCTTGGATGTCCATTTTTAGACACCGAACTTGAATTTTTCGCCACGGAGAGCTTAGGAAAATGGTTCAGGGTCAAATATTATATGATTTTGAATCCAAATCACATTTCAATTTAAATGGAATCTTTCTAAAATTCAATTCTTCCTACAACTCAAAACTTAGGGCCTATTCCTTCTTGAACTAAGAGGGGCAACTGTAGAAGTTTGAAATATATTAGGATATAATTAATCCTTAGATAAAATTTGATATTTCCCCCTTGTATAGGATTCCAATATCTTTCCGATGCATTTTTTACTCTTAACTCATTTAGGAACTCCCAAAATATTTTAGAGAAGATAACAGTCACCGTTTAAGCTCTCATTCCTTACACCATGAATACCCGTTGTTGAATAAATGGATCTTGAATGATTTTTATTTCCTAAATTTTCCTAAATTTCTTCAGGAACCTTCAATTCTCTCTCAAATCACCCTCAGATGCTTTATAATTTCCCTAAACATTCCCGAAGGGTGTTTACCAACTGTAAAATGGCCAAAATGGCCTTTTTAGGCCTCCAAAGGAAGTTATCTTTCACTAAATCTTACTGAATTAATTTATCACCTTGGGTAATCATCCTTTCACACTAAAAAAAACTTGAAAACCTTGTTAGGAATTTCCTTTGAGCCAGGGTGAAGGTTAAACTAAAGGCAAGATGGTCAGAGGAAGGATGCATAATGACTAGAAGGATGCACATATTGATGTATATCAATAGGAAAGGGATTGAATATAGCTATTGCCCTTAGTCCTATAGCTTATATTGGATATGTAGTTCCAACTTGTGGCTTTCATAATCTCTCTTATTGTCATATATTATTCATTTATGCTTTCACATGTTTAGTAGGTTGGCTTTGGTATTGGGCATAATGCATAGGAATGGTATATATACCGACTTGTGGTATTAAGGAGTAATTATTTATCATCATATTGAGAATTTGAGTCTTACTATATGGTTTTGAGGTTTCCCCTTCGAAGTATCTAAGCTATTATACTTTCATATTATGATCATTTATTACATTTTGGAGTTCTTGGTGTTCCATTGTTTATGATATTCAAATTTATATGAGTAATTTCATTATAAATATATAGTGATAGTTCATGACATATAGCATTTACCTCCAACCTTGACTATGTTTTGTTAATTCTCACGGGGTTTCTAACCTAAAGCTTAATGTTGGGAGCATATCAGGTGTCCACATATCTGGGTTATAAAAGAAGAAACTTGAATGTAATCCTTCTAAAGCTTATTCAATAGGTAAATGAGTCAAGAAGGGTATGTATGATAAGAAATATGAATTTTCTCCCTATCATGTTATCTAAAACCCTATTTTGGATTTTTAACAAGAAAATCTTAATATCTCAGCTGATAAAGAGTCTTAGAAGATAAAAATTGAAACAATTCACCTAGGGATGGTGCTCTTCAAGATAAAGGATGTTTAAGGATTTTTAGCTCCATTAGAGAAATATTTATATGATAGTTCATGGATGCACAATGAAAACCCATATAGACCTAATTAGGTCAAAATGAAAATTGTAAATTGGGAAAACTCTACCTCGAATTGGGTTATAAAACTTAGGATTCTTCTTGAGTCACACCATTGCAGAGAAGACTATGATACCTTTTCTTTGACTACAACTAGAACTTTGAAGTGCTTCGAGGCTCCCAAAATCTTCCATTGAATTTGATCTTTGAAAATGAGCAATCTTGGCAATTTGGGAAATTCAAGAAAATTTGATAAATTTGACTAGAAAGGAGAAAAAAATATCAATGGGGTTATCAAATAAAATGCAATGAAATTTCATATGAAAATAGCCAAATCATACTCAGAGACTTGTTTCAGATTGGATGAAGGAAAAATGAAGAAAACATGAACCTCAATTATCTCTTGGGGGAGCATATCAGTGCCTTATCCATTAGGAAATAGAGTCACATAACACACTAGTAATACATGCAAGACACACAAACAAGAACATCTAAAACAAACACATGACAAAAAGTGAAACACACCACACAACAAGGAAAACCAACCTAACTTGCCTATGGTACATGCAAGGGACAACCCATTTTCACTGTAACACTTTTTTGCTTTTGGATGCTACCATGTGTGGGTAGCACTGAAATATTTTTTCTCATCAAACCCATTGAATGGTTTGATGAATTATCACACTTTCCTCAAACTCTTGAGAAAATTTTCGTGATTGTTATAGTAAGTGAGGGCTGATATGAAATTCTCACTTTTCTCATCATCCCGAAATTCCATTTCAAGTTGTCAATCCATTTTTTCATTCACTTGTGATTGTGATTTCGTATTCTTCATCCTCACACTACTACAAGACCTATTTTTAACTATTTCGGGCTCACCTTGTTCAGAACTAGCCTCATGCTCTCCAATGAGCAATTACTTCGATGATTTGTCATGTTATCTATGACAATTGCTTCTGTGAGATGGCTCTTGGTAGGTATTTTGAAATCTTCAACATCATCATAGACCTCCTTTTGATTCAAGTTTGAAAACTTTCCCAAATTATTTTCTTTCATACTCACCAACTCATGTTTGACCCATTGCATGTTATGACATGGCTTACATAGAATTTCACTCTCTTGAATAGAGAGTGGACACAAATTTGCGGACAAAATGGAATGATCATCATTCTCATCATGGGTTGTAACAATACTCTCTATGATGGAGGTACACATGGGAGATTCAAGCACCTTCATTTCATCTGTTCATTATTGATACAATCGTATCCACTAAAATGGAAAAAGAAAAATTCATACTCACATTCATAATCATTTAAAAATTCTTCACATTGGGTCTTGAGGAAATGGTTAAACACTTGGAACTCACATTCCCAAATCTCATTGAATA